>NJRQ01000074.1:159172-178148 GCA_003063805.1 Aphaenogaster ashmeadi
GGGATAGCCAACCAATCAGAAATTTGGACACCAATGTCGCTTCTCTCTTTATATAGGACTCTAACGTACACGAGAATACTTTTACATATTTCAATAGTTGTTATTCACAAATCTTCTTTATGAGAATATGACGAATGTTACATTTCTAACACGTGTAATAAAAATACATTTGTACTTACACGCACCATTCAAGAGAAATGATAAATCACGCGAGATAACCTTCTCGTACTGTGCGCATCACGTTCGAAAGAGACAATTGCACACATCTCCAGCCGGTGGTCCTTGGAGTGTATTGTTTTTCGGGACGAATAACTTTTCTCTGGAAAGCTTACGTAGCTTATATAACGAATAGTTAGTACCAGTCTTATCGATAGTTTATTTGTACATTTACAAGCTATTGGTTTGTAAGTATATAATTTAAGTAAATTAAGTTTTGTAAATTTTGCTTTATAGGTAACTGAATATACTATATAGTGAAGAAATGTGTAAATGTAGAATACATTTGTAAAATTTTACTCTACAGTAGAACCAAGAAACTCTGCAGATTAGAAGTTGTATCGATATGTAAAAGGACAAAGAATGTTGTCGTACAGTATGCGGAAGAGAAGGGAATTATTGTTAATGAATGGCCTCTTAAAAATAATCCACAAGGTTTTCATATCGGGATAGTTGTCTCCTTCGGTCATCTGATACCATTAAATATTATAAATTCTTTCCCGCTGTAAGTCATTTTATTGATCACTAATATGTCCAGCTTATAAACATAGATTGTGTTATAATACGCAATTAATATATCTATCTTTTGTTACAGCGGTATGTTAAATGTTCATAGTAGTTTATTGCCGCGATGGAGAGGAGCAGCTCCAGAAATTTATTCCCTAATTAAAGGAGACACACAGACTGGAGTTACAATCATGAGAGTGGCAGAAAAGTAAAGCCTTTTTTAAAATTTATTTTTTAAAATATATTTAAGCTGATAGGTGAAGTGCCAGAGAATATATTTATACAGAGAATTTATACAGGTTCAGATTTCTTCGTAATACAAAAAATTTTATAAATATACATATTTTTCATATTTTTTCCAATTCTTTCACTGATAAAGAAATGTCAAGAGCCATCTATATATATATATATATATATATATATATATATATATATATATCTCTCTCTCTCTCTCTCTCTAAGTTTTATTGGTAGAAGGATTAATATAATCTTAATATTATCTGGACTACACCATTTAGATCGATAGACGGTTCTTCATTATATTTATGTTACTGCAGGTTTGATATTGGAGATATAGTAACACAGGAAAAGATAGATATTCATGCAGATGAAACTCTACCAATGTTGGATATGAAGTTAGCAAAGCTGGGTGCGAATGCTTTGATTGATGTGATAGGAAAATTGCCACAAGTATTATCTTCCTCAAAGCCTCAAGGAAAATTAGGCATAACGTATGGTAATTTTTTTGCTGCTGTACTAAATAACAAAATACATCGGTGTTTCAATTATTTAAATTACTGATATTTCTTGACGATTACACTTTGTAGCACCTAAGATTACATCAAAGGTCTCTTTAGTAAAATGGGACGAGATGACGGCGAAGAATGTTTATGATCTGCATCGTGGTCTTCTAGGATTGTACTCGTTAAAAACCAAGTTTGATGGCATGACTATAAAATTGTTGGATGTCCGGCAGACGTCGAAACCGAGAGATAGAGGAAATGTACCGGATGTTGCGGATGTACCAGGTAATTAATCATTATCCCTGCATGATTCGCTGTGATACTAAGTTAGTTCCAAGGATTGAAAACAGTTTATTCCTAGGAAGAAAATTAATTATCTGAAAATGTAATTATTGCATATTTAAAGATAAAATGTGCGTGATTAATGTGAAAAGCCTCTTCCAGGTTTCGCGAGATTTGATTGGGAAAGCAATACATTAGTTGTGACATGTAAAGGACCAAGTTGGATCTCAGTAACGAAAGTAATTGTGAAAGGTCATTCAGTTATGAGTGCACTGGACTTCAGAAACGGATTTATACGGGGCAGAAAGAAAGATTGGATATTATTTCAGAGTTATATAATCTACAGCGCTGCTTCTGATTCCAACGCTGTTCTTTTGTAAACCTATGACAATTTCATTCAGAAACAGATAATGAACATTAAATTTTTATTTACTACAATAGTTAGATTTAACTTAGAATGTACAAAATGTAATATTGACGCAGTGATTATTGTGAGAATAAAAAGTTATTTATTATATGTCACTATTTCCTTAAACATTAGATACAATGAATTGCTTTTTATTCTTTTCTGATTTTATAATTTTGCGTTTAAAATAGTATCATATCTGTGTCTCATGCGAAAATATTCTTTTGTATATCCTTTTATTTCTTGCTATATAATTTAATATCTCTTTTTTCGTAGAATTGCCATATAAAACTACAAAGCATTACGAAAAAAATCAGTAAAAGAAATAATAAGAAATAAGTAGCGCGAACTATGCTAAGATTCAAATAAATCAGTTTTAAGTGAAATTTGTAGATTTTCATAAAATTCGTTTTTCTTTAAATTACAGCAAAGTTTCTCTCTTCTATATGTTCTCATATCTTACAAAAAAAACAGAATAACACTGAATGCCTTATTTATATAAACGTAGAATTGGAGCTGCAGATAGAAAATTGTTGATATTAAGTCTCAGTTTCAGAGGCCTGAAATGAAAGAAATATTTTTACTATAAAAATCTTTTTCTTTTATTAGATTTAATGTGCCAATGATATATATCCACATTGACAATATTAAGCGGAAGACACAAAATGGAGTTCAGAATATTTCAAGACATTATTCTAGTTTGCTGCACATCACAAAATAAAAATAAATATAATAATTTAATTTGCATTAGACAAAAAACTTTCTGTTCCTATTTCCCTGCAACATTAATTTTTGCATTCTCATAAGATGACGTATCTATCCTTTCTGTTTGATTCCTCGTGAAACCAACTCAATCAATTTACTCATGTACATTTCAGATTAAAGTACTTTATATTTTGTCAGATTTAGCTTATTGTCTCTATTAGTTGTGGATATTTGTGCAATTATCCTGATTCATTATTCTCTTAAATATTGTATGCTGGATAGAAAAAGAAAGAAATTACTATCTAAAAAAATAGTCTTTTTACATTGTACTGCTTATTTATTAAGAATTCAATGTATGTATATATAGACAAAATAGAAAGTACATCAATCTAGCATTTAAAAAAATTGATGTTTATGAACAATAAAAATTTATGAACTTACACTAGGATCGCAGTCGGCACAGTGCCACGAATAGCCTCTCCTTTTCGGAGACTTTTTCACAGGAGGATCTAAGCACGTAAAGTGATAACATTTCTTGCATTCGTCACACCTAGAACAAATACAATTAAATGTGTAACATAAAGAATCATTATGACGTCTCTGAATTTTGGAATATCTATAATTTTAAGATTTTAGTTATCATTTGTTGCAATTCGTAATACTAACATAACGAGATTTTGGTTGGTGCCGGGAGTATCACAGACGTTACATTGCGTCATAAGGTCCGTATCTTTTCCTCTCTTCGTTCCCGTTGACAGTCTACCACTGCTATTCACGGATACATTTACTGGTGGCACGTTTGCAGTCGGAGGTGGTACAGGTGGCGGTGGCAATGTAATTTCCGTGCTTGAAGTAGCAACAAACATTTGCGGGCTCGATTCCGAGTCTGTGTGTCCTTCTGGCCGACGAATTGGTTTGATCTGCATTTAATAATTAATGTTATCAATATTCAAATCAATGTGGAAAAAGTAGAAAAATAACAGATACTTTTATTGTAATCCTTCTATGAACTTCTGGCTGGCTTTGAATTTCTGGATTTTCTATATCTAAACTTTTTCTTTTATGCTTTCTTTTTCTCTGTTTGATTCCAGTTATTGGATCGGGGGAATATCTCTTGTGCTTTTCCCTAAAAAATATTAAGTATTTATATATGAAATAATTTACTGACTTTTACAAATATGATATAAATCATTTCTTCGGACTATTTCGCACATACCTTCTTCTTTTTTTTCCACTTCTTTGAGAGACTACTTCTGTCCCATCTGCTGAAGCTACCATATATTCCGGTGATCCTTCTCTTACAGTGATATTATTAACAGATTGTTGATTGTACATCGACTCAGATACTTGTGTAGGTTCTACAGTTGACGGTTGCGGTCCCATTGGTTTAATAGTTAGCTATGAAAATATATTCGTTTATGCATATACTGCCGTCAAGTTAAATTTTCATTTTGTATATGTAAAATAAGTACTTTTGGTGTTGTATGTGTGTCAGGAGCAGTAACGTTTGTTATATTACTGATAGAATTTTTTGATGTAGTAGGCGTGCTTGGTGTCATGGCTGCTTGCACTTCTTGTGGCGGTGTAGGCGTCGAATTAGCCTCATCCTTACAATGCCTTAATTTGCGCGGTGCTGATGTATCTACACGTTCTACTTCCGATCCCGAGGATTCTTTATCGCACTCGGAACATTGCCTGTAAATTACATTAGAAAATTTAATAAAATAATTGAAATCAAGTCAAGCATTTATATTTTCATACATACCATCCCATTTGTCTTGTTTTCTTAGGCATTCGCGCCAAAGGCGGACTCAAACAAGATAGATGATAGTGCAAATGGCACGTGTCGCATTTAGCTAGAAGATGTTGATTGGTTGATCGTCTGCAAATGCCGCATTGATGCCGTAAAGTCGTCAGCTCGCTTTTGTGATTTTGTTCTTGCGCTTGGCTGCTCAATACTCTACCCTCGCGTATACCTTCGGCGCCTTTACCCACGGGGAGTGGAAATCCGACACCCATTTTCAAGGCGGCTGCCGTAGGCACGCCTAATCCTGTACCTGCAGAAAACGCTTCATGTATTCCTTGTGTTTAAAGATTCAGACGTCATAACTTACCAAGCGTGGGTGCTATTCTTGGCTTCACTAAATCGGCGATCGATGGCAGAGGTTTCACGAAACCGGCGCTTTTAAGTACTTGATGATACAACTCAATCTTTTCTTTCAATGTCACGTTCACTCTAATCTGTTCTTCATTATCCTTCATCACTTCGTCGTACTTTCTGTCCAGTCTCTGTTGTTCGTTCAATAATTGCGAGTTGATGTCGAGAAGTTCTTGCAACCGCCTCTTCATTGACGTCACACGTAAATTGCGATCCAAGTAATAGCCGATAAATTCTACACTGAAAGCAGGAGCGATATGCCATTTTTTTCTAACATCGACTAATGCCACCAGTTGAGACTCTTGTGCTTCCAATGCAGCTGTATCTACGCCCATTAATTCGGCCTTTCTTGCCAATTGACGGCAAGCGGAAGCAGATGTAGTTAATAAACGTGGCATCTTTTGTGTAGGTACTGTAATTAATATATATTTAAATATTATTAAAAATCTACTTAAATAAATATATATATATATATTTGAAAAGAAAAATCAGCTTACCCCATGGTGGTGGACGCGATGCCTTGTGAGCTAAATACTTGTGTCTGTGTTTGGCCAATTTCCTTTGAATCCTACGTTGTTCGTCCGTGTCTAAATGATTAGGTTGCTTCAACATCTGTTGCCGATACTGCGCTCGCATTTGTAAAGCTAGCCAATTACGTCTACGTCTACGAACGAGAGATTTATCGGAGTGCAATTTGCAATGTGCATAGAATGGATCAGCTTGATCGACTTCTTCACTGTGCGCTTCGGATAGTAAACCTTCTCTTTGCGCACTGCAAAAATAACGACTCGTATTTTATATCTGTAGCACCAACTCTGGCATATAATAATCTCGATAAAAGTATTACCAAGTCACGTGAAAATATGTATGACACATCCCAGCATCACATTCGATGCATACGCCTGTTCGTGCGTAACACGAATCCTCGCATAAAGAACATGTTTTTGCACCCCATTTACTGTATGCCATTTCGAATAGCGTTACGCTTGATAAACGATCGACCTACAAAATTTATACACATTTAATGTATTTATAAATTATAAATACACAAAATTATATAAAATACACAATTACGCAGTATAAAATTTACTTACTTCGCCGAAAGCAACTCCGGGTACATAAAGAGCACACACTAAATGAACCCATTTTCCGACGTCTGTCTCTTTAAAAATTCCACCCTTGTTAGGGCAGAGTTCGCACGATGGATCTTCAATTCCTGCGCTACAAGCTTCGCAGAACCATGGTGCCGATTGGCACAAGGAGTCAGTGCTGGAGAAACTTTCTACGTCAGATACACCGTAACAACCTAAAATTTGATTTTTGCTTGTAAAACGTGTATATAAATTCTTAAAAAACAAATGTAGTAATATTTTAAATTAATATACCTTCGTGAACGCTGACTCCACAACCATCGCATTCGACAATCTCGTTTATATCATCACTCCTGTCTCCTAAGCAACCACAGCAAATTAATACTTTAGTTAGTTTATCATCAAGAGGGATACCCTTCAGAGCTTGCTGGCGAGCTTGTTCGATCACATCTCCTACAGTTAAGCCAGTACCGTCTTTTCCTCGCAATAATGGATCTTCCAACGAATCGTCGGATTCTTCAGATGCATCTTCTTTTATTAAAAAAAAACATATTAAACAACTATCGCTTACCAGATCACTATACTGCAAATACATTTCTTTATTTCTTTATATGTAACTTTATCTTTACAACAACACTTACTTCCACAATAATTTTTTTACAGTATATATTACAATTTGTCTTTATGCTTTTTTACGTTTTTTTCGTCTATGCCATTACCATATAAAAATAGTACATAAAACAACTTCATAATCACAGCATTAATAGTACTAGCTCACCTTTCCCATCGTTAGAATCTACGGAATCGTCGTCCGACTCTTCGCAATGATCTTCAATCCTAAAGTCACTGTCATCCGAGCTCTCACCCAAATCGAAGTCAAGCAAAGACTGCTGCGCTGATTCGACCGGTTTTACTCTTCTCTTTTTAGGGTCTCTTTCAACTGCAAAGAGCAATTTGATTGATTTTTCCTAAATACAGTATCTAAATATATTTCACTATAAAAAAAATTTTTTCTCGATGTACGTTTATGCGGAAAGAATATGTAGAAATGGTTAATAATCAGTACTGTACAGAAAGCTATATTGATTTGATATTTCTATGAAAAATAAATATAATACAAGCAGTTTTAGGTTATGTTTGCTTAATTTCCCTGAACATACATGTGCTGGTCATGATGATCCTAATATCTCGGGCAAACTTTTATCAAAATCGAAGTATTCTCTCGTAGCGCGACTTATCAACGTTTTCGTACAGCTTCCATCAAATATTCTAACGTATTAACGTCACTGTACTATTTGAAAGTCTCTCCCGTCAAGCGCTTGCAAAACACATATACGTGTACGCGCGCGCGAGTTGTATTACCGATAATACGTTAGGTTAATTTTACGTGTCAGCAAATGAGGTTGCCATAATAATAAAGTAGTTGATTATGGTTATTATCGTGCATTCACAAAGGACAAACTCGGGTTGTTATTATCATAATACCGACATAGATTTAATAATGTATCAATTGCAATAATAACGATAATGATAGAAACTAACAGACACATGTACACGCGCGCGCGCGCGCGTGTGTCACATCCACACACCGCAGTACAGAAATACAATGGATATTAATATACTTGTAGGACGTGTAATTTACTACAATGCATTTGGTGCATGCATTAATCAAATAACACAACTAATATTGTTTATAATGTTCGCTTAATAACTTGAGCAGTAATTTCACGATGATAAAATAATTGCAACATCATTCAACGGACATGGAAAAAAAAAATAGAAAAAAAGATACATGTATTTTTTTATGACAGGAATATGAGCGCATATAAATGACAATTAATGTAATTTAGAGATTCTCAGTTAAGATTCTCACATTATCCACAGATAATTACATCCTGCTTATTAGCCTGTAAAAAAGAAATCCCACGAATACTCCACTACTGGTACTCATGTTCAATCACTGCAATTTATATGGATTTACTCGACGCAAGTGTCCGAATGTGTTCCGCAAGTTTACTCTCTTGTCATCCTAGATCAAGTCGCTCTCCACTCGACAGATCGACCGCTCGAAAATATCAAAGCAATTTTCGCTTCCTCCGGTTTTTGAACGCCGGCAGCGGCGAGAAGAGCGCAAGAGCCCGGGGATTCCGCGGGACTATTTTGCGTTCCGTCGACACTCCGGTGTCTCTTAATCGTTCCTCGCGAGCCGGCACGACGTGGTTTCTCGCGCATCTACGGGGCACACAGGCGCGGGAATTATTCATGAACACAAGCCGCACAACTTACTCATCGTTTTGTACAGGAATCCGACGTCGTCGTCCTGAGACATTTCCTCGCCGTGGCGAATTCCGCACGCGAGGTGGAGACGAGACGGCGCCCCGGCTTCCCCTGGGACGAGTATTTACGGCCGCGCGGCGTCCCGCGGGGATTCACCGTCTCCCGGGAGCAGGTTCGAAGTTCGCTGGGACGTCGAGCGGTCGCGGAGAGGCGGAATTGTTTTATCGCCCGGCGTTGATCCTGAGCACAACGGCGTCCGTCCACCCGACGACGCGGCGCCGACTCGCCATGATGCGCTTTGCGCGAGTCCTTCCGCGGGAAGTTCAATCTTTCACCCGCCGACGCGCGGCGGAAGAACCTGCGTCAATAGAGAGTTTTTTGCAATACCGTCTTTTAGATACGGTAAACGCTAAAATTACGTTATTGGGTACTGCGCATGCGCAGTTTTGTCTTTCGATCCAATAACGTGATTTTAGCGTTCACCGTATCTAAAAGACGGTATTGCAAAAACTCTCAAATAACGTGCGTTTCGAACGATACGCCAGCAGTTTTGAACTTTCGTAATTTCCGTTCTATACGTGACTGATCTGTAAAAAAGAGAATTAGAATTGTAAACTTATTGTTAATATGTATTAAAAGTAGGTACACCGAATTTGAAAGTCGGATTTCTTTCCTCCTCATGAATTTTTTATTAACACTAGAAATATCCCGAGCGGTTATATTTGACCGTTTCCTATTTTTTAAATTAATGTAAATATTTTTGCATAAAAGATAGCATCTTCAAGCTTTTTTCACTTTTCATGTATTTATGAGCTAATAAAAAGTTCAAACATTTTCAAAAACGTATCTTTTGTTCAAGAAATAGGGGTTTCAACAAAAATTCGCTCTTTAGCGGACTAGGATAATTAATATGATTCTAGGTATTGTTATAAATACCGACGAGATATTATAAAGACTATCAACCTACGGCAAATTTTTGTGATTATCAAAGGGACCCTCGAGGTCCGGAGATAATTGAAGAGTATCGATATTATCGATCGATTACTGATATAAATTTTCAATAGGTGTCATAAATATCTGAGCAATTTAACTTATAATACAGTAATGTATTATTACTTATTATATAATACAGTAATGTATTAAATTCATATTAATGCAGTAAATACATATTAAACTCATAATTTATTATTATACAAATGCTTTATGAATAAGCACGCGTATTTTATAATGCATATATTGCTGCAAAATAACATTTTTTTCTATCGAATTATCACTCGATAGATAATCAAATCAATAAAAACGCTCGGATGATAACAATAAAAAAGTGCAGTTTTAAAATCAAATATTCTTTTGTCATAGACATCTAAGAAACATTATAGTATAATAACATTATAATAAATCATAAAATTATAATATCATATTATAAATTGTCTAAATTTTGACAGTCACGCAAACTTCCTAAAATCATCAGTCTTTAATAGTACCTCGTCGATGTTATGAATCAACTGCAAAATGTATTTGTAGAACTTTAAAATTGTATATCAGCTTGTGTGTGTAATGGGTGTAATGACGGCGGACATGTTGAAAAATAGCAATTCCAAGAATAATATAAAACTGAAATTAATTCTTTCACTTATCCATTTTACAGATCGATTAATTCTGTCATATATAGAACAGAAAATACGAAAGTTTAAAGATGCAGTTGATTAATCAAGGAGTACACGCGTGCTTCGTATTCGAATCATGTAATAACGAATTAAGTATATGAATAATGATTTTTAGTTTTCTCTTTCGAGAATACTCGAAGGGCGCCTTAAAAATTGAGATAATAGCAACTAACGTTTTTGAATCGCGCGGGCGAAGTGTTTCTCTCGTTCGCCGAAGGACACCGAAGGTAGCCGAACGCCGTTTGAATTCGGTCGCCTGCACTCGGTGAAGAGTTCAAAGTCCGCGAAATCTTTTCAGTCGCGTATTCGGCAAGAGTACAAGAATACAATATCCGGTCTTTGCCTTTCTCGCTAAGAATAAAAGAAAGAAAAAGGGGTTTTCGATCTGTGACTCAAAAATACCGATTTATATGCGGCATGTGGAAAATTAAGTTCCTTGCGAGCAAGTAAGAGTTGCATATACTTCCTACTTTTAGTATGTACTATACATAGGTTTAGATACCTAATGCGCTCGAAATTTATTTGTATTGTCCATATCGAACAGCATATTCTTTATTCGAGCAATTAAGATCATGTTTCATTTCGAAATGCATTCGAGGTATTTCGAATACAAATTTAGATATTAATCCTGAAATAGATGGCGAAAGGCTGATGCTAAGATACTATGGACCATTATCCTCAATTCTGGTACATCGAAATGCGGTTCGAAAGTGGTATCAAATGAAAGGTGTCATCAATCTGAAGCCTCAAAAAAAATTTCAGCTTGGAGCGACTCACCGTTCCAGAGAAAACAGCTCCTAAAAGTCTCAAATAATGGCGCCGCACTTCTGTTTATATAGACTTTTAAGACTTTGATCGTGTTCTAACTTGCTCCAAAAATTGATTTTAGCAAAATATGTTAAAATTGGGATCGCCAAAGGTTTGGGACTTAACTATAGGACATTGAACTCAATGAACCAATTGATTGTTCACTTTTTGTCCTGATGCTAGGTCCCTAGTGCGGTCCCAGTTAGGTCCCAAACCTTTGGCGATCCCAATTTTAACATATTTTGCTAAAATCAATTTTTGGAACAAATTAGAACACGATCAAAGTCTTAAAAGTCTATATAAACAAAAGTGGCGCCATCGGTTTTGGGACTTTTAGGAGCTGTTTTCTCTGGAACGGTGAGTCGCTCCAAGCTGGAATTTTTTTTTTGCTTCAGATTGATGAGACCTTTCATTTGATACCACTTTCAAACCGCATTTCGATGTACCAGATTTGAGGATAATGTTGGTATCAGCCTTTAGTAATCTCTTTATAAATGTTAGATACATTTTCCATTAAATGCCGATACAGCACAGAACATTTCAGCAACATTGCAGTAACGTTCCAGTAACATTGCAATATTGCCGAAATGTTGCTGCAATGTTACTGCAATGTTCTGTGCTGTATGGGATGGACATGTGCATTTATGATTGCAGCAAAAAATTATAATATAATCTGTTCGCGTTGCACTCTAGTATTGTTTGTACCTGAAGTGAGACAGTCATACACGCGGATGTTAGAGAAAAAAAGAACTAGAAATACGAAGTGCAGGGGGCCTATTCCGTATCTCTTAATTTGAAAATGCGAAAAGTGAGCGAATTTACTAGGTTTTTACCAATGAAATTGCTTAAAATCTAGTAAATTCACTCACTTTTCGCATTTTCACTTCTTTAAGAGATACGGAATAGGCTCCCAGAAAGTTCGAACGCGAACGCGAACAAATCTATGATCATTAGCATATTTTTTAACTAGATACGTTTTTTTTTTGCCGATACATTGCCGACACTGATTCAGAATGAACCGCGAAGTTGGTTGACGTTCAAGCTCGTCATGAAGCGGCCATTAAAGTATTATATAAGCGAGCGCGAAGGAAGAGACGCGCGTAAAGTTTCGCGAGTAAAATCGTGCAGAAATGCATTCAGTATTTCTCATTGCGCGTTTTATTCGCCGTTAAATCAGAGACGAGCGGCGAGAAAATCTGCGGCATATCGCGATTTAGCTCGTGAATACTGATTTATGTTGACTCGCAAGGAACTCAGTTTCTCGAACAGGTAAACGTGCATGCATAATATTGTTCCCGTTGATGCGCACATATTTAAGTGTTTAATACGAACAAAATATGCAGTAAGAACAACATATTCATTATTCTATGTAGAGCAATTGAGATCATATTTCACTCGAAATATATTTGCATTCAATCTATTATTACAAACTCAACATTTAAGAATTAATTAATAAAATTAATTATATAATAAAATACGTGGCTAGAAATATATCTGGAACAATATATATTTAAACGTATATTCAATAAATTTCTCATTGAAATGTACTTATGGACTTAATATCAAGAAGCACTTTCATTATTACGATCTTTATCGATTGTGTCGACATATTAGGGGCACTGACACACCGAGCTTACTTATTGTTAGCTGAGTGTCCACTGTCCAAATTTGAATACATTGAAAAAGACGCCGAAGCGCCATTACACACGGAGAAAATTTTATATTAAAAATTACTGTGTATGGCAGTAGCCGTGGACCATGCTGGAATTATAAAAATTTTTACTATGTTTTCACAAAAGAGTTTAATAATTATTAATATAATAACATATATATATATTAAAAATTTTTATAATTCCAGCAATGGTCCACGGCTACTGTCATACATAGTAATTTTTAATATAAAATTTTCTCCGTGCAGTTCGGGCGATCGCGAAGGGAGGGAAGCGTCAAAAGTTTCGCGATTAAAATCGTACAAAGATGCATTCTTATTTCTCGTTACGTGTTCTATTTGTCGTTAAATTAGAGACTCGCGGCAAGCAAATCTGCAGGATATCGCGATTTGGTCCGTGAATATATATAGTTATTTTTGATGGTCTAACAAAATTATTTTCAGATCTGTATCTGGCTAAATTTTTAGATACTTCAGCAAAATCGTTCTTTTCGTGCAGTATTCCGAAAGCAATTGAAATTCATTTCACTCGAAATGTATTTGCGTCTGACCTGTTATAAATTAAACCCCAGAAATTAATTTTGAAATACGTGGCCAGAAATGTATCTAACAATATATATTTAAATGTATCAAATAAATCTCTCTCATTAAACGTGAATTTAATAAACGAGCAGTTGCATTATTACAACCTTCATCGATGTATTTACGTCGATACGTTGGCGGCAATGATATACACCGAACTTAGTTGCGCGTCCAAATTTGAAGCAAATCGAAAGTAGCCCAAGATGGCGAAGCGCTATTCAAGTTCGGGCGATCGCGAAATGTGAAGCGCGCGAAGTTTCGCGATTAAAATTATGCAAAAATGCACGCGCGTTTCTCGTTTACGCGTTTTATTCGAGTGGGTATGTTTTTTCTTTTATATACAGACATTCGTTGCGGCGCATAGTCGGATCGAAAATCTACATTAAGAGCAATTCATCCTTTATAGAATTCCAAAGAAATATCTGTTCCTTTCCCTTTAAGAGCAAGATAATAATAAAGAATATATTGTAATAAAGAATATATCGTGATAACGAATATATTGTAATAACGATCGTTATCTTTAATTTTCAGCAGATAGCCGCGTCATTCAGGACGAACCGGAAATGTGGCCGATGTCGCCGAGGCGCCATTTTGACTCACGCGCGTTTAAGAGAATAGGGACGAGCGTGAACGTTTTTCGCTGAGAATTGTGCGAAAGGACGACTGCGGACGACGATCGAGCGATCTGTTCCCCGTAGCTGACGACCGCAGGAATGGAGACGACTTGGCCCCGGGATGCCCATTTACGTCGAGCTACAACGGATTACATCTCCCGATCGTGCATGATTCTTTGCACTCGCACTTGCGAGAATTGAATCGGGCTGAAGAAATGCCGTAGAGAAATGTTTTTGCACACGAGAGATATTGGCTATTTATTTGAGATAAATATCGAGGCGCGAATAATTTTTATTATTGCATTTTATTATTCGCGTTAATCGTTCATATGCAACATTGCACAGGGCGGGAATGTAGTCCTTTACATTATGAATTTAATCGGCCATATATCGCATATTCGCGATATCATGTATTTTTCATACATGACGTATGGATTATTAAATAATGGTAAAATGTATCTGCAGGATATGAGTATTGGAAATTTTTTGTACCTTGTTTCTTTCCCTCGGGCTGCGTTATTTTTCTAGCTCGATTCCATTTCGATGAACAATCACGGGGATTTTGATCATATAATTAATTTAAATAATTTAACCTTTTGCACTCAAGTGCCAATTATGTGGTAACATTAGCAGAATATTCTACTCTTCGTATGCATTGATACATGAAATAATATATTTTAATTAAACACGTATTGTACATTTTAATTTTCTCTCCATGTTATAATTTAAAACTAATCTTTATGTTATAATTTAAAATCGTATATTTTAATTTTCTCTTCATGTTATAATAAATTTTATCTTTGTTATTGTAAAAGAACTCATATATCATTCTCATATTTAAAAACAGACGAAAATGTTTACGTAAAAATACTTCATATAAAATTAAGCTATAGCATTTTTTAATATAATTGCAGAACAAAATCGTGAAAAAGATTAGAATATTACAAATAATTATATTATATTACTAATAATAATATTATATTACTAATAATAATATTATATTACAAATAACTAAAAGAATTATATATTTTCTGTAATATGCTTTATTACTTTTAATTTTTGTGTTTATGTTCTGTGACTTGGAAACATCTTATCACAGATATTATAATCTAATTACGAATTTTAATGTACATTGCCTATATAAAGAAAGGTATCGCTTCTTTCGTTGCATTACGATTATTTCATGTGCAGAGGGTTAAATACAAAACAATTTTAATATAAGATAAATATTTATTTATATCTGGATTTATATCTACTCTTAGAGAGTCCAGCCTGCTTTTTTATCTGCCTAGAGAGTCTAGCAGCCGATATCTGATCCATCCCATAAAGAACAAAAAACTAATTTCGTTCCTAATAATTTTCTAAGAAAAACATCTTGTGACATTTTGCTTGTGGGCCAACTTATATACTTTCAGTATTTCCGAATAATTGCAAACTCGCAAATTAATTGAATCTTTGAAGCTCTCACTATTTAAAATTCTTGAATATATAATGTCCTCGTATATTCTCTCCTATCGTCTTTATGTCTTAAGATCCTCAAATCTCTCTCCCAAGCCTCGCGCTCCCGTACTCGATCAGGGCGTTCCCCGTAATTTCCGCAGTCGGGTAAAACATTCATGCGCGGCTGAATGCGTGGAGCGCAAGTACGTATGTATGCACGTGGATGCACGTTAACTCGGCATGAACCATTCATAAGCAAACCGGGGAATCCTGGACCAGCGTAGATCGGGGCCACGCTCGCCGCCGTGGCTACGACAAAGCGTCTAATCCGCATGCCGATTTCCGGGCCGGTAGTTCTGGTCCCCAAGACGCCGGCTCCGCCGAATACATCCGTCTTAACGATCGTGGATTATTGAATGCAAATTGATTATCGAGTTTCTCGGACTCCCCGGTATCTCGAGGTTTGCGGGATATCCCGTCGATATTCACTGCCGCCGACGGATCGTTTGGAAGTAATCGCTCCTTCGTCGAATTTCCCGACGCCCGCGAGAAGGCGAAACGTAATTTCATTATCGCGGAACGTACGAAGGGAAGCGTATTCGGGTTTAGGGTCAGCCTTAAAGTAATCGCTCCCTCATCAGATTTCCAAGAAGGTGAAATGTAATTTTATCGCTATACCATCTGTCAAGGGTATGCGCGTTAGGGGTAGCGAAATCGTTTGGAAATAATCGACCGTTCATTAAGTTACCGAGAAAAGGGAGCTATGAGTGTAGCAGGAATCAATTATTAAATTGTGGCAGAGAATAATTGTTTAAAAACAGTATTTTATAATAGCAGGAATAATCGTATAGATTAGAAATTTAATTTCTCAGTTAATTACTTAATTTATTCGGGAGAGATTTTTATATCCTTTTTATGTATATAAATCTATTGAGATATTTTAACTTTCATATTTCGTTCAAATTATTTAATCTTTTACGATGGATTGCTCTTATACACGGAAAGAACGGTTTTGCTGAAGTATCTAAAAATTTGGCCAGATACAGACCTGAAAATAATTTTGTTAGACTATCAAAAATAACTATGTAGGATGCTCAAGCATGATGACAATGCTGCAGAAAGTTTCGATATTCCAGCAACTATTTTGGGCGTTCTACATAATTATTTTGATGGCCCAACAAAATTATTTTCAGATTTGTATCTGGCCAAATTTTTAGATATTTCAGCAAAACCATTCTTTCCGCGTATTTCTATGTCTTTGAAATTTCAGAAATTAACGTCTTTATATCATCGCGTCTTCGAGTCCATTAGTGCGATTACATATATTCAAGTGTCTGTGCACGTGACAAGATACATGCGCGCATGAAGTATATAACGATACATCAAGGTGCCTTTGAGTATAACCCGGTGCCACGAACCCAGTACGCCCGAACGATCTCGTAAAATCGGTACATTCGATTTCATTGCGAGAGACCTCGGAGTGAAGCGACCCTAGATTGAAATCGATGTTAGCCCTGGACTGGTGACAGCCTCCGGTACAACGTTCACCGACACGATCGCACATATCACTCACACGCGCGTTCGCGTATACGACTTGCTCGCGGAGTAGTAACCGCAACCAGTGCCGGAAGTTATGAATGTTTCATGGAGCACCTTCCGCTGGCCGCAGTTTTGCCGGTTGGTTTTCACGTGCGATTTCAACGCTCGATTAGAGGCGTCGAACGCTGCGGTAGCAATCGGCGCGTCGCGTTTGTGTATACCGATGACGCAATTTCCGCGAGAGCAAGCAACGATCGACGTACGACACGAGCTAAATGGGCTGCTAATGGAGCCCTTTGCAAGATCAATGCTTCCTCGCAGTATAGTCAAATATACATACAAGCGTCCGTGCCTTTTGGGGAATGACTTGGTAGCGATCTCAGGTGGAATCCTATTACTTAACTCTAACAAAGACGTTAAGGACTTATTCGGCTAGTACGTATAATTAATATATAATTAGATCTTAAGACACGAGAGGATATAATCTTCAGAATTTCTGTCACTAAAATTAAAATTTTTTATGAACCCGGAAAACTTTAAACTCTTTTTTTTCGCGAATGCTTGAGAGTTGCGTCGAGTGGCTTTACTATTGATTTAGGGGAGGGTAGTATTACAACATATATTAAGCATGTTGAGATCCGAGAGGACAAATTCTGAGCCTCCCCTTGTTAGTCTTCTTCAGCTAAGGTTACATCAACGAAGCATTAAAATATTAAATAATAAGAAATAAAGAAAAAAAAATAAAATAAAAGGCGAAAGAGAAAAAAACATCATCACTCGTTATTTATGTAGAATCGAGACAAGACAAATTTACAAGGCCGAAACAAAGAGCCACATCTAAGGTCAGACACATATAGCAAATAAATTAATATTAATATGGTAATTAGATCCTGATCCATAATTTATAAATAAGTCAAAGTGTCACCAAATTGTTGGATGTCCATTATTAAGATGTAAAATCTAAATTAATTCTTCGTTCCCATCGCGTTCCAATCTTAAAAATTTAAGATTTAAATTTCGGGGTACAAGGATCCAAAAATGCTCAAGTACACAGAAAAGTAGGTGTGATTTGATTCATCGATGTACATAATTATGCCATCGCTCACTGTCATGAAATTTAAACCAGACATTTTTACGTTATACCGCATCTCCGTAGAACCTTTAATTGAAATAGACGATTATATATCGACGTAATTTGCATTATGTAAAACGAGTCGTCACGTATAACGTGAATAATATCCACGATAAATGTCACTACTTGCGAAACGTTTGCAGTGTTCTCTCGCGCGGCGACAGGTGCGGCAATCGTATATGCTTCACGTCGAAATAATTACGCCTAATGGAGCATATTTCCTCAGCTTGTTTGCTTCCGCGCCTTTGAGCCGATACACACCATCGTTTTGTAATAATTATCGGTTGTCATAAAACAAGAGGACTTAGAAATGTGAGAGAGAACGGTCGTCCTTCATTCGACGCCGTCGTCAACTCGAATGCACGTTCGGCAGTTTCGAGTCGCTCGCTCGTACAACAAAAGACAATATAATAAGATGCGCAGCCGTGCAACGTTGCCCGTTGCAGCTGCTGGATGCTAATTGTCCGAGCCCTCCGGAAATTATAATTAGACTGCGCAATCAGCGACGACTGCGCCGGGATTCCTGCCGGCCGACTTAACGAACGCGCTGACTTTGCCGTCGTCGACAAAATGAGAAAGAACGGCCAAGCTGCGCCTTCGTTTGCTCGAGATCGAAATGCGTGCCGCCGCTGCAACAAATGGACCTACCGCCAGCAGAACTTCGGCAACAAAATTATTTCGTAATTTGTTTCGACGGTGGCGGAGTGTTCGTTTCGAGGGCGTGAGGTTCGCCGAGGAAATTGGCGGATATTTAAACTCTTAGACAATTGAAAAATTCAAAAGTCTCTAAAGATAGAATCCATAGATTCATTAATTAAAAATTAAATAAAATATGATAGAATATAATATTAGGTTTTGTCCGAAAATGTCCAAAAGAAACAATATCTTTATCGATTTATGTATATTTTACAATGTCTGAAATTTTATATATATTTATATCTTCATATATTATATATATGTACAAACGATATTATAAATATGTAAATCGATAAAAATATTACTTTTTTAGACATTTTTGGACAGATCTTGATGTTATGTTATGCAATATTTTATTTAATTTTCATTATATTTTTAACAACACTTATAAAGAATAAAATAATTGTATACAGGGTGTCCCATGACTCGAGGTCCATACATTAAG
>NJRQ01000074.1:179347-199678 GCA_003063805.1 Aphaenogaster ashmeadi
TTCATTTAGAGCCATCTTCAGCAATACAGAAATTCGAGACGACGAATCTCAACGCTCACAGGTCCACAAGACAAGCCAACATTCCTCTGTTAATTCTAATCTTCAACCATGGTTGGATAGGCAGGTGAAAATTAAAATTTAGTGATTGAGGCCTAAATTTTATAAAGTAACAATTTTAATAAGTTTGAAAAAACACTGATTCAATAGAAAGGAATAAAAAGGCTGACTTACCTAACAAACCATGAGCGTAAAGACATTCCGAAATAGTATAACAAAAATTCGTAGTCACATCAAATATTTAACAATTATAAAAATGAGAAAAATAAGTTAATAAATGTCAGATTATAATAAGATGTGCAGAGTCGAACCGATGACAGGTAAGAGAGTGAGAAACAAAAGAGGGTAACTATATTTGTTGAATTCTTTGCGCACCGAGTTCCGCGCTGTACTCTCATTTGCCTAATTTTTATACCTATATTTTAATTTCTTTTAATTTTTCAATCTGAAGAAATTGCGCTTTTTACAATAATGTTACATTATTGATAAATTCCACATTTCTTATAATCGTTAAATTTCCTTGTCGAATTAGATGCAATGATTTCCATGTAAATTGTAAATGTAAACTGTCACAAACGTTTTTTTTTATATCCGAATTACGATTTAATTAGAAAACATCTATAAAAAAAGAAAAACCACAAGTCTCTTAACAAAATTTAGTTAATTCGATTGAAGACATTTTCCTGAAAATATTTTCCATTATCCAATTTACCGTAACTTGCACTCGTGTGTTGTTATATACCGGTTATATTCCTTCTAAAGGTGAGAAGCAAGGCATATGTCGTTAGGGCTTAACTGCCCTTGAAATAGAGCCTTGTCGTTACGGTCCCGTATGGCTTGATGCACTTTGTTTAGAGTACACAGTTTCCACTATATGTATTCTATTATTATTTTACTATAACGAACATTATAAAAAAAAAGAAGTATACGTGGATCTGTCCATTACGTTCTTTTGTTACTGAAAATATCGTCACTTAATATTTTATCTAAAGTTTTAAATGACGCGTATCCCAGTAACGCGGGATAAAATAAGTTAAGACTCAATTTTAATATAATTATTTCATTTAGTAGATTATATTTTAAATAAATAATTACCTTATTCTATTTGATATTCTTTATGATATTCCGGATATTTAATTTCTATAACTCTTACATTAACATTTTATTGTACGAAACGGCAGTAGAATGTTGATCTTTCGATAAATATGGGCTGCATCGCTTTCCGATTGCCGCGTTTATATTTTTAATAAAAGCACACGACACGCTTGACAAACGAAAATACGTTTATCGATCCATCGCGCTCCCGTTAACGCCGTGGTGGGAACCGGAAGCTTGACCGAGTACATATTGTATAAGCGTGCACGCAACAATTATTATCTGACACTGGCGACGAAGTAACACGCTAACACGCGTTTGTCGCTGACAGGAAGGGCCGTAATCCGAACTGAGGAAAGTTGTCAGCGCGTGGCGTGCGCTAATTATAAGTTCGTTAATTGCGAAGTGGACTCGCCGCGAGGTCATACGTGTCAGATCGTGGCCGCAGGAAGCGAAAGTCAGACTTTGAGACCATCGGTCAGTGTGGGTATCGCGATTGCACTTCTTGTTAAATTAAAAATATTGCGTGTACGCGCGAAATACTTTTGAGAATTTGTTTTTGGAGAATTTATTTGCATACTTGCATTTGCAATGCATTTTTAATTCGTATTCACTACATTGTGCTGCAACATTTGTCCTAGGAAAATTATACAATCGTTTCATTACGGTCAGCAGGTAATTGTTATTACATGCTCTCACTTTCGCGGAATAATTTATATTACATGGTTATTACATTCTTGTTGGAAACTATGTTGATAACTTTATAGAATAGTTTATGGGCAGTGGCTCCTTTGATCTTTCAATAGAGAACATTCATTAGACTTATATGAAAACTATAAGAGCTTATTAATTATATTACGTCGAATATTCTGTCAGATTCTTTTCGTCTCACTTTCTCACATACTTCACCATATTAATCAAAGATCAATAATTATTCTTTTTGAAACGTATTACAAACTTCAGAATTCTTTGCTCTTCTCAAATTATATCGAGCTCTAAAAATGAGATATTAACTTCACAGAGGCCAGCATTATGGTGCTATAATATCTTCAATATAACAAATAACTTTCTGTTTCATCTGATTTATAAATGCTTTATTTCTTATTCCTTATTCCAATTGTTTTTAAAAGTTACAAACTTCTTTGCCAAAGAAGTTTGTAACTTTTAAAAACAATTTGCGTTTATTTTTACCCGATAAATAATAGTTCGCGCGATTAATAAAAAGTATATGATTGGAAAAATCAAAAATCGCAGAATACAAAGCTACTAGAATGAAGGAATTTGACAATTTATCTATTCAGTATTTATAAATTCTGAAATATTAATAAGTTTTTATGATACCGCTAATTAATATTTGCAAGCCGTTGCGAACAAAGTAACGATTTCACGGCCTATATGCAACAGGCTTTTAATCTTAAATATTAAAACTCTTTGATTATTGAAAAATGCTATTACGAGGATTTGAGTTTTTCTCCCCCAAATTTGCGAATCAACGGTTCGTCCTAGGTAGTTCACAAAAGCTGATGCGATGTCGCGAAAAAGCAATGGTCGATATTTTTCGCAACGCCGATTGAATATATTCGCTTTGAGACGGAAGAATCGAAAAATGATTTTTTGACGCGTAGACCCTTTGTCTTCACCACCGTCCGATTAAAATATTTCAAATAGAGGCAATGTGTTTTTTGGCCGGCATAGAACCGACGTTGCGCATGCAAACATAACGCTACAGGCGACATCGCTCGAATGCGCTACAGTTTCAATGGTCGACTATTGAAACGGAATTTATAGTTTTTAGTGCATGGTGATGGATAACTTTTCAAACCACAAAACACAGGCTTTTGAGCAATTTTCGCAACGTGTCCGATACAAGAGTAGCTGTTTCAGCGGAAATCACGTTACATAACCCCGACACCCTTTTTGTATATATTCTATAAACGTAATCTCTATTCTTAATATTTCTGGAAATGAGTTTTACAAAAATACAGGATGCAACAGAAAAATTCGTACATTTTTATAGGCTTTTTACACAATTAAAATAAAACAATGTAATAAGACAGAATAAAGAATATCATTTATAAATCAAATAAAACAGAAGCTTATTCATTGCACTGAAAGTACTATATATAATACTGACTTCTATGAAGTTAATATCTTATTTTCAGATTTTCAATGTAATTGAAAGCTTTTCATAAAGAGTTGTGGAGTTTGTGATATGTTCCAAAAAGAATTTTGACAATTAACGAAAGGAAGAAAAACAAAAAAGTTCGAGTGATTTTTCAATACTTGGATGAAAAATTTTTATTGGTTATATAAATTCTTTTTAGATATCTGATATTTTCTTGAGAGTTTTGAATAGTTGTTCAAGAAGTCTATTAAAATACAAATTAATCTTGATTAACAAAAAATGTATTATCAATGTGTGTGGAAATATAAGGCTCGTATCTGTAAATTTTTATTTTTTAATATTTAGCAGCTAGAACTCTTTTTGAAGCATATCAGAAATTTCAGAACTTTGCGGAATAGTTAGAATTCTATTTCGATTGCTATACTATCGAAATTCTAAAAATATATTGTTAACGAAGGTATATATAACATTGTAAATGAAATCGTAATCTCTTTCGCTGAAATCGTTCATAATATTCCGATGCAAAGATAGGTATATTCTATCGATGACGCTGAGAAAAATTATCGTCGATATTTCGAAATGTTATGTCGATGAGAAACTTTTTAGCTCGAAAGGATTCAAAGCGCTGCTATTCGATATTCCGCACAAAGGCCTACGTCCGATACGAAACAACGCCATTAAAGTGATGGCGGTAGAACGAAATGAGAATAATCGAGCAGCTCTTTCCGCGCTTTCGTGTCCACTCGATCGGAATGTCGATGAAGAACTTTTGATTTAAAGGGCCGACGCTTTCGAATGGCCGCATCGTCGGCTCTGCATCGTGAGTCGTATAGAGAAAGAGAGAGATTTCTGCCTGTTGAATTATATAAAATAATTTATAAAGACCTTTGCGTAAGATATTTTCTTAAACGTCATTAGTAAGGATGATATGTCTGATAGGTAAAAGTAGCTCTTTAAAAAGATTTTATATTCGATAAACGTATTTTAAAAAGATCGATTTAAACAAGTCATACAAAACTGTAATTTTTACATTGACATTTATTTCATTATAAAACGAGTATCTTACATAAAACATAGTGTCCCTGGCGAAAATAATATGTTTATTGAAAGTTTATAAGAAGTTTGCTTAAGTGTTGAGTAGATGTTTCATTTGAGCTTTAAAACATTTATTAAATTGTTTATGAGATGAAAATTTAAACATGGAATTGTTTATGAGATGTTCACGGCTATGTTTCTTATGAAATGTTTCAGTGGCGTTTAATGACATAGTCTCAAACGTTTCCATTATAGTTTTGTAAGTATTTATAAAATGTTATGTCAGCAGGTATTTGCAACGCGCGTTTCTAAACAGTGTAACCATCTATAAAACTCTTCATAAATAGTACAACCATTGATAAAACTTTTCATAAACAAATATAAACACAATCTCTCACTAACAATTTTCGCCAGGGGTAAAGAGTTTCTTATATTAAAAATATTTATTAGAAGGCGCAATGAATTAATTAATAGTAGTCGTTATCAAAGAAACGGTTTTATCAAAGGGTACATAATGTTATCGTTTTACTGATCATCTGTTATGGGGTTTGTACTTTTTTCCAATACTACAACCTTATATACTAGCGATGTAGCGAACTATTTTTCTATCTGTCTATTCGTTCTTCTGTCTGTTCGTTCGTTACTTCTTCCTTCTCACAGAAGGTCGAATAGCTAGGAAAGAAATCGTAAGTCCTCCAGGGATATTCCCCCCCTTGCAGAGTTTCCTGCAATTTTTAAGATCTAAACCGAGATCAAAAAGTCCGAAGTTTCCGCTCGGTCTCTGTCAAAGTTCCTGTTGAGATTTTCCTTGCGCTCCCGGGATTCATCTCTGTCGATATATTGACGCTAATTACTAGTAGCGTAGTTAATCGACGTTAAATTCTTTGACTGATGAAAGAAGCTTCGAGGGAAGGGAGAAACGAAAGTTTCTCCGAGAAATTCCTGATTGAAATTTATAACTTGATTTATTAAGGGGTTTAATATTGGTTAAGGAATTGCTGGCGAAAAGTTAGCGCGTTGTTGCAAACGGTATGAGCGTGAATTTCTTCATCAATTTTATATGAATGTTTAGTCCGTCACCCGCGGAATAAAGTCTCGTTGTCTTTGACATAAAATTTTGCAAGCGCGAAACAATCCAAATATTGAATCATGTCATGACGTCTCGTTAATCATGCCTGATTCTCTCAGCAGTCCTGCTTACTAATTTAATTCCCTTTCATCTTCCGAGAGTCGTCGATCTTTTCCGCACGATTCAAAATTTTTTAAATCTACACAGTGATCGTAAGTTTCGTCCCGGCTGGAAAACTTTTAGCCAGGAGCTTTCAGTATCGCACGGCGCCTATTTCTATTTTTCTACGCGACGATAAACTTCTTTACGAGACTTGAAAGGATGTTTCTCTTACCGAGACGTACTCGAGAGAAGAGTGTACCGATCGTAAAACGTGAGGTTTGCATTGTGAGAAACATCAGTTTTAAATAATTTAATCGTGCAAAAATTCGATAAAGGTATTGGAAGCTTTAAAGATTCTAAAGATCGCAAGAGATAATGTATTCCAACGGCAGAAGTCACTTAGAAATCCTAAATGCGGGATTCATTGATGCAAATTACGCGTTATGGAATCCCGGAAGAGCGTCAGTTTTCGCAGTTGCTTCTCGGCTTCCTCGGACGCGAAAATCTCATCACTTCTACGGTTCCCCCATTCTTTGAGGGACTTACGATCTACGGTTTCCCTCTCAGCGTATCTTGCGCACGGTGAAAAGTTGTCAAAGGAGAACGGCGGAACTTTTGTTGCCGGCGCACGCGCGTCTAGATAAATGTACGGGCGATCACGAAATTCTGAGGGATTTCGGGAAGCGTAAATTTTCGGTCCGCCACCGGTATGCGAGGTCGGAACTATGCGAACGGCGAAAACTATCGCTCGCCCGCGGTTGCAGTCATTTGTTTAGGGCGTCAGTTAAGCGCGAAAGCTGTTAAGCGTATATTGGCGCGATCGCTCGTCGGTACTCGATTAAAGATCCCACACAATAGGATCACGTATTACGTATTCGCTGTAATACGGAGTCCCGTAATTAGGCGAGGATTTATTTAGAAAGTTTCAGCGACATGTCGCGATTACTTATAAATTTTCGCACGCGAAAAACCGAGAGCTCCGAGAGAGATAAAGGGGGCAAGATTAAAAAGAAATAAAGGCAGCTCGTCTCTCACTATCCTCTCACTATCTCGAGCTCTTACTTCCAGGCGATCACCTTTAAAATCCACAAAGCCGAAGCCTCTACGTCTCGCTAGGAGAATGGGGTACAAATTGGATGTAACGTCATCACTTTAGGGGATTCGGTGCTTATTATTAGCTGCGCTATTGATTTTGCTTCCCACTCGCGTCCTTGTAACCTTCGGGCTCGCTATACTAAACGCGAGTCAAAGGTTATCGTCCGGCGGACTCCCCCGCATCCCATCTCTCTTTTATCGCCGACATTTTTATCTTAATGATAATGTTCGGTAAAGTACAGGCCACATCGATGGTAAGCTATCCGGTGAGGCGATACCCCATTATCACAAAACTCATCTCTTTGAGATGAGATCGAATCGAGACGCGGCGCTTGACTACAACTGATTCTCGTTTTTTTTACGAAACACTTGTTTGGCGTAAAAGGAAATGAGAAATACGAAAAAGTCACTGGATATATACAATAGAAAGAACAGAGGCATAGAAGAGAACAGTGAAAGCAAGGAAAACAATGCGGTACAGCGGATGTAACTTTTATGTTGCATTATGTCCTCGAGGATACTGCAGATTTATCCACCGTGTTCCAAGTGTTTGTTTCTTGACTTTGTCGCCGGTATAAGTACTCAATATAATTTCTGGAAAAGGGAAAGACACTGTTGATGAGAGAGATGTCGCAGTCTTTTGCCCACTGTTTTATCCGCATTACTTATTTTATAGCGATTATAACGCAATATATTTCAGTTAATACATTTTTTAAAAATAAAGATAGCATTTTGTAAAGATAACAATCTTTAGAGTATTTAGAAGTGTAGACTTTCTAAGAGTTTCTAAACTTCCTATTCTAGAAGATGTCGATAGCCAAATTTAACGAAAACGGATAATCGGACGAGAGACGAGAGAAAACTCGAGTGAACGAGCGCTCGCGACTGTTTGAGCATCCGAAAAACCGATTGCGAAAAACTTGCGAATTCAATTAACAGCTTTTGCCTCGAGGAAATTAAAGCTGATGGTCGCGGTGTTAAGAAGTCGGCACGAGTAGCGCACTGCCACCGTGAGTGCTAACTTCGCGCCGACATAATCGGGTTAGCATCATTAACTTGAATCGCTTTTACTTTAATTGCCTCGGGTATCGCGCGGATAACGAATTTGCATCGCCGGATCTTCTTCCTTTCGAAGGAAGAAAAATTATTCCAGGAATCCCGCGTGCTAACGAGGTAGATAAGCTTGTCAGAGGTTGGTACTGGATTTTCCGATAGCATGCCGGATTATAGCGGAACTACCGTCGTTCTCGTCATTCACTGCCGCACTCGAGGCCGCATTAAAGATTCTCGATATCTTTATCATCGCTCTGAAGGAACGTCACGCGTTCTCGACGAACACGTTATTCGCGAAAAGGGGAATCTAAAGTAAACGTCCCAGTGATCGGACATGAACCTATATTCGGACACTTACACAAAAACTTATTATTATTAATCTCAAATGCTTTTTTTAATTATAATTTTTGTCTTTATTAAAATTTAATTATAATCTTTAAACATTTAAAAATTACATAGAAGCATTTGAGATTAATAATAATAATAAAATGATATAATTGACTCTCGGTCAGATAATAAAACATTAAAGGCAATTAAGAGTCAAGCGCTGTAGACAGTGCGCCATAAATAACATATAATGTTAATTAATAAAAAGACATGATAAACAATTGACACGTTTAATACAAAGTCATGATAAACAATTAACCCGGACGTTTCGACTCATTTTCGAGTCTTTATCGTGAAAAAGTGTCGTTCACAACGGTTTACAGGTCGAGTGGAATAAATTCGGACCAAATAATAAGAAGTTTTTGTGTAAGTGTTCGGATATAGGTTCATGTCCGGTCACTGGGACGTTTTACCTTACCGGAAGAAGAAGAAAAAGTAAAAGTAAGGATTACGAATTTTCGAAAATTCGACGACATCGCGGACTCGCGAGTACCGGAAGTGAAGCGCGTGAAATCGACAGCCGTATTTTACGCGAGCACACAGGGGCGAAATTCCAGTAGGTGGATCCGCAACGTATCCTTCGTGCTGCCGTATCCCTTCGTTAAACATCGCGGTGTTATATTTGCTCAATTAAGAGCGCCGCGTATACACGAATTCGGAATTACTTCGTGCGCTCCCGACATCGTGTAGTTTCTAGCAGTGTAGTATAATCATAACTATGCGGAGGGTTAGTACAAACACGTGTTAACAGCATGCGCGCGCGAGTGCAACGCTCGTCGTGCCGTTTCCCCTCGTTATCGTAATGTCCCTCCTGGCAGGAAAAGAGCGATTTTTCATCCTCGCGAATCCTGGAATGCGCTATATTGCGATCTCTCCGCGCGTGAGATCCGTTCTGTTCCTGGTGGGGTTCTTGCGGGTATTAAAAGAGATCGGTCGCTGACAAGCGAACGCGACGCGACGCGACACTTTCGCGCAATTACGACAAAGCCACTTACTAATTTCGCCGTCTGATAATCCATTATCTCCCGACCATGTGGGCTTCGCCCGTGTACGTACTAATCCCCGGCTCTGACTTTCGGTGGCGGTGGCACGTCGACCCTCGTTCCACCGCTTCTACATTGAAATCCTCTCTCGTGCTCCGTTCTCGAATAGACGACGCCACGTCTGGCCAGTACCGTACTATCTCTACTGCACGCCAGCATTGGGTATCTTATATTTATGTAATTCTCGTTCGGATCGTGAATTGGTTGCAACGTTCCCCGCGTACTAGGTATCTCTTCGAGGTCGTACGATTCTCTAATGGCCTGGTAAATTTTTTAATCTACTTCTTTTCGAGATTGCTTTTATTTAGTATTTTTCGATATTCGCGAAACTTTAGCTACACTGTTATCCTTATATTATCACGATTTATAAATTTCTTATTTGCATTCTATTATGTTTTAATAATTAGTTTTTTTTTTCTACTTTACCGATTTTAGAGATCTAAATATTTGAAGGAATAAATTGAAGGATTTGAGATATATAAATCTTACGATATGTAATATATACGTTTCTTGTAAGTATTGTGTGTGTGAATTTTTCTTTTAATATAAATATAATAATTTATATTTAAATATAATTTATTTCAGATTATATTAAATGAATTAATATTAAATTCACTTATTAATGTAAATTAATTTGATATAGTCTGAAATAAATTATATTTAAATGTAAATTATTTTATTAACAGAGATACGCAATATTATCGTAAGCATAATTAAATAGGGAAAAAGTGAAGAATGATATGCAAATATTCGTGTAATTTAGCATATTATTGCAGTAAGTTTCCAAAGTTTCAGAATCTTTGAATTCCACAAGATTTGTGGTTGTTAGATCAGAATGTCGGGAAAGTCATTTTAAATGAATAAATCAATATGTAAATATATGTTTGTTAAGAGGATTTTCTAAGCTTCAAAATCATAGATTTAAAATCTTATCATATTTTTATATGCTATTCAAATGTGGATAGATTCTTCCAGTTTAAATATATATTTAGAATTATTTATATCAAATAAATAAATAACCTAGGTGATAATAGGAAACTATAATTCAAAAACTTTTTTTGGTTTTTTATATCGTTTCATATCTTACCATATTTATTTGCGTATTTTCTCTTATTTTGGAAAAATATTTTTTATTTCGTATATAAAGAAAGCGAAAAAGAAACAGAAAAATACGAAATGCATTTGGTCGATAATACAGACGACTCCAGCATCTTCTTAAGGTGCATTCTGAAACATCTTTTTATCTCCTGCTACCATACTTTCCTGTTACTCTCTTCGTTCTAGACGATATCATGAAAGATTCATAATCGCTCCACCAAATAATACATGACGCGGTTTATTGTTCGCCACTGTAATATCGTACAGTAACGGAATGCCGAAGTTTTCTTTCTGTACCGTTTACTGTCGCGGACAAGTATAATCGATCGGAATCGATAATCGCCAACATGACGTTATAATACAAATGTTTGTTTTGTCGTCGCATTCGACATTAAGATAATGGATCTATAAGACATTATATCAAATTCTAATATTCACTGATCCATTACCTTAGATTAAAATAAAATGTGACATTCATATGCAACGAAGTTGTTGACCATGTTATAACTACGGCGATTTGTAAAATACAAAATCCACATTATAATACTGCACAAAATAATTAATATTTTTAAAAGTTAGCTATTGCGCATGCATTGAATTCTTGGATAATATAATTATAATTTATGCAAAAAAGAATCTTTCATAAAAGATTTTTATAAAATAAAAGCTTTTT
Organism: Aphaenogaster ashmeadi; assembly: GCA_003063805.1. Lineage (NCBI taxonomy): Eukaryota > Metazoa > Arthropoda > Insecta > Hymenoptera > Formicidae > Aphaenogaster > Aphaenogaster ashmeadi. The sequence goes on from NJRQ01000074.1 coordinate 190,180, forward strand.
TCTTTAATTTTAAATTACGAAAATAAACAGGAATAGATGATTAAGTCCACAAGTAAGAAATAATATATAAATAATTATTATAAAATTTTGAGAAAAACTGAGCAATTTATGTCAAGTACTTTTATATATATTGACTCTACATCTCATTTAATTAATTAACGTAGAAATGTTCATAGCCGTTTGCTATCGCGAGACTAACTTTGCATCCGGCTGTTTTGCGGCTGTATTTTTCCTTGGCAATTTCTCAGACCATTTCGTTTTCAGGGAATTTAATCTCAGTTCGCAATGGATATTTATATACTCGCGCATATAGACATCTGATATTCGTAGCAAAGAACGCACGCAACGCAAAAAGTCATGATAGAAACTAACAACGAGAGAAATATAAGAAATAAAATTATTTCATACGCGTGTTTATCGTGTTTCGAGAGATATAAAATGAACCCGTTGCAGCGAGCTTAAATTAAAAGACACTGTTTTTTAAAACTTCGAGATATGTTCGACCGAGGAACGTGTGCATTATGCACTATTAATGTAATGAAATTGCGAAAAAAGGTATCTATTTTCTTCACAAAAATAATTAATAAGATATAGTAACTTAATCGTTTAAATCAGGGCATGTGCGTATTTTCAATATATATATTGACGGAATCGTTAATGCTGATAATTGAAAAGATTAAAGTATTGAAAAGTGATTTTGTATATGAAACCAATTTAGCAAATTTATGAAAAGTTTACGACACTTTGGATATCCGCAAACTTCACTTTCGATTTTCGATACTACATGCGGCGCGAAACTTTGCAGCAACGCTGATGCAACTGCACCGGCATACACTATCCATTTTGTACGCTCGTGAAACATTAAATGCACCGTGAAAGCCCGCCAGATTATATTTGCATCTATTATCCCGTTGAGAGGTCCAGGCGCATTTCCTGACGTGCCCGTTGCATCTCTTGACCTTTGACCAATAAAGCTCCAATTTATGAGCGTATTCAAATTTCGAATGCAATTAGGATATCGACACCTACTGTCATTCGAAACTCATGTTGAACAACTTGTTATACTGTGCACGGCATATACCGAAAAAATATCTTCGTAGAAACGGGAATTATTCTTTAAGAAATGGCCGTCAACAATTTAATTTATTTTTTCAAATTTAATTTCAATTTTTATTTGAAGTCTCGAATTGCTAAGCTGTAAATTCTTGTGATACTTGAAAGCTTCAGTTGGATTATTGAATATTTGGATTTTTACGCTGAAAAATACGGGTTTCGAGCGAATAAAGCCTGAAAAAAGCGAATCATCAGCAGAGACATGTAGAAATTGAATTGCAAATTGACTGAAATTTCAACGTATAAAAATTTCTGATTTACAGGATTCTATTTCACCTCGGGGCGGGCCGACGCCCGAAACGCGGGGGCGTTTATTCTATTTTTCCTATGATGAACTTTCCGCGAGAGCATGTCTTTGTTTCTTCTGTTTTATTTTTAATTCGTCGGAGCGATCCCGCGCCGAGAGTTGCGTTTTTTGTACTGTTCTAGCCGCTGGCATTCAAGCACTGGGCGTTTTTTTTCGAGGGTTACCTTAATTAGCGCTGTCTGATCGATGTTCGTGAGATGAAAGGTTGCTCGCATTTTTCCTTTTACGATGCGCCACAGCGATCGCGGTCTTTGAATTTTTGTGACCGATTTTCCGGAGATCAAAGCGCGGTGATTCGTTCCTAAATTAATGTGTATAAATTACGTCAACATAATAACAGAGTTATTATACAGATGCAGTTTCTTATTAGAATTAATTCTTTAACATTATAAAATGTTTTGTTAATGGAAAATTCACTATCAAAATCTATTTTGATTAATCTTGCGCTTCGAAATGAATTTCTTTCTCTAAACTTTTTAATTGTCAACATTGAATTTGTCGCTTCGAACTTGAAAAGTTATACTGCTCATCTAAAAATCGTCGTTTCTTTTTATTTTTTTCGCCATTGGGGGACAACATTCCGTTTTTGAATTTATGATCGCGTTCGGAACAAAAGATCGATAGGGTGAAAATATGAAAGTATATTGCCAAGTTGCTGTCGACTAGAACGCGATGCCAATATTTTTATCGTCTTTCAAATTTAGAATTGGTCATAAATTCGAATATTAATCCCTATATTTTGAAGAAATAGATACATATATTTCTATTGCACGTGATAAATATTTTTTTGTCAAAAGTACGCTGATGATATTTAAATGGGAGTCATTAACATATTTTTTAATTGGTAATAATTTTGTATTTATCTGCAAGAATTGATTATTATCAATATCGATATATCGACGATAAATATCAATGGTCTGAGAATCGCTTAAAAATATCGGAAGCTAAAACGCGATGGATAGAAATAGTAATCGACGCGAACGGCTATGTTCGCCGTTATCGTAAAAGATAAGTGGTCTTTACGGGTCGCAGAAACGTAAGTGAAGGTCGAGAAATACGTTACGTCGTTCCTTTGCAGGAACATTGTCGTAAGCTTGTATCTGCGAATATAATACTATTTCATCACCATGCTGAGCCAATTTTTGAAGTATATTTGTACCTTTAATTATATTAAGAGATATTCGCAGCCACCGTGAATTTAAATCTGTAATCATGTACTATCTATGTACACGTTTAAATATTGACGTCTATGTTCAGTTCACTTAATCACCGATGTTTCCTGTCTCATAATATACGTGTTCAGTTATTTGCATCGCTAACTATCTACGTGCACTGGCTATCTGCATGTCTATTTACTCTCAATTATCTACGCGTATCTATCTCCATGTCAAACTAGATATCTATATATTCGCTGTATATCCGCATTCCGCATATGCATTTCGAAATGACTGCGCATCCGGTCGCAGGATTCGATTATTAGAACCGGATTCAAAAATGGCTGGCTTGTTGACGATTGTGAAACAGTCCGACATTGATCATCGCAGACCTAGATATCTGAAATTTCTATCCGTCGACGTTTCGCCGGGATTTCCCGCGTGATAGGGACGAGTTTAAACTTTGTCTGTTGGCGAACACGAACGCCTAACCCGTTATAATAGTTGGGATGATTTAGCCCCGAACATAAATAAGCATAAGTGCGCATTAGAGTATCTGCATGCATATAGCGACGATGCATAATGCGTTAACTTTTCGTTACAGAAGTTCGTACAAATAGTCGCGAATATTAGATAATTTGCGACACAATCCAGAGAAATGATGATTTCTTGTGTACACGAATTATCCGTTTTCTACAAGTTTTATTCTCGGATACATTGATGGCTATCGTAATTCTCGTAACATATTTTCTTCGAACTTTTCTACAAGGAATTTCGCAATCGACAGTACGACTGTTGACAGAACAGTTTAAGCGCGAAAAGGGTCGACGGGACATTAGTTCTATTCTCTGATTGTCTCTCGTCGAGATTAACGAGGTGACAAAAATGGTAGCGCGAGTGAAGCGCAATAAATTCTTTTCGCGTAGTAATCTGGACTTATAATGCCTCGTAAAATCGAGAACGAGAGAGGGAAAATTCGCGCTGTCGCGCGTGCGATCGTGCGAATTGAGTCAATTTATAAAACGTAATTTAACACGTCTTTGATAATTCACTCGTGACATACGCACTCCGCTTGAAGGAAAGGTCGATCCAATCTTTAGCCATATGTGATATTTCGATATATTTGCTCCTTGTTTTTTCGCTTGTTTTAAGGTAGTTAGGTCAAAAATGATGAAGATACAGATTTTCTTTGCAGCAAAACCAATTTAGATATTAATACGTATGTGTGTTAAATTTGGGTTCGATTTACCGTATAGTTTTCGAGTTTAAAATTGATTGTTTTTCTTGATATGAGGTAGAAAAACTAATACTTGAACATGTATTTGTCAGTAGCAAAAAATCTAAAATAAGGATTAAAACAAAAATTAGAGCAAAAGTAATTGAATTTTTAAAGAAGTGCATGTTTAAATTTCAACGACACCGACCGTACGATATCCGAGTATAATAAATCCAAAAAAATTTGGTTAGGTTAACTTTTTCGTGCGCGATCATGCTTTGCGGATGTGCACTGAGAGAAAACGAAATAGTTCTGGCAACTATAATTTGGCAACTCTAAAATTTAAGTAGTTGCAACTATAAATACTATAAAAATATAGTCACGCTAACTACATTTGTGAACTATTAATTGATAGTGAAATAGCGACTCAACTATAATTACACAGTTATATAGACTTGTTATATATTGTTTATATAGACTTCATACAAGTAAGATATGACAACAACATTTTTCCAGTTTAGACAAATATTTAGACAAATATGTAGTTTATCCAACGATTTACTATAAATGATTAATATTACTATGTTTCCTTAGTTCATATAACTTATTTGTTGTTGTTACTGCAACTTTATAGCACATAGTTGAGGCGCTATTTGTCCACAAATTTCTAGTTGCTGATACGACTTTTTTCTCTGAGTGTGGCAACGTCGCCCTTAGAGAAATTTGGTGTCGCGCTGCGGTGATATTAAGGCCCTGCGCACAATGGAGGAATATTAGATATATTAGGAATATTAGAATCAGTTTCCTCAATGAACACTATAGATAAATGATAAGTTACGTTGTGTTTCGTATAACGCATTTATGTCTTATATCTTATTAATATCCATTGCGCATTACGTTCAATATTCATTGAGAAAAGTGATTCTAAAATTTTAATTCCTATTCCTAATATCTAATATTCCTCCATTGTGCGCGGGGCCTTACGCTCTGCGAACACTTACGCAATTCAGAATACTATTTCATTTTCTGCAACTCTTTTTTATTTTGTCGGTTTTTAATATTCTAAGAGAAACAATAGTGTTTAAAAATCTGTTCTTGAATTTCATATAAAAGAATTCATCGTCTATATTGAACTTTATTGATCAAGTCTAATTTTGACCAGCATATAGTTGGGAAAGAACTACCTTAATCTCATTTGCTAAGCGTGCAAATTTAATAAATGTCTTTAATTTAACGTGTCATAAAAAAGTTGAAATAAACCAATCCGTATAATATCATGAATTCATAGATCCATAGAGATATAAATTTATTTTCAGGCGAAAGATGCGTTTAGTTTCAGCAAAATATTACATCCGCCGTGCAAGTCCAACTTATTTACGACGATACCAAGCGATACTTTATACCAAGAAATCTCGTAAAAGTAATTTTTGGGGAACAAAAAAAACGAGGAAGCTTTTCATTTTCGGCGGTGTTATTCCGGAATGTCAATATTCACTCGCGCACATTGGAAACCGCCGCGTGCCGCGTCAAAAATCGCGAAGAGCTGCGCGCACGAATCGTCCGTCAACTGCGTTTGACATAGCACCTGCTATAACGCCCGCCACATTGTATCCCGGAATAATCCTGCATACAGCAGGATATACCCGGGGTGCTTTTATCGCCACGGCACTTCTACCCGCGGTTTAACGCCCGTCTGCCTTGAGTTACGTTTACGGAGTCAGCGTGGCTTTATCGCCGTCCTTTCCAGCGGCTTTGCTAAACGATGACACTCTTTATTACCTCCGTCCTGGCGTTACGGTATAAGGCAGGAACCTCGACCGGGGGGCTCTCTGTCCGGCTCGAATCTTGGTCGCACTACTGGCCGGCGTAGAGCCAGCGTCGGCCAGAAGTCAGACCCGGATAAATCTGTACCATTCGCCCGCACCGTCACGAAGGGGAACGGCCGGGTGGAAATAATTCACAGTCGGAATACGAACGTAACGTTACCTAACGCGTGACTACGAATTGCCGGCTAACTCACTACTGCGTTAGTGCACATAACAGGATATAACAGGATTCGTATTACAGCTGTGCGGTAGTAATAATTATTTATCTAGAGAAGAGAGAGAGACATATATGTACAGAATCGGTACGTTTTGCAATTCCAAGCACGCCCGTTCTGCTTGTAGATTAGCGTAACAAGGAGAGACATAATTAGAGATTTGGTGGGGAGGCTTATATTATCATGCGTACGACGAGACGTAAAATTGTGAGTCACTTCGATCCTCGCGAAGTGACTTGCTCCAGATTTTTCGAGATATCCCGAAGTTTTCGCTTTGCATATGCTTCACGAACGCATTCACGTCCCCCCACAATTTCATTTGCGGCGTTCTAGCATCTACCTGGCAGTTGCTGCGCGAACACTTCGCATCCTACTTGATCCTACGCTTCCTTTCACCATCGTGCCATCCATCCTATTGTCTCTTCTCGGCCTTGCTCTCAGGCCCGGTCGGCGCTTCCGAGACGAGCGTCTCCTCCTGGAATAATCTCGGCCACGGTAACCTCGTTAGCAAACAGCCGACGAGAATTATTATTTCAAGACCTGTGCTAACAGTGGGTCTGCCTACCTTCGCGGTTCCACTGTGGACGAATTAATTCAACGTCGGTGCCAGCACCTTTCCCCGCTATTTCATTATTATGCTAAGTTAGTCGCGGTCGGTGGAGTGTTTCACTCATTCATGTATCTGCCAATCGATCGTTATTCCGAAATGGACCGCGGAGGAGAGCGTTGACCCATCAGATCGTTACCTACGTCAATTTTAAAGCGCTTCATTCTAATTAGTTTTGAAAATCATTAGTACTCCAATTTAATTAACGGCGAACTAATTTGTTGACGAAATTTGGTCGACGGCATCCGATCCTTGTCACACAAACGCGAAAATTTCAGAAGTACATTCGTTACGACGTGTACATTTGCAAAGTGGAATTTTATGGTGTAATGCCATTCTGATTAGACTTGCTCGCGTTAACGTGCCGTCGAGCGGAACGTAAACGTACATGAACATTCCGGCTTAATTCGTTTTTAAATGAGTTTACGGGGAAAAGTTCGCGCGTAATGTTACTTAGTACGATCTACGAGCAATTAAAACTGTTGCGTTTATCTCGCTCGTTATCGTTATCTTCCTTTGATTAATGCTTGCTTTGCGAAACAATGTTTTAATCGTATTATGACATATAATGAATCCGCTGGCGGCGCTCTGTGATTCAATACTGTTAAGAGTAACTGGCTTAAGGATTTGTCGCAGTCTAGTTGATAGCGATATTTTATGCCGGTTTTTGTGTGCTCAAATTGGATCGGATCGTTACGCATGTCCTTCTTTTCTCTCTCGCTCTCTCTCTCTCTCTCTCTCTTTTGCAAAGCGTCCGATAAATCCTTAGTCTCTAGAACGTGAATGGAATCAATTATCGCGACAGTGAACACCATCATTGTAATGCACTCCGTCCGATAAAGCACCTCTCTCGTCTGCTTGATACCAATACTTAAAGCACGAATACGAAGTCGATTGTTCGGAATATTTTAATCATTCGCGATATCACGTCCCGCTGCGGGAAAAGTTTTGTGGCATCGTGAAAATACACGACGCGACGGCAGGCGGGCCACGGTCTGAGATTTTATCGAGTAAAAGCGTCGAATTATGTGCTGAAAATGACTCTTGAAAGCTTCCGTGTATCCCGCCTTTAAACTTTAAAGTAGTCGCCGTTCAAGCTTCTCGTTCTATTATGCGCCGCTTTTGTCTTCTCCCCGAACACTTATTATTTAGAGATAACGTTGTACGATCCACTTGCCCATATATCGCATCAATAAACATAGCCGCGACTTTCGTTACGTATTTTCGTACACGGAAAGAACGGTTTTGCTGAAGTATCTAAAAATTTGGCCAGATACAGATCTGAAAATAATTTTGTTAGACCATCAAAAGTAACTACGTGGGACGCTCAAACATTATGATAATGCTGCAAAAAGTTTCGATATTCCAGCAACTATTTTGGGCGTCCTACATAATTATTTTGATGGTCCAACAAAATTATTTTCAGATTTGTATCTGGCCAAATTTTTAGATATTTCAGCAAAACTATTCTTTCCGTGTATATTACACTTTTCGATTCCTAATATAATATTTTACGTACCATTGAATAACCCATTTAAATAAAGGAGAATTGCTAACATGATTTTTGAAAAATAACAAAGATTCAAAAATTATGTTTTAAAAATTACAAATTTTAATTATTTGTAAATCTAATTTATTCGATTCGAAAGATAGTAATGATACTTCTCTGGAGGAATCACTTCAATAATAATTAATAACGATAACAAATATTTGAATTAATATTTTTTATTAATATACGAAAGAGTATCTCATGCGATTAATAAATTTTATCCTATGAGTCTAGACACATCCTCCAATGTAAATTGTTAATTCGCACCCGTCAGTAATTTGTTTTGCTCGCGTACGCCGTACTTGCACATGCAAAAGAGACAGTGTATGAATACGCGGATGGATGTGAGCGGAGAATTCTGGGTCACGCCAAATGGATTGGATTTACCCCGTCGGGCTGGATCCTACGTGCGTTACTGCTATTGGAAGGCGGCCAATATGATACGACCCCGAAATGGGATTCAATCTGATTTCGGCTTTATTTATAGCCCCGTCTCGTACGAGCCGATCGCTTCCGATCGCAATCGCAAAAGTCGCGTAAGGTCCAATGGTAATCGGCTCACTTTCGCCGCGCTTTTCCTTTCAGACGTTACAAACTCGCTCCGTGAAGGAGGTAAAACCGTTTAGCGTCAGACATATAGATTCGCCTTGAACGCTGCGTCATCACGTATAACTGTGTCATTAGATTCACGAATCCTGCAATTCTTGGATACTTGATATTTTCGACCAAGGTTCCTAATCCAATAAGCGAAATGTCAAGGATTCGGGTATGTCAAATAGCGGTTAACTGAAAAGTCCCTTTTCTGTTTCATTAGACGACAAAGAGCTGACTTTCGTTTAATAGAGAAAAAAACCGAAAATTTTAACGAGTACGTTCTCTCTTGATTCCCTCAAGATAAATTTTGCGAAATGGAAATTATGAGATAAAAAATCAAAGGGGCTCAGTGGTAACTGAGCCGCAACCAACAACGTAGAATTACGTCAACTGTCACTTTCTCTTTTAATTTGGTCATAACTTCTTTTGAAGGATGAGCAAACGAAAATTTTGGGTGGACAAATGTGGACAAATCGTAGACAAACGAATGCCACCTGAATTTTATAAAAATTTGCATTTCGGGATGCTGATGTCAAATTATTCCCAATTTTTTAAATTAGTCATAACTTTTTTTTTTGAACGATGGGCAAACGAAAATTTTGGGTGGACAAATGTAGACAAATCGTGGACAATCGTATCCTGCTTACAAATTAATGAAAAATGTTCATGGGGGTGCTGATGTAAAATTTTTTCCCAATTTGACATTAGCACCCCGAAATGCAAATTTTTATAAAATTCAAGGGCATTTGTTTGTCCACGATTTGTCCTCGTTTGTCCACCAAAAATTTTCGTTTGCCCATCGTTCAAAAAAAAGTTATGACCAAATTAAAAAATTGGGAATAATTTGACATCAGCACCCCGAAATGCAAATTTTTATAAAATTCAGTAGACATCGAATTCGAAGGATTAATACACCTA
>NJRQ01000074.1:238487-250145 GCA_003063805.1 Aphaenogaster ashmeadi
TTTTCAATTGATTTTTTTGAATCTATTATTTCAGCTATATCCAAAAAAGCTACAGACAATTTTTCGCGGCGAGCAATGCCAACCCAATACTTCGAACGCTAGTGCGCTGTTGTTAAGTTTTCCTTGAAATCCCCGCGTCCCACTACTCCTCCCGATGAAGCACCCGAACCTCCTTAAAAAAGGTCCTGTACATTAAATTTTTTTCAAAGATTTCTCTAGAATTTTTATTTAAATAATTAAATGTATTTTCACAATCGACAGATGCGAAATGATTATTTATAAACTCAGTTTGTTAATCAACTTATTCCATTGTCACCATCAGAAAGGATGAAAGGGGAGGGAGGAAAAGGCGAAGAAAATCGATGTAAGAAAATGTGCAGGGGATTCGTGGGGAAGTAATTAAAAATTACGTGCCGCTCGTGGAGGATTATGGTCCGGCGAGAAAAATGGTGAACGTGAGGGCCCGCCGTGGGGAGTGTCACGAGCACTTAACTTTTCTTTTCATGGCCGAGTTTGTTTCGTCTTTAAGGGGCAAGCGAGCTTCCATGGCGATAGCCGCGTACGAGAAACCCGGAGGGTGTAAGAGTCGTAATTGAGGGTCGACGCCCTTAGGGACCTCGAGACCTCGTACACTAGGAGCTTTCCCAACCTTGGCGCTTCAAATTGCGTGATCCTTCGATTACGGAATACGTAAATCGCGACGTTAGAATTCCTATTTGCATTCGGGGATCATTGCGCGTTTGCACATAGAACTAGTGCCTTCTGAATTTCTCAGGTAAACTCGTCGCGACGGGGAATTGATATTCGCGCTTCGCTAAAAGTGTAATTCGATCTATTTTCCGTTAACACTTTTGTTACATATTATTCTCGCTATAGCGAGTGCGAAGTGTTCGTTTGCGTATTAATAACTAAATATTCCTCCCGCATACAAACAAACTGTTATTCGTTAGTCAAATATTTATACTAAACTCCAGGCAGGGAAACATATTTCCAGCCGATTAATTTTACATCGTCGATGAAATTTGTTGAAAACTCCGGCGTGCTGAGCGGTGCGTCGCACGAAAACATATTTTGGGCGGGAACAACGTGCCGCCGGTAAAGTGCATGTGTTCTGGCAAGCCTAAGTCGACCGAAGAGGCGAAGGAGGCGTATTTGGACTGCTCTAATTACCGAGGCGGATTGGGACGAACTTAACGTGAGTCCGCTTGTACAAGCGGTGAGACCGGGACAATACGGAAGTTCCGGGCGAACCTGCGCGTTTATATTCGTGATCAGGATCTTTCCTTAATCCGCGCTGTGCCTCAAGTGGTTTCGAGAATTGGTCCAAGTCCACTCCACTTAGCAAATACCCCATGAACTTCTGTTGGAGTTGGCAATTATATCGCTCCGAATTCGATCGCGCTGCATCTCTCTCTCTCTCTCTCTCTCTGTATCTCTCTCCGTCTCTCTCATTCCGTGATATAGATATAAGACGATATAACGAACCTATAGTTAGCCACATTAAATCATAAACTAATAACTCCCCGATAATAGTCTGTCTTCAGTGAGGAACGCGAGTCATCTTAGAATTTACTACTGAACTTTTAACGATCTGATATTTTATGCGTCCCAGAGTCTGTATTTCTATAGCGCAAATTTATTTATATATGGCTTATGCATAGAATTTACTTGAAAGCGTAAAAAGTGATAACTTTATCCATGAACATAGAGTACAATCCAGCTAACTATTCTATCTTGTAGCGGTATCCTCTTAAATTGTAAGTTATAGAGCTTACAACTCAGCTTACGCTCTGAAAAACGTAATTCAATTCACTTACTTAACTCGTCTAGACTAAAGAATGTAGCCACATTATCTTTACTGCCGGTACCGCGAAGAAAGGCATTCCCATCAACGATTGCGAGAAACTTTATTCGACCATCATCGGTTCAAACAACGAATCATATTAAATCCTGAATCGTAATCGAGAACTTTATCCACCGCGTCTCTTACCACTTGACCTACATCTCTTTTTTTATCGCTCTGATTTGAAATTAGCATGAAATTAAAATTCATTTGGCGATAAGAATATAAAGGTATTTTTTATTGAAAGTTGGGACAATTTTTCCTTTATCGAAATTTAATTAGGCGCTATAATTTCCCGCAACGAAAAAAGATTTTAATGTCGTGCATTTTGTTAATTATATCTCGGCATTTCAAAATTTCACCTTACTAAAAAATTGAAAAAGATATTAATATAACAGAAAAAAGCTTATAAAAGCCAATTTTGGCTCTTTAATATAAACTTTTTTCTGTTATATCCCAGGTAGAACACAAAATCATAATAAGATCATAATGACATCAAGTAGAAGTCATTTTAGGAAAAATCTTTATGACGTCATTCGATACACTTTTTATGATAATTTTGTGATGAATTCTTGATATAGCAATGATTTTCAGAAGATTTTTTTAGTTAAAAAAAATCACTTAAAAATCATTGCTATATCAAGAATTCATCACAAAATCATCATAAAAAGTGTATCGAGTGACGTCATAACGATTTTTCCTAAAATGACTTCTACTTGATGTCATTATGATCTTATTATGATTTTGTGTTCTACCTGGGATTAATTTATTTATCCTAGAGCCTTAATTAATCATTTCTGAAAAGATATATAGTTTTTTTGCATTCCTGAAAAACGATTCGTTTTTTTATCCGAAGCTATTCCAGGCTTCGATATTCTTGTTAAGAAGAGACCATATCGGCCTTCGACACGCGCCATCGTCACGCACGCCAAATGTGCGCCCATTACCGAACGCAACCTGTTTGATATTCAATTTCCGTTTGGAGTTTTATCTCCACGAAAATCGGAGCAGCTGTATCAGGTCGAATTAAAGTGTCATGATCCACGAGCGCGGCGCGATCGCGGCGTAGGAAAAGGTGGGTGACGTCACGTGTTCGCGGCGGTCGCACGCGCGGGAGGGGTGCGTAACTGGAGGGGGTAACTCGGCTGTGGGCAGGCCATGCCGAAGACTCGTTCCGACGCGGGTGGTGGGGTGTAAGAGGGGTCCAGGCATGGAGAGGGCGCAGTACCGCGCTATCCTCCGTATCGTTGACACGTCGAGCGGAAAGAGTGCGGCAGGAAGGTGATCGAGGAGAGGAAAGAGAGAGAGAGAGAGAGAGACGATCGCGCGATCTCGCGTTCATTCATTTAGTCGACATACGCGTGATTGTCGTGTACGAATAACCATTCTTTTGTCCGATTACGGTGTCCGTCCGTGGAGAACTTCCGGCCCGCGACGTTCCGCAGCGGCCTCGCGAACGCGGTCAGTGGCGCGTTGACTCCCCGGCCTCGTGCGCTCTCGATGATCCATCGGTGATCGATCATCCGGCGTAGATCATCCGGGATCGGCAGCGTGGTGAACGTTTTCCGCGAGTGATTTTGGTGAAATTGTCTCGTGTGCCTGTCCCGAGGGAGCCGCCGCCAGGAGATGATGCTGGCATTCCTGTTCGCCGCGGCGCTCGCCGTCGCGAGGATCCACGCCAGCCAGGTGACCATGGACGCCAAGATACGCGACGACTCCGACTTGTCCCAGGTAAAAACGTCCTCACCATTCGTGCGTTCTCCAGATACCGAACTGACCCGGCCCGGTCCGACGCGACGCGACGCGACGCGACGTCACGTCGCGGATATGCGCCACGACTACGCGCGTGTCCTTGAACCGTCACGCCGGAGCGACCGCGCGCGCGAGAGTTGCGTTTAAATGAACGAACGTATGCTCGTGCAATAACACCCGAGTGCGAACCGACGGGAAATTTCAATGCAGCGAACGCTCGTCGCAGCCGCGCGATGATTGTGCAACGTGCTCCGTGGCATCATGAAACGCAACCGATTGTCTGTGATTAAAACGATCCTCCTCTGTGAGAGGATCGTTCGCGATCGCTGGTGCCTTCTTGATTTTCTCACCCGGCGTCCTTCACGCTTTCCTTTTCATACTACATGCATATTATTTATATCGACAAATATTCTATGAATGCTAGGAATGTGATGAAAACGAGAGGTAGTTGCATGATTCATCGAATTATATTAACAATGCGATCGACGTTTAGCACAATGGCGCCGAGCATATTTTTTAATGAGATGAGAAAACATTCATAAATGTTACTGTCAAAATCATCGCGTGATGATTGTGCAACTTGCTCCATGGCATCGTGAAACGCAACCGATTATCTGTGGTTTTTAAACCTTTAGACCGCTTTTAAACTTTTGATTAACACTAAAACTACCACCGCCGGTCAAATAACCGTTTTTAAACTTTTAATTAAAACTAAATATTAATGATAATAAGGCTCTCAGATATAAAATCAAAGACGATTCAATAAAAGCCAATGTGAGCCAACGCCGTTGTCGAGGCGAAACAAATCATTCATTTATTAAATGTACAATATGAATATACAAATACACAAAGTATACTTTAATATAAAATTGTACATTTAATAAATAAATGATTTGTTTCGCCTCGACACACCAACGGCGTTGGCTCACATTGACTTTTATTGAATCGTCTTTGATTTTAATTACAAATTCTGCATTCAATGTTATCGCTTTTCCTCAATTGACTTCACGACTTTTTCTTAATATATATATATAATCCGGTTCGGGGTAGAAATAGGTATATGTAAATTGTCGGTAGCTTTAATGTTAAGAGTCCTCTGTGAGAGGATCGTTCGCGATCGCTGCTGCCTTCTTGATTTTCTCACCCGGCGTTCTTGACGCTTTCCTTTTTATATATTACATGGGTATTATTTCTATCGAAAAATATTCTATAAATGTTAGGAATGTGATGAAAATGGGAGATATTTGCGTGTTTCATCGAATTATACCAACAATGTGATCGACGTTTAGCACAATGGCGCCGATGATATTTTTTAACGAGATAAAAAACGTTCATAAATGTTACTGTCAAAATCGTCGGGAATGTGGAAATGTCAGACGGTGATATATTTTTTCGACGTACTCTCTGCATATATCAAATTTTGATTTTAACGATGAATAAAATAACAAATGCGAGCACAATAGTTTCTAAAAAGTTTAAAGAGAGACGCAGACATACACAAAGATCATATGAATTATTTTACTACTAAATGGCATGAAAATGTCAAATGGTCAAAATGCTGAATGTTACTAAGTCTGTTTATTTCGGTACGTTTTCTATAAACTTTGAAACTTAATTTTTCTACATTTTTGGAATTTTCGACCAACTTCATTATTAGAACTGTCGCTTGCACAATTTTTTAGAGAGCCACAGAAAATCGATTATGTTTTGGAGTGACACTTCTGTCATACGTCACGTCGCTCGATTTTTTTCCGCATCAGATTCACGGTTCGACATGATCGGTGGACCTGCCCACTCAGCGATACTTGTTCATTTCAACGTCATTTAATCCTTCCATATCCAACGTGAGATCAGCGATGACTGCAAATCCAATTTTTCCTACTGAAGTGGCTAAATCTGTTTGTTGTTATTCGTCCATTTTCCATGTTTGTCGCTTATTTATCTTCAATTTGGAAATAATTAATTGTCGAGCATTATGACCGTAATAATCAACGTTCAGTAACAGCAAATTGAGTAACAGTGAATTAAAAGCGCGGATGAGAAACGGAAATTGATGTCGGAAAAGTTTAGAGTGTTGAAAAAAAAAAGACGGAAAGCTGGAGAAACGTAAGAAAAATTATAAGAGCTCAAGTCTATCTCATCTTGGACAGTTCCGTAAACATTCCCGCGGACAATCGAAAGTTTGGAAAATATCGAATGGAGCTTCGCGTTTTCTCCCAGCGCGCTCGAAATTTCGAAATGATTTGCGTGGGTGGCCGGGGCATGGCAAGTTGCATCTCGTCCAGGTGGTAAACCGATCGCCCGGCTCAACGATGTATGCAGTCGTGGGAACTTTTCCGGGTGAGAACAGGAGGGAAGAGATGAGAGGCAGGGAGGAGGACGAGGGGCAGAAAAGTTCGTAAATCGGGCGTGCGAGATGTTTCTAACTCGGTTGAATAATGTATGAAACCGGCGGTTATTTACTTCATTAACTTCTTCCACGTGGCCGTAATTAAATTGCGCCAACGGAAAGTTGCGAAACGGCGCCTAACTCTCATTAGCCTGCATTTTTTTCCCATCCTTATCCGGGATTCATGGCGATCGCGAAGCTGCGCTGTCATTCGTCTCGCATCGAACCTCTTTTACGAGCCGATAAACTTTCGCACGATAAGAATGGAACCGTCACGGTCTTTCGATGCTACAGATTTTGATTATCGTATCGACGATATAAACCCGCGTAAAAATGTGATGGCGCGATACGTTATCTAACTTCAGATACTTAATAAATTCGCGAATAATAGAGCGAGTAAAAGAGAATTATCGGAGCGAATGTCAGCGTTGCTGCACTGTGCATTTTTTTTACAATGCCATTAATTAACGCGATAATCCAATACCGTCACGTAAATTTAGCCATAAATGTCGTGACAGTGCGGAAAGCCGTTACGATTTAACGATCCACGCGAAATAAGAAGAGACGCATTATCCTCGCTACATTCGCCCGTAATTCAATTTTAAACGCGAACCGCAGCTAAATAGCCTCCGCTGCGACGGACTGATCTCTGTGAATCATCGTGTTACTGTGAATCATTAGAATGAACTATCGATGAACTATCGTTTGTGTAGGTGCTCATTTTCTCATTTCGCATGTAGGATGAATCACAAGTTACTTCGTCGAAGCGAAACGAATTTAATGTTAAAGCAGGTTGTTTTGTATGCGTTGCTCTCACAATACGCGGCTCGTTTAACGAAGTGCGTTTTTCAGGAGGTTGTAAATATACGATGCAGGCGGAGTTAGCTTACACGTGGTATATCTTCCATCCACATGCCGGCTCTTTCTCATTACTTCGCCCCCGCTTAGGCGAGGGAACCGTGCAGTCCGGCGCGACGTCTACGCCACGAAGCACTCTCACGCACACGCGTGGGACGCACGCACGCACACGCGTGCACGCAACGCGTGCGTCATGGTAAAAACGGCAGCACGGCTCCTCTCTCCGGTCAATGACGTGATTTCAGTTAGATAGTGCTTCGAGGTGCTCCTTTGTCTACCGGCGCAGTCCCCAGCGGTTCTTACCCCTTTTTCTACCCAGTCGCAGACAAATCTTGGACATCATCTTCGCGACCACGATTCGGTCCAATCAGCACATTCTGGTCGATTAAGCCACTCGGCGAAGCGCGCAGAGATAGACATTTTTAGTTGCTCCGGAAAAATTGCCACTAGTAGATTAACACTGAAAAAAATATTTGCGTGAAATTACATGATTATGCTGGGTTTTTTTTCCGACCCAGCATAATCATGCAATATTGCTACCCACGTGGAAAATTGCAAGTGATTACAAGTTATTTCACATGAAATTACAAGTGATTTTTGCATTAAAATAGTAATTTTACCTATATTTTACCATTAATATGTAACATGAATAAATAATTTTCATGTAAAAATACATGGATTTTTTTCAGTAGTAGATATAGTAGACTAGTAATATAGTAGATATTAAGCAATTCCTAGGTCAGCAATTTAACACATGGAAAGCATGAAAATTGCATTCGGAGATCTCTTAGATCCTGGGACTTTCTGATCGCGCTTGCGTTTTAATATTATTGGATATTGACGTCTATTCTTATCTTCTTAGACATCCTCGATCGGCGATCCGCAGTTCCTTCCCGATTTGCGTTGGATTCAACTCGGAAGGGCGGCGGATTAGCCTCACGAGGCGAGTCGGTCGGATCAGCATTTTTCATTACGTCAACCGGCCGACGTGCTGAATCACGACGGCCGGTGCGTAGGAGGAAATTCCACTCTATTAAAAGATCGCGTCGAGCCACGGGTGTGGGTCATAATCCATAGGTTAAGAGCCCTTGGGTATAATACTTAGCGAGCGTGCGATCCGTATTTATATCTGCCGCGCCAGCAACACCTGCTGCCGTCGTCGCGTTGCACCGCGCCGATATGAATGGAGCTCAACGGGACTTAGCGTGAATATTACACGAAAAAAAAGAGTGAAAGGGGCGAGCAAGGCTGCGGCTTGCCACGCGGAAGAAACCGAGCGTGAGAGCCGGCGGCGCCAAGAAACGACGTCGCTCGTTCGCCTTTAGCGTTCGAGCAATAACGCGGCCTCGTTTAACGAAGATATTCACCGAGATTACTATCGGAACCGGCGCGTGAACGGTTGTTGTCAACGGTTATGACCGGCTTGCATTCCGCTCGGTCAATTGTACTTGCCGCGTCGTATGCGGCGCGTTGCCCGCATATCCTACATCTATTTAAAGGAATATTCTCAATGAGGGATATCAAGTACTATATTCAAGCTGTCAATGTATATTACATGATATTTTTGTCAGGAAATTTCGATAATATATACAATGAAAAATATTGACTATTGTTTCCGGAGATTAATAAAAGGTCATAGTTTTTAAAAGAATCTTTTAAATTTATTATTCGATCATTTAGATTTTTCAAGGAAAATGGAAACTTGATGTGTTACTAATGACACAGACTTCCTGCAGGGCACCATATTAGTGACTCGCGGATCGATTGATTTCATATCGCGCTTCTCTATGCATAGCGCTACGAAAAAGTTGTTCACAGGGGACATTAGCTCGCGTACAGACTTTCCGATGTCAGTATTGAATGAAAGCTGGCGCTCGTCCCGTCGACGACATTACAATAATGCGTTTCTTGCTTCTCTCTCCCCGGCGCGGCGCGACGCGACGGGGCGAACGATTCCGCCCGGCAACTTGTTGCTGCGACAAAAATCGCCCGGACGGTTCTCGCCGGGGGGTTAGTTTTAGTTCCAATCGATTCGACAAACTATTCCCAAACACGGAGATATCGAGGCCCATTTTCGCGGACTTTATTTAGTCGGTCGATCGACCGGTCACTTTTTCACGAGCGTAGACGTATGGTTCGGCGCGCCCGGCGCCGGAATAGAATTTTACGATTCGCAGGCCAATGCAGGGTCATAATACCTTGTATCCATAATCCAGTGCATAGTGCACGCCGTTTTCTCGGTTACGCGAATAAATTGTTTGAAAGTGGAAGTCGATCGTATACTTACTATTAGAAAAGATTGATAATAACTCGAGCAAAATGCTATGGAAAATCGACATCCGATGCCTTCTCTCCGTTAAATCGATAATATGATGGTAATAATATAATGTCAGTCCTGTAGCATTTTCTTATTAGCATGTTGCGGTAGATCTTAGGAATACGAAGTCTCTCGACGGCGTATGGGAGAATATTTCAAGTTTAGTCAAAAGCTTGCAAAAATGAAAGGATTCCCCCGGGGAGAATTCCGTAATCCGCGGCGAGAGTAAACGGGAAAAAGACGTATTGGGAATAAAGAACCGGGGGAGAAATAACGGGTTCATATTGCCTTCGCCTTCTCTACTGCAGATACTTAGCCTCCGTGAATCACGTAATCGGTCCGCTGCCTCGTTCTGGAAATCATCGGAAATCGACGCGCCGCGCGAATGTGTATCTTCGCCACGGTCGAACGAAGGTTGCAAATAACCGGTTTCGTTCCTCCTTCGCTGGGTAGCTGAGAATTAAGAGAGCTGGTCGGTACCATTTCCAATTTTACCGAACCGATGAACCGAGAAGCGGCAGCTAATAGAAACCGGGCAGCGCCTCAGAGAGCTGACTCGTTCGCGAAAATATTTACGGATAATCTTCGCTCGTAATAGTTGTTGCTTGACAAATACTTGGTCAGGCGAGCTGCTAGCTTGCGAAGAACACCGTACCTATAGATAATGGGGCAGAGATGTATAGGTAACGGGAAAAGGGTTCATTTTTCGTATAATTTGCATTCGATTCCTCTTTCAACGAGATGCTTCTCTGAACCTTCATTATCCTGTTCCGCGAACAGATTCCTGCTCGTTTACATTCCGGGTACATTTGTATCGGTGTTCCACTAATTATTAATGATCCTGCTTGGAAATAGATAGATTTTCATGAGGCCAAAGGTCTTTTTGAGCATTACATGAGGCCAGTTCGCGGAAATACGGAACCTCGTCTTCAAATTTTAGAGTTTGATAGTTTTATCTTTTCGTTTCTCTCTCCCACTAAGGTGGAAAATCTCTCTCATCTAACCAAGTTTTTCTCACGGATATTATCGTATCTAGCCTTCGCGATCGGATAGGTGGGACGTAGTAATATATATCGATCTAAGTGCGCCGAAGGTCGTGGTGATAGCTCGATTGGTTCGTGTTTGCGGACACCAGCACCAGTAGCCTGTTGGCCTTAGCAAGCAGCGATGTATAGGATCCAATTACGCTCGATGCAAATCTGTATTCGCGACCAGCATGACTTCAGATAGCCTCGAAAACAGTTCGCATGACACACCGATAGAACCGGTAGTTTGCCGTGCAACAGCACGTACGCGCGCTCGCAGTCAGCGAGCTGAATAAATTATGCACAGAACAGCATTTAAAAATATTACGCGTGAGCGCCGGAAAATTCTGATGTGTGGAATATTTAGATAATCTCTCGGATACATTCAAAAGCCGGTCCTTAAAAAAAGAAAAAAAAACGAAAAAAGAACATTTTACTTTTCATTTGGCCATTGAATTATTTTCCAGATAAAATAACACAATTTAATTAATTTTTTAAATATTGAACTCTAATTGTTAATATAATTGCAATAATATTTAATGATTGATATTTGATATTTAATAATTTGATAATATTGATAATTTATTACATATTAGGGCGCGGCCAGACTATGCGCGTTTTACGCAAATATTCGTGATTCGAGCATCGTTCATCCTTGTTTATCATTTGATAAACAACAAGGATGACGCATGACTCGAATCACGAATATTCGCGTAAAACGCGCATAGTCTGGCTCCGCCCTTACGATATACGATGCGTAAACGACGATTATATAAATTATTGTATTTCTATCGCGTGATGACTCCGAGCGATCCGGTCGTGTCTCCTTGATATCGGAAAAGTCGGATGTTAACCGCGCGGCGAATACGCGGGCGATCAATTCTCATTAACGAGCGAAATTAATCCGCGGTGGTGTATGTCGTGCGCGAGAGCAAGACAGCCCGGAGTCGGGCCGGCATAGTAGGCCGCATTGTATCGAATTCAATTACACGCGGTGCAAGTTTCTTGTCGCCTTTCAGGCAACTGAGCGTGTCCCTAGATAATCGCGAAAACAGCTCGCATGACACGCCGATCTATGCGGGCGATAGATTATTACCAACTATATCCGCCGCGGTGTTTCGGCACCGCCGCCCACGCATCACGTCGTCCCCGCGTGATGTATCGCATTCAATTATGCACGATGCAGGTTTCCCGTTGCTGGCACACGGATTACATTGAAAGTGGCTCGTGCGATTAGATCGATGACTTAGTAAGCCATTCGGTGCGCCCGGCCGATGCGAGCGGATCGCTAATCACGATCATTAATCGCTTCTTCGATCGTTTGCGCAATCTCTGGATTTGTGTCTTTTGACATTCTCTGATTTTTTTATTTCTTGACTTTTATCCGAGGATTTGTAACTCACGAAACTAGTCTGAACAGTAACGCTGAATCGAGGGGTAAACCGCTGAGGGCATTGCGGTGTACAGATTTGGG
>NJRQ01000074.1:250481-292163 GCA_003063805.1 Aphaenogaster ashmeadi
CGTCGAAAAGAGGGAGAAAGAGAGAGAGAGAGAGGGGGAGAAGCTGTCTCTTATACACATCTAGATGTGTATTATTATTGTGGTTGTGGCAATCTTATCGTTTTTTCCGTGTGTACACAATTTTGGTCAGCGGTTTACCCCTTGCGCTGAATTAAGCATTGATGTTTCTTTTTTTAAAATTCTTCCCTTATGTATA
The DNA here is from genome assembly GCA_003063805.1 of Aphaenogaster ashmeadi. Lineage (NCBI taxonomy): Eukaryota > Metazoa > Arthropoda > Insecta > Hymenoptera > Formicidae > Aphaenogaster > Aphaenogaster ashmeadi. Next base: position 250,678 of record NJRQ01000074.1, read on the forward strand.
TTCTTATCCCTATATATATTCTTTCTGCGGCGTGAGTGTCGCGATTGAATATCTATAATAAACCTCAGATTGTCTCAAAATGATTCAAGCATGCCTAACTTTTCCTCTCCGAGGACTGTCGTTCCCATGTACGTCTATATAGCCATTGGCTCGGCGCGGAAATTCATCGTGGTCTCGCTAACTATCTCAAACTACCGCTACTTTCAACGTGGCAGCCTAACTATCTTAAACTGCCAATGCGTCTGACCGCTCTCTGTGCACTGCTGGGCGCGGCTCTGCGCCGGAAAGGACGACGTGTCCTTTAGCCCGTAGCGATCGCTGAAAATTGGCCAGATATCCCAGGAATTTCGGCGGCTTAAGTTAGATTCTCGTTGGAAATTGAGACGAGATGAGAGTCGATCGGTGCCGAAGTGCGAAAGGATTTACACGCGGAAACTTGGTCAGCAACGCTTTCAACTCGAATCGACGGGGCACACTTCCGTACTTTGCGCGGATCGAATGTCGCGCGTGCTTGTCGCGTCGGTTCGCTGCTCAAAGCACGGCTCTCTGGCAACAGCCAGAGGCTATTCGTTCAAAACGATTTGCGATGACGTTCGCAGCATCACTCGTATCGCGTTTAATACGCTTATCGACCGTGAGAGGATAATAAATAAATTCATAACTTGAAGCGCGGGCGTTAAGTCGATCGGATTAGGCCGGGTCTACGCAAATAGAATAAAATATCTATTTCGGAGATCAAAGATTCCTCGGTGGATTACGAGAGGTAAACCGCTGACCAAAATTGTGTACACCAATGCCTAGTAATGCCCAAAATTGGGCATTACTAAGTACACAAAAGTACACTAAAAGTACACAATTTTTGGGCATTACTAGTGAATTTTTTATGTAATGCCCACTAATGTACCCTAGTAATGCCCACTAATGCCCCAAATCTGTACACCGTAATGCCCTCAGCGGTTTACCCCTCGGTGGATTATAAAGATCAGGGTCGTAGCCAGGATTTTATTTCGGGGGGAGGGGGATTTTTAAAAATTTAAATCACAGAACAACTCATAATTTTTTAAATTAAATAAGATAACAATATTCATTCAGGACATTTTCTTTAGACCTTAAAGCATTTACCTTTTCATTTCTCTCTCGGCTTTCATTTTCATATTTTCATATTTGGTTCCAAAATTTTGGGGGGGGGGGATTTATCCCCCTAATCTCCGCCCCCCTGGCTACGTCTTTGATAAAGATCATAACGGGGATTGCGAATCACGCGCGAATCGAGGAAGGAGAGGAGCGCGGAGCAAGGACGACGACAGAGGAAATTCCGGAGTCACGATCGTCGCCGGCGTCTTTTCGTCGACGCGGCACACGGTTCTGGTCTTTATGGGGTTCCATATTTTACGAGCAACACACGCCGCTCGTAGCTTTTTCTCCGCGCTGCCCCCCGGAGGCGTCTACACGACGTATTGTTCCGGTTTTCGAGGAACGGCGCGCCCGCCCGCTTTCGCTCCAATCCCGCCGGTGGATTCCGTCGAAGCGCGACCGCGTTTACGCTCCCCTTCCTCCCTTCTCCGCTTCTCTCTCACCCGTTCTTTCGCACTTCCTCCCTCGCGTCTCTCGCAGCTGCATCCAGATCCCGGATGCATCGGGGAATCCTGACGCAGCGGAGCGATAGATCGGTTCTGAGGTGCTTCTACTGTCTCCGAACGTTACGATTTTCGTCGCACCGTCGTCGTCCGTCGCGTCGCTTTTATTTCGCACGCGGAATCCGGCATACCGACGTAGACGTCGCTACGTCGCGCGCCGCTTCCATATTCCCGACGAATCCTGAGTGAAAAAAAAGGGAACGAGGGAATAAATGAAAAGAATCTCGCGCTGCGAGACGATCTCTTCGACGCGAGGTCCGTCGAGATGGCTGGGGAAACCTCGAATTGTCAATGCGAAATTCTAAGGCTATAAAGAGAATCCTGCGGTGTGGTCCGAGGAAAAACGTGTTTCTTCCCTGCCGCGATGGGCTTCCCGTGGGAAAGCGCGTTCTCCGCAACGATGCGCGTTATCGCTCGCGCGCGTACAGACGCCCCGCGCACAGAGCGGGATGCGCATTGTTTCGTCTCGGCACGAACCGCTTGTTAAAAATATCCGGTCGGGGTTTAAGGGAAAGAGAGAACGAACCGTCGAAAAGAGGGAGAAAGAGAGAGAGAGAGAGAGAGAGGAGGAGGAGATGGGGAGAAAGACCACACGCTGCAGCGAGTTCTACAGTGAGTGTTCGTTCACCTTCGCGAGAGTCATCGTGTTCGATTCTCCCTTCTTTGCCTGGAAGGCACACGAACGAGTAAACCATCTAGCGAGCGCGAATCACGGGGATTTCCTTCGGAAAAATATTTGCTTTGGTTTTTCGAGCGCGGTACTCGTACTCGTTACCGGCTCCGCGAGACGAGCGCGGTATATAAATTACGCTGGAACACGATGCACAAAAGTAGCAAAGAGAAGGAATCGCGGCTGGAGAAACGCCGCGGAACGGAGCCGGATTTGACCCTCCGGAGGGGCAAGAGTCTGTCTTGCTCTTTTTTAAATTAAGGTCCCGGAAGGATTCCTCTCGTTATATAGCAGAACGCCGTTCCGCTTGACAAGACGTTACGGACTGTTTGAAAGGGGTAGACCAAGCATCTTGAGACTAGAGAACGTAATCTAAACGTCTGAAGATCGTGGAACGCAAAAGGTCAAAGACCAGAGATACAAAAATCCATTTCACAGATTGAAAATTCGACAATTTAGATTCCACCGATATCCTAAAAGGTAAAATCAAAAATTCAAAAAGTTAACCCTTTCGCGCCTCCGTGACATATATCTCACCTACGAAAAAATTCATAATTTATTCAAATAATAATCTTTTGATAAGCGGTTTGGCTTATTTTATTCATGGGGGTCAACACTACTCGGAAAAAAATTATGGAGCATGTCATTCAATTTTTATTATGAAAAAACGGGTCAAATTTTAAGCAAAAATGGAATTTTAGGGTAAATATTAGTCGCTCAATCACCAACTTCTAAGACGGAATAAATCCAGATAAGTTGGTTTTTAGGGTTTTTGGGGTTGCTGATCAAGAATCTGGTATCAGATTTTTAAAATTAAAAATAGCGGATCCAATATGGCCGATAATAAACGAGAAAATTTCTGAGGAATTTGTTTAAACAATTCGTTATAAACAATTACTTTTCAATGTTTCTTTGGTAAAAAATCTTCTATCATAAATCTGAAAAAGATCCCGTAAAATCCTTTTTCTCTTACCGCTCCTAGATTTCCCGGGGGTGTTAAAGGGTTAAGGTAGTTAGGTAAAAAATGATGAAGATACAGATTTTCTTTAAACTTGACATCTAGATGTGTATAAGAGACAGAATTTGGTTAGGTTAGCTTTTTCGTGCGCGATCATGTTTTGCGGATGTGGCAACGTCGCACTTAGAGAAATTTGATGTCGCGCTGCGGTGATATTTACGCTCTGCGAACACTACGCAATTCAGAATACTATTTCATTTTCTGTAACTCTTTTTTATTTTGTCGGTTTTTAATATTCTAAGAGAAGCAATAGTGTTTAAAAATCTGTTCATTGAATTTCATATAAAAGAATTCATCGTCTATTGAACTTTATTGATCAAGTCTAATTTTGACTAGCATAGTTGGGAAAGAACTACCTTAAAAGTCTAAAAATTGTGAAAAGATGTAAATAACAATCTTAAGTTTTAAAAGTCCAAGAATCTAAGAACAAGAAGTTTAAAAATCCAAAAATCCAGTTTTGCAAATTTTTAAATCCTGCGTGATAAATAAAGTTTACAGGTTCGAGATGGCCAGAATTTTAACTCAAAATTCTGGCCATGATCTTCAGAGGTAGATCGTAATCGACAAATCGCGTGCATCGTGGCGAGTGTTACGTCCGCTGCTCTTTCTCTCGAAAATGCAGGAAGGCCTTTGTACGCAAAAGTTACGTGCTTCGCGCGTCACGTGTGTCGAAAGTGTCCTCGACATAATTTTCATCGGAGATGCGACCACGTTAATGATGATCATTCTGATCTTGCAGCTACAATTACGACTCAGTTTTTTAAATTAACGTTAGCTGCGCATCAACAGCTGCGTTCCGTTCTTACGCGGCGTTAAATTTTAATTATCCCTTCGAACGTTAATTTTACATTTCATTTAAGGGCAAACGTAATTGCAGCGATTTGCGTACCTATCTTTCCCGTAATTATATCGAGTGTACGTATAATTGACATGAGTAATTTGAGTAAAAACAAACAATAATAGTACGTCATTATTCTGTTTGAATATTGACGCAAGCGTATCACGTTTTGAAATAATATTTACAAAATAATATCTGCGAAAATAACGTGTCAATTGCACGATATTCCGCGTTTATTGTCGGAGAATATTATTCGAAATAACATTGTCCATTGTCCATGCTTCGATGGTTATTCGTCTTTATTACTTCGCTGTTTGCAACCTCAAATAAAAGCCGCTCGAGAAAATGTTAATAGCGACGAGGAATTAGAACGTTCAAGTCTCGTTCCGACTTTCAAACGAAGCCGGTGCGGTCGTTGGCGATGGCGCCATTAAGAATGCGACGGTTTGCGAAAATCGCTGTCCACAGCCAGTGGTAGAAGGTTTTATGGTCGACGACCGTCTCTGGCGGACTTTTCTACTCACCACGTCGCTTAATGGCGCACTTCGTACGTTCGACTAATTATAGCACTTAAGCAATCCTCTGACGACGAATGCCGCGAAACGGAGTCATCGTGAGAGAACGTAACGTCGCTCGTCGTATACTTGGCATGTGAATAGACGAAGAGGAAACTGCATATCTCGCGGTCGCAAAGTAGTCTTACTTATCGTTTAGTTACGTAAGAGTTTCCATTCAGTTTGGAAAGCAGATTTTAATAGTTTTAATAGTTTTATTTTAGTTTTTTTGTAAAATTGTTAAATTTCCAATTACGATATTTCTGTTTCGTACACGCGCTTGAATATGTTTGTGTGTGTTAGAGTTTCTGATTTTTGCAATTCCAATATCCCAGAATTTCTGAATAATTTAGATTTGAAAAAGATTCAGACTTTATTCTACATATTCTGAATAATTCGCGAGAAAAGAGACTCTACACTGAGAAAAATAATTGGTTGTACGGATTAAATTTGTATTATTGTTGATCGAATGGTTGATTCAACAATTATTAAGTTGCATTAAAGAAGGTATAGTTCATTCATGTCAACCATCAAAATTTTAAAATCAAGAATTAGTTAATTCAACTAATGTTTAGTTGAACGTATCCGGACTGAATATTTTAGTTGGATGAAACACATTTTGCGTTTTTCAACAAATTTTGTTTCTCAGTGTATATACCGAATTACTTTTACCGAAGGAGGAAACTCTGGCGAAACGCATAGCAGAAATAATTTACGCGACACGAACGTTGTGTCTACCACCGATTTCCCTTCGTAGAATCGCATAAATCCCGAGTTCGACGTCGGCGGAATTTCGACTCTGCGGTTGCCGAGAGTACATACGAGTGAATTTCATAGTGTACGTAACGTTATGAATTATGTGGAGAGGACAGCATTGAGCGGTAATTGAGGAGGTAATCATGTCTCATCCTCACCCACACTTCGGTAACGCTCCACACAACGTCGTACAACGACGCCCCTATGCATAGTTCACAGTCCGTTCCCGCCAATTAAACTTACGACGCGCAATTTTTCGTTCACGAGAAGACATTTATGCGTTAGCGAGAAATGCCGATGTAATTTCGAACGGCGCCGAAATTACATCGAAGTGATACAGGAAAGTTCCGCAATCTCCGAAACGGCAATAAAAAATTCGTGAATGTATAAATAATTTATTAAACGGAAGAACATAAACTTTGTATTGACACGCGATGAGATGATGCGCCATGAAAGATTGATTGAATAATACGGAGGATTTTAATGGAGAAGAACTAGGCCGCGAAGTTTGCTAGTTAAAAAGGTATTTAACATGCAAGTTAAGTACGTCGATCAAAAACCGACGATTATATCGTTTTTCGCTCTCGGGACACCCGTTGTGTCGCACGCGATACGCGGCGAAATAGTGAGGGTCGGACGTGCGTGCGATAGGAAGTAATGATTTCTGAATTATTTAGTCTAGACTTAAGTATGCCATGATAGCGGGACGATCTATCTCGTGCCTGGTTCGGAGTGCATTTACCCGCATTGATCGAATCTGCATATAGGGCGTTGTAAAAATTGTATATCTAAAGCCCGGCCATAGTTCTCGAACAATACGTATTTTATTTAATTCACCGCGAATATATCTCTAATACGTTTCTTTTGAAATATCGCCAAACGGGGTATTCACTTCAAACGCCGTAAAATATCGATGTCAGATTCGAATAACCGGCAAAGAATGGGCTGCAAACGAGCCGCGAAGTTGAATCTATTTCACGCGAGTTTCGCGTTAATTAAACGCATCGACCGCCGCCACGGAACTCGTTACGAGACTTTCTCTCCTAAACTCCCCGCGGATAAGAAAAACGGATGGCGGCCTTTGTAGTCGTCGCTATTAAAGCGCCTATAATTCTTTCGGCGTACCAGGAGCTATGGGGTGACTGAAAAGTCACGCGATCCATTTGCGTTTGTAACTCCGTGGCGATCGAATATCTTTTAAGTTGCATTTAGCAACTAATTTAAAAACACGTGGCTTGGATAAATCATGTTTAAAACAGTATTTATAAAGTTTAATAGTTTAATAAATCTGTATCTTATTATGCATTCATATAGAAGTGGTACAAAGCTTTTCACCTGATTATTAACGAAACAAACCAATAGCCATGTATGTTTTATGATACTGATACAGAGCCCAGAAGGGCAGATTATTACAACATTATCGTATAACATAACGCAATTTAGTACAACACAATTTCATAATACAATACTGCATAATATAATAACGTAATGCAATTTGTATTCAATAAATTTGTCTTTTTCTCTTTTCTTTTCATCTTTTTATGCGGTCGGTATATATAATTGAAACAAGGGCGATTCTCGTTAAATAATTTCATATCGTCGTGCTAGAGCCGAACTTTAGCGCGCTCGCAAGAGCGCGCGACGTTTCTTTCCTCTTTATGGACGGCAATTGACCCGGACAGAACGGAGTTAATTAAAGACCTTGTCCGAGATAGTTGCACGAGGAAGGGTACGAAGTCTTCCTCGCCTTCTGCACATGTAACGTAAAGAAATGAGGAAGATATAGCCCACGGTTATACGGAGTTCTTCTTTTCTCTACTCGACTACTACATTAATTACCGAAGAATTACATTTTCCCTTCATTCTCCTCCGGCTACACACACACTCTCTCTCTCACCCTCTCTCTTTCTCTTTCTAAATCTCTCCGGCATATGACAAATTACAGAAATATTGATAAGGCTTTCTCCTATTGGACTCAAAATTTTGCGAGGAAGCTTCACGCGTGTAAAGGCGAACAATGCGCGTTATTGTTTTAATTAAAACAGTGACGATTTCAATAGGCAACCGGGTACGTTAACTGACAAAGGCGGGTACGCGCGCCCATCGGCCGTTGTGCAATATCAAATTTTCGTAGCACAAAGCGTGCGGCAGCGATTAAAAAAGAAAGAGATGGGGGGAAAAAAAACGGGACCTCGGGGAAATTTTGCAACCTCGCCAGTGATCGATATAGTAGAATTTCGATAGCATGGAAAACAGCTGTCGAGAAAAACCCGTTCGACGTCGTCCTCTCGAATGTCGGAGAACGGGGAAGGACACCCTGTTTTTTTTTTTGCTGGAACGCGAAAAAAAATACACATTAAATCCAATCTCGCGCCGTGCGGTATCAGATATCACGCCGAAAGCTACGCGTACCTCTTTTTTTATGAGAAACGCTGCGCTCGATAGCGATAGTACGAGCGATAGCGTTCGTTTTACGTAAAACGTAAAACCACGAAGTATCGAATATTAAAGCGCAAAAAAAGCTAGTCGCAATCGAAGCCGGAGGTTGTAAAAGTACGATGGTGAGGTAAACAGATTCAGTTAGGGATTTTCGATGGGCAAATTCGATAGAAAACGACAGAGACGTAGACTGCATTCGTGTGCAATCGGATTTTACGAGAAATAGAAAACACTTTCACCTAAAAGTTATATGCGATTATTACACTATTCCGCAAATCGCGTTCTATCAATCATACACTCGTTAGTGAACATTTTATTCATCTTTTTATATATACGCGTCGTTTTTTCTGACTTCAGATATTTCATAATAATTAAGTTCCTGATTAATTATGCCGCTATATATTTAAAGTTGAATAGTAAAATATTAATCATTTATTTCTTGTAAGTTCAATTTGGCAAGTTCACTTAATTTATAATGGCTACAATCTAAAGTCCATCCTTTTTATCTTTACATTTTTAACGTAGCTTGCCGTATATGCATGGTTTACATAAATGTTTGCGATTTTTACTGCATGCTGCGTATCTTTTTAATGTAAATATAAGGAAATAGAAATTATTACCAGGCGATGTTTTTCACAAGCGAATGTATCTTTGATTAATGTTTAAGCGCAAAAATAATTTCGTTTACTTATCAAGCGTCGCGACTCCTGCAGAATTACTGGCGATCTACTGTACGACCGCGGAATACATTTCCATAGTAAATGGCGGCACGCTTCTGCCCATGATGCACGTTTCCGCGGTATTCTTTTTCTCCACCGAGTCGCGGCGCGGCATTAATTTTCCGATGTATTACAGCGGAATGTTGATTCACGGCGATGCGTATCGTCTCAACGGCGTCTATATCGTGCGTGATTGTCATTAATCATTTTGGTGGGCGCGCCAGCGTTCGCGAATGCATTCGTGGCACGATCTCGTGGCGAGCTTTTACTACTGAACTGTAAGTAATCGGTTTGAAATTTCAATCCAACCGTGAACCACCGACTATTATTGCTGCAACACGGCCGCAATAATTTTTTATGTAAAACCAAAGTGCATATTTATTATTTTACCAAGCTCGCTCGACTACTACCGGTGAATCTCAATGTATTATTTATGGAAGGATGCATTTTTTCGTTCATTTAAGGATTGAAGTTGAGATAAATATGGGGATCCCCTGCACGCAAGGATTCAAATAGGGAAAGATATCACATTGCGAGAATTTCCGATTCGTGCCCAACTTTTGTTATCTGTGATAGTTCAGTCGTTACCGTGAGGAACAAACGCGCGAAGTTTCCTCGCGAATTTTTCTCGCGTAACAATCTCGTGTAACAATGCCGTGTACTTGGCATCGATCACCCGTCTCGCGTTCGATGCACAGACTCGAACAAAAGCAAAGCTCGAAAAACCTCGTATAAGTTCGGATCCCCATAAATAATGCTCGGAAAAGTAATTCGATATGGAGGATTGTAAATAATGGTCGGCGCCGGAATGAGCCGCAATTTATGGCCCGATATATTTGTTTTCCTCCGCCCTCTTCTCCGTTAACCCTTGATCACTGTCACACGACATATTGTCATGTGAGACACCATGGAGACTAGGGGGTGATCGATACGCGACATCCTGCGCCAAGAAAAACCCACGTGCGATCGCGTGCGTGTGTCCGACGTGCGCCACGGCGCCAGGGCGCTCGCATTTCTCTTTGTGCCAAAAAAAACCCCTGATCTATATGTTAACCGGCAGACTTTCTCGGCATGATATTAATGTATGACCGATTCGCGATTGAACTGAATTAATCAGCTTGTACAGTTTCCTCTGTCGCAAGAACCGACGAGACAGGAACTCTAGAAGAAATTAAGTTATCTGAGAAATCGGGAAACTAAGGACGGAGAATGAAATTAAGCAGAGAAGAATTTAAATTTAGAAATGATAGATATTAAATTTCTAAAATGAAATACTTAGTTCATTTATTTATTTGGATATTTGATGTAGATAAAACAGACATTTATACATATTAAAAGGTATCGAAATTAAGAATTAACTTGCTCGTACAATTAATCAATATTCAATTAAAAATGCAAAATGATGTATAACAAGACATAAGATTCATATCGCGCAACAGAGAAAGGAAAAAATATTTTCCATTATTCGAATGAGTGAAATACTCGCACTCGAAAATAATGAGATATTCAACAGTATCAAAAAGAAGGAGTGATCGTTATAATGCCTCCAGAACGCGGAACATAAAAACGCGTAGTAGAATAAACGAAGCATATGCGCGCTTCGCGCGGATCACACTCATTAATGTAAACTCATTAACCCTTTAGTCGTTAATCTCTTCCGAAACCGGCCAGGGCAACAACCTCGTTTAGTAAAAAAAGAAAAAAACGGCACGTGCAACTCCGTGGTTCACGGAATTTACCGCGCTCTTCTCGCAAAACGTATTGAAGAGTGTCCGTAAAGGGATCAAATAAAAATTAACGCGGATCTCTACTACTACAATTCCTCGGTATGGAAAGCGAAATGTGCATATATATATATATATATATATATATGTTTTCTTTATATATTATATATTTTATTTATATTATTTATATACTTTATATAATATATTTTATATATTATTTATATACTTTATATATATTATATATATATATTTTTTAATATACTTTATATATTTTATATGTACACACATATATATATATATAATATATATATATAATATATATATATATATATATATATATATATATAATATATATATCAAAGGTAGAGAGATATTGATAACCCAAGTCGCGTCGTGCGCGATGGAATTATTAAGTGTACTTGTGCGAACGCGATTGAGGGACTTTTTCATTTTTCCACCCGTTAAGTGCCCCAAAGTGCTATTATTTGTCACGACCAACGTGCGCGGAAATATCGCGCTGTGGAGTACCGTATACCACAATGAAATACGGTGCGACTCGCGTTATTCTGACAAAGAGACACGACTATTCGAATTAATCGTACTGAAAGGATAATGGACGGCGCGATCACTTTTCTATATACGAAACGATTGAACGCGCTCACGCGGGACGGGAATAAGCAGTGTTTGAAGGAAATTATCAGGGCGATACAAAAAATGCATTGAAGGAGAAAAGCCAGCAATTAAATAAGCCAGCTTCCGTAAGCAGAGCTGAGTGAGTTTCAGCATTTTGGGATTAAACTGGATTCCCCCGATTGTCCATTACGTCGATCGTTTAACAAGTCAAGCAGGCTAATCGCCGATGCTGATGATTGGACTAAATGGACTTAAGTAAGTAGAGACAAAGCGGTTCTTCCGATATTAAAATTGCAAACAGTTCGATTTTGCATTTTTCGATTCGGATGTTGTATTAAAAAATTTAACGATTTGTCGGATATACATATATTCAGTACAATAAATATTATAATATTAAATATTATAATATTATAATAATAATATAAATGTTATAAATAAAATAAATATTATATAATATAACATATTGTTATTTCCGTCTTTCATTGTAGATGAGTTTAATTATTACATATTTAAAAAAATTACACTGCAAATCCAAGCATGTTATTTTTGCACGCGTAAACATCTAAAAATGACACATTTGACTAAAGCTCTTTTCACATTTTTCTTGCCGCTTTAGGTTACGTCATTTAACACGTTCAAGAGTATTAAATTAAAAATTAATATGTTCAATCGTGTTAAATGACATAATTTAAAACGGCGAGAAATGTGTAAGAAGAGCTTTAGCTAAAATAACACGCTTGGATTTGCAGTGTAGGCGTGTTCACTTTTATTATTACACTTATTACTATTTATTAGTCTCCAGATTTAACAGATTAAAATTACAAATATGTTCTAGGTTCTAGGTTCAAAGATTTTTTATTTTATAAACATTGGTTTATAAAGAAATTCTTTAGATCCAAAAATCCAAAGATTCTAAATTCTTTACGATCGATTTTCGTAATTCTATCAAAAGACTTATGGGAGTAGAAGCGCGGCGACCTCGTTCGACTATCGTGGTGGACCGGTCATCCCTGTGGTGGCATCAGCTTGAAAATTGCGGACAGCTACGGACAATGTAGGGACACACGGCAAAATCTATGAGCTCATTTTAAAAGAAGGCGCAGATTCGACGTACTTCCGGGCGTCTCTCGGGATTCTTTCCGTCTCTCGGATTATCGTTACGTCGTCGCTCCGTGCAATCGTAGTCCGGCGAGAAGTGACGTGCTCGTGAAGTAGAAAAAATATTATTTTCTATGCGTATCTAGAATTCTTTCTCCGAGCGAAATATCTTGCTGCACAACAGTGCATATGTATCGTGACTTTATTGATTCCTTAGGAATTTACGTATAGATACTTGAATCTTCGATTTTAAATCCTTTAAAGTTTAAGAATATCTTATTAAAAATTACCAAGTAAATAGCTGCATCGTCCTGTTTTCATATCTGACAAATTTTGTATACAGTTTCATAGATTTATAAATTATTAAACTCAAAGATTTTTTAACAGATTTATGAAAACATAAATATTTTTTTAAGATCAACCGATCTCAGGAATTTTCTTTATCCACAAAAGTTTCTATGTTACATCTTATTTTTTATCTTCCGCATTGTCCGTGTTTCGTATTCTGCATATCTCGCGTTTTACACTTTCCGCGTTTTATATTTTCCGCATATATTCGTGCTATACACGCCTACGTCTCACGCTACACCTTATGTGGATTATGTTACGCCGTGACATTTGGCTTTGGGTAGCGAATATGCTGGAAAAGGAAGCGTGTTCGTGCACAGGTCAATTCCCCGGCGGTTTAGAGTCAAGTGCAGTTTGGGTTCAGGTAGCGCCAACTGACAAATATCTTTCTAGAGAATCGTCGGGCACAAAAAAGCACCCGCTTGTTCTCGCTGTGGCCGTATGCCAGCTGATTCCGGATAGAGCAGAAATTGAATACTTATGACTTCTTTCCTCAAGAGGGACTAGCCTTGGATAATATCATGTCGAGGAGATGTCTCCGCACTTTCCTCATGTTTATTAAAAAAAATGTATAAAGATAAAATTGACCGCACAGAAGCGAATCACCGCGATGGTGATTCTAAAATCATGAAATAAAGCGATAGATTAGATTCTTCGTTATTGAATGAATTAAAAAAAAAGATACCTTTGTGTTATCATTCTCGTACGCGGAAACGTTTAATGTGCTACGTTTCAATTTTTAACACTAAACAGCTCTTTTGTAATAAGCCGCATGGATCGAGTAGTCGCCGGAGGGAAATTAAGGCGAGTTAATCGAGAAATAATATTTTGTTCGTTTGCGCGCGGACAACGCGCAACACACAATTTGCAATAAAAAGAGAAGCGCACGAATCTTCGCCGCGGTTTACACTGTAGTCTGCCGGTTAAAGCGTTAATTGCCCGGAGGATACGAAAGTGCTCGGCGTAGTAGAGACCGTATGGCTGAAGTAACATGCGGGGTATGATTATATTTCTTTTTATACATAAATAGTAGATCTCCGCCGGCGTGTGCATTCCGCCTGTCGCTTCAGGAGCAGACAGGGATGGAGGCGGTTTATTATTCCGTCCTCGAGCTCGTACGTCTGCGTGTACCGCGAAAATAAACCGTGAGCGTCTAAATTCACGGTTCACTCCTCGGTGTAGCTGCCTTCGATAATATTTACCGTGGCTCTGTCATCGATGGAAATCAATGCAAACACCATAAAGCATCCGCAAACCCGCGATGTGTGCTGTGCAAACACATATTCCTTATCGACTGTCGAATCGAATCGCGGCCGGACGAAGTAGCCCCGGAAAAAGCGTTAATCTCGCCGAGAGTTTATAGTATGCGTGTAATCCCATACTCAGAGTCGGATTTAAAAATGTTATCCATTCGAAACGTTTAGATTCCGAACGTTCAACTATTTTACTTCTCCTCGCGTGAGTATTGAAGCGTTAGAAAAACGATGTCTATGGTTAAAAATACAATCTGGGATGCTAGGAGAATTTCTGTATGGAAGCATCTAGATATAAAAATCTAAATACTGCTTCTCGGAAACATGTAAAAATTTAATAATGTTGAAAGATTATCCCTATATCCATATTTATTTAATTTACTCGGAAAAATAGCTCAAATCTATTCTACCCTCTTGAAGGAAGTGTAGAATGTGTGGGATGGAAGAAAAGACATATATATATAGGAACATGTGTGGGAGGGTTGTATAGGATGGAAGGAGGGAGGTACATGGCAGGAAATAATAAGGAAGGTTTTGGGAGAGGGAGGTGGGGGGGAAGGATAGTTGAGGAAGCTGGAGGAGATGAGGGGGATGGATGTAAGTGTGTAAGAATGAAAAAATGTATGATGAGTGAAGGGTGATAGTATGAGATAATTAGGCGTATGTGAACGGAAACGGAAGTCCATTTTAGATAGAGTAAGCGCGACGAAAGGTGTGTGTGTGTGTATATGTGTGTGAGTAGGTAAGGTAATAGGTCAGGTTAGATTAAGTTAGTATTAAGCTAGTTCTAAGTTATGCGTATAGTATGTAAGCGACGACCTAAGTTTGTGTTAAAAGTTTTTGTTAAATGTTTTACGTTTTTTGTATTGAGTATTTTTTGTAATCCCAAGGGGAATAATTAAGTATCTATTCTATTCTACCCTTTTTTCTCCCGAAATTTCATTTAATCATCCACATTCATATCACATTTCCCCTGACGATCTATGACATACTCGCCTTAACCGCGCAAACTGGAGAAAAGTGTAAATTGAATGACCAAAACACACCGGGAACGAATGAAATAGAGAGGGTGGAAACCCTTCCGAGCCGCTAGCGAGATTTCCGGTCGAAGGCTTCCGGTAACGATGATCCTCCATTCCATGGGGGAATTCAGTCCCCGACAGGCGTTTCGGTTGGTTCCATTTTGGATCCCTTTCACTCCTGCGCCTCCTTGTGTCTCATTTTCCGTCTCGCTCATCGCCTCTTTTCTGTTTCCACGGCTGTGTTTCGTCGCTGTTGCTCCTATGCATCCATTCCATTTCCTGGCCGTTTCGAGACGTCAGCCGCATCAGACGCGTTGGATGAAGATAGAGGCTGGGGATCGCTTAATAGGATTTCACGTCGCCCGGTGCGCTCTCTTCCATCTTTCTTCGCTCCTCGTACGTCTTCGAGATTAAGCGATCCGCAATTTTGCGAGAATGCGACATCCACCGCAATTGCATGTCCGCAACGAAAATCTGTTAGGTGCAAAGAACCTCTGGAGAATAAAAAATGCCATGAAATCGGTTGATCCTAAGATCTGTAGCATCGAAAAGTTGCCCAAGGATGATCTAAGCTTAATAATTCGTAAATCCAAAGACTTATATATAAAATTTGAAGATTATCAAAACGTTTTCCGAATCCGTGTTTTAAAATTTCCACCGCTGTAAAGCACTTACTTGGTAATCTATAATTCTCGAGATACAGCAAACGTTATAACGTGTTCGCCTGAAAGAGGAAAGTAGTCGAGTGTCTAGGACGTAATAGTTTTCCTTGAAAACACTTTGGAAATGCTTTGCGGTGGATGTTTCGTGAATGAACGTTCCCGGCGGAACAAGAAGGAGCAACGATCACTTGGCCGAAGTCGAGCAGTGCATCCGTCATGTACCGTCGGCGTGCCACACATTTTCCACGTAAATTGCTCAGCCAATTGAAAGAAAAAACAAAATTCGTCGAAGTCTACATATCATATTCTGTCGGGAAGTTGCAACATATTGAAACAAGGAAAATTCTCTGCATCTGTTTTTAAACAATCTTATTGTAGAGAGAGGAAAACACTTCTGCATCATAGAAAAAGTATTATAATCGTATACGTAGAACTGCAAATAAATGGTTCACATTTAAACATTTAAGTACGGAAATCGATGAGCGACGTAAATAAAAGATTCGAGACAAACGAAACGAACGATGAACGAATGTGAATGACGCTTGACTCCAGACTTTTAGGGAATGTGGAGGGAGTACGGAGGGAAGAAAGAACTCTGCTGCAACTTGTACGACTGCGACGAAGGAACAAATGTGACCAGACATCCCGAAAGAGTTTAGCATCCCCAATGCGTCGTAATGACGGAAGGGTTACGGGGTTACGAAGAGCGGAAGAGTCTGCGAAGGTTTTCGCCGCCGTAGAAAAGGAGATCCCAGCCTCCTTTCTACGATCGCGTCAAGGATCCTCGTCCGGTTATGGCCCGGCCCTTGCGTGATCCCCTTTCGCCCGTACTCGTCCTCGAAGTTGGAACCGGCGAAACGTTGGTTATATGTCGTACGTGTCTAGAGCTCGGGAGAAGATTTCTGTCCCCGGGAACGGGAAACGTGACTCAAGAGTTCCCACTGGAACCGAGCGCGAGGGGTAAACGATGAACCGCACTACCGAGATAGCGTGAAACTCTTTTCGCAGAGCTCCACACCCGTCATTCCCCACGGCCTTTTACCTACAAAGTTCGCATTCTGGCCTTCATTATAATGATCCTCGTTAATAGCGCGTACAATCTCCGTTCATTAAAAAAACCCATCATTATTTTCGTATTCGCAGCGACCCGGAATTTTATAGACATATGGCTCTGGTAATTCTAACTTTCTAACGCTTTTCAAAAACTTATGTACAGTTTCTTAGAAAAAGTTACGTATAGTTTTGCCCTATTTTATTATTTAAGTCAGTATTTATTGAGAATAATTAGATTATGATCTACATTTTTACGGCACCGATATTGCCTTACGTAAAATTCCGCAAACATATGTGTGTTACATATATGTTTACGAAATTTTACGGTTTCTCGTTTTTCTTTAAGACGATTTACGTCACGAAAAATGTTACGCGCGTTATGCAATCCTCAAATGCGATTATGATCCGCAGCGCAACATGTATTTTTAGATCTCGTCGCGTGTTACCGTAAGAATGTCAGCAGCACGTTTCCAAGATGGTGCAAGAAGACTGGGTTAAGTGCGTGATCTACTCTATTTAATCTTATTAACGAAATTTCGCCTGTTAGCGATATATGCTACTTGCTCCCCGTTGCCTCGCCGAAGTTGTAAAAGTCGCGAAGTTGCTCTTAGAAGTAACGACGGCAACATGAGCCATTCAACGTAACTTTGCATACGCGGTATACCGGGCCACTACAAGTATTAACGTTCATAAATTTGAAAGGTTCTTATTGTTAACGAATAGACCCGCTCTATCAAATTCTACGATCGTTAGTCGCTGAATTCGGAGTCCCGTAAAAATATATAGGAATCCATCATTATTCTCGCTCCAATATCTTTCGAATCCAATATCTGTCAATTTAATGATGCATTATTCCGATCGCTGTACAGTTACAATTACGGTAAGAACGTGACAGAAACGGGGATCGAGAAAGAGGGCAAGGATAATCCTTTCGTTTCCGTCAGCGTCGGTCCTTTCTCACTTCGTAGTCTCTTTCCCGGCTGGGCGAGCAAGGAATTTCGCCTCGCCGAGGAATTTCGGGGCGATGCGTTATCCGCTCGGGCAGGGGTATTTAATATCCAGGATATTAGGGAGGGAAGAACGAGGGATCGGCGATAGCGACACTATCGAGTGAGGAAGACGATAAAAGTCAAGAGGTCCAAGCGTTCGACTAAGCGGCCCGTTTAAAACGAATCGTCGTTATCGACAAACTCATTTTCGTTGTTGATAAATTTATCGTGCTTCGTAGATTAACTCAAACGAAGAGGAACACTGTGCACACTCGTCGTTTCGCATTAAGGAGTACTCGCGGAGTTATTCAACTAATTATTCATGCCTTAAAAATGGAGGGTGGCTAGGAAGATGGTTCCTTAGAGTAGTGTTACATCTTAATCCGAAGTTTTACACATAATCGCTGCGTTTTGGGCACGCTCGTTACTGCAGTATACTCCCGCCGTGCAGCGCCGTGCCGCGCATTAATTTAATTCAACCCGGTGAAGTTTGCTTTACTAACAGCTTTGCTTTCGGCCGGCTGTCTAGCTAGCCGGTCTCTAGATTTACCAGCTTGTCTGGTATGTAAACGCTTCTACTGCTAAAAGCTTCGCGTCCCAAATAAATCCTTGGATTAATCATAGAATATCCATAATTGCATTTTTCGGTTAAAATAATTTTTAGATCCATCTCGTAGGATTTTTCATCTTGACGGACGCAAAAATAAACCTTTAAGAGTTCTGAATTTTTCTCACTTCATGGCCAGGAATATATCCATGGATCTTCCTATATTTGAATACACATATTTTTGGATCTTTGAATAAGACGTTAATGAGAAACTCGGAGTTATACATTATTTTAATTTTAGATTTATGAATAGCCCGATATAATTTTTAGATTTATCTTGCATTTTTGGAAACATAGAGCGTTGGCGCGAAATACACTTATAGATTCGTGACTTGTCGAACGTGAATTCGTGAATTTTGAAAGTTCATATATCTACCGATTCCTATATTTATGATTTACGGACGTTCATACGTAACTATGTTATATAGACTGTCTCAGAGGGCACGTGCATGGCAGTATCTGCTAGGGCTAGCAGACACCCGTCATAAATAAAATCGCTAGCACTCGGCGCCGCCGAAACCTGCACGAGAGCGCACGTTGAAAAATATATCTTATTACCGCCTCGTCGGCGTTGGCTGTCGACATTATTCTTCCGCGTATAATAAAACTTCCGCGTGGACTAACTGCGCGTTCCTTCGTACGAGGATAAGATGTATCTCGTAGGTGGTAGCCACCTCTTTCGTTCCGCTCCGTTCCTCATTATTTATCTGTAAAGTACCAAGAATGGGAATTTCCTGTTTCTCAGCGTGCGTGATGGCCGGCAAGCATTGTCCCAATTAGCGCCGCATCATATCCGCATCGTCGCGCAGACATTCGCTGATTATGGTTCAACCTGCGTTCGATTGCGCCGCTGCTACGGCGCACCAGTGGTACAGCGAACGGTATTAATTAGATCAATGACCGCGCCTGTACGAGATATATCATTGTCCAGTTCCACGAAATGGGCGTCATCGATCAATCGTTTTACTCCAATTATATCTCGCTCCGTTTAAATTTAACTGCGAGGCGTATCGTCTGCTTTCTGGAAATCCCAGAATCTTTGAAACATCGGACTCTTTGGTCTTTGCTTTATCGCGTCGTTGCACCTTTAGCTGTTGGTTTAATGCAATATAAAATACCTTGGATCTGGTGTAATTGCAAGTAGGGTGAGTTTCTGGCGCGACATGTTCTGTACAAAGGTCGGCTGCATAAATGAGGTAATTACGCCGCGATTTATCTTTCTGTGCCGTGCGGAATTTAAATATCAACGACATGAAACGGATCTCCGTCAAGAAAGAAAGATTTTTCGCGAGATAGGTACGCTCTTAAACGGTCGAGTAAATTAACAATTAATTTTTTCACATTTAATAAAGTTTTGCAAAAAAAAATTATCGCTTAAAGATTTTTCTTGAAAAGGATTGCTCGACAGCTTCGGTCTCGCGCGCGTCTAATATTTCTGAATTCAAAGCCGATTTAATTGACCGTAAATTACAAGCAATTGCAAATGGCAGGCATGATGTCTATCTCGCTCTAAGAACAAGTAAACTAATTTGTCGCGTAAATAGCTGGCGCTGCTCGAGAGGAGCACTGACACTGATACAGGTCGTCAAAGTTGGCTCGATACGCTTAATGCCAATATCATTGCCAGCGCCAAAGACACAATACGGCCGAGGCTTATACGAGCGGCGGCGCTTCGAAGTTTCGGGGAGTCGTCCTTTCATCCTTTATGCGGTCCTACGCCCGAACTCATCCCGCCGCGCCGCTCGTTCGCCGGCGCGCTGTCTGTATCGACTTCACTCCGTTCGAGTTCACTGTTTCTGGTTCTGGTTTAGTAGAGCATCGACCGTACCAGCTATACGCTTATTACATCGTAATGAAGTAGTCATGCAGCCGACTTGTCGATGGATCACGTTTTGATGCGAGGTATGGGGCGTACGCTATGAATTATGAAGCCTCCACATGTCGGTTGGTGTCCACGTAGCACTCTACATTGACGTCCGATTTTATCCGCCCACGCGAGGATTTGCAATGCCTCGCATGAGTTTCGTGAATTGAAAGATCCGAGAATCTAAATGCTCGTCTTTCGGAGATTCGGGAATATTTTCACCGATAGTGAGACATCTTTAGAAGAAAAAAATTCGTCGTTTCAAAATTGTCTTACTGACGTTGTAACATTTCTCAAATATTAATCGCGTTTTTAATGAAAATTGTATAAATCCAAAGATCCAGAGAGCCCTGGCTTCAAAGATCTTGCAACTTATGAAATATTCATCCGCGACACGAGGAATCGCAGGTCTTAAAGGTAATTATGCCTACCTTGCCACACGTTCCTCGTAAGTCGGGCGTAGTCTTTCCTGAAAAGCGACACCACGACTATTTCTTAATAACGTATCCCCTTTAATCCACTACTAACCCTTGGCGGGAAACGCAATACCCTTGGGCGCCTCACCATATGACACCGGAACGACGAAATATTGCAGCCGACTTGGCCTTCGTCCGCCATCAAAATCCTCCGTATATCGCATTAATGCAATATCGAGTTACGCTCTGCGGAGAGGACTTAGAGTGCTTCCCCCCTTTCGGGATCGCTCGTATGGTCGTCGTACACGAATCCATTTTTGTTCTTCGATATAAAGACAGCGCTGTATCGCTGTTCCATTAACGATTGCTTGTGGGATTATTTAAGACCGGGATAGATCGCGCATCTTTACGTCTCAGAGATCCGAAAGTGTGTGAAACGAAAAGTCTGCGAATCCAAAGACACGTTGCACCTAAATAAGATTTCAGTAGTTTATAGTTACACGGATTGTCAGGTCCTTGGAGACGAGGTCCTCGGAACGCGGGATCTTTAGATTTCACGAGGAGAGAATTCCATCTCGATACAAATTTAACTTGTATGAATGCGATGTATAAAGCCGGGGAATAGACTCAAAAGGTGAATAGACAAGGCGACAGTTATGCGACTCTCTATTCATAGAGCTCCCGATCCGTCCTCGACCAACAAACTCCCGTCGTCATTAAACTCGAAACTCTACTATAAGAGAGAGAATCGCGCATATTTTCCTTCGGCGGTGGTGGCTTCCCTCGCGAGCAACAGAATGGGAGTTACATGTGCATCGACGCGTGACTCGCTTCGAAAAGTGGGTCGTCTTAGTCGCACCTGCGCTACACATCGCCGATCGGTGGTTGTAGGCGTCGGGAGGGCGTAATACAATCGTATCCAGGCGCTATCCTTTAAGAATTTGGAACGTTTTCGTGTCGAGGCCAGATGTCTCTATAGGACGGCACTGACGCAAATCGGCACCGACCCTGTGAACCTTCGAGGTCTTGGAATCGATACCGACTGACCTTGAGCCATTTTAACCCGTTATATTCTCCGCAGTGCAGCCGCGGTGATTCCGCTGTAGTTCCCCTCCTGGCCCTCCCTCGACCTAAAATTTTTCGACGCCGTACTCTGCCGCCGCTGGTAATAACAGGATTGTGGAAGACAATATGTGCTATAAAACTGCTGGAAAAGGACTGAAATTTTTAGAAACTAGGGCTCATAAGAATCCTAGAATCTTTCTTGGAGAGAAAAATAGAAAGGGAGAGAGAATTTTTGAGAATGTACAATCTGCGGATACGTAAGGAGTTTAGAATTTCGGGGACGGAAGTTTCAGGGATTTCCACGACTCATAAATCTGTCCGAGAATTTGTCTAATTATAATACGGAGATTCACGATCTCTCCATAAATATAGTTATACGATGTCTTGTATTTATTATTACGTCCTGTGCACTCTACATTACACGGAAAGACATTTTCGCGTGAAGTTTGCCCGCCACCAAAACTAGCTTTAAGATATAAGTTTTGCCTGACAGATAGTACTTCAAGTCTGCCCGCGACTTCCCAAAGTTAACTTCATATATTTCTCTCTCTCTCTCTCTCCCTCCCCCTCTCTCTCCCCCGTTCTTTCTCGCTCTTTCTCTCCTTCTCTCTTCCCGCCGCCACTCTTTGCGGTACTGCATCGCTTTCTGGATTCAGGAAGCCTGGCGCTGTCTTCATCTCGAAATAATCCTGGCCGGAGTAGCTCGAAGATGTCTTAGCATCCTGGCCATTTGTCTTCCCGGCCGTTCGGTCGGGATCATACGCAATATGTCGCGGAGGGTGGCACGTTTTGTCCGAACACGGGAGGACGGTTAAGCGACGGCCACGGGAGGGTGCGAGGGAAAGGGTAAGCCGCGGATGAGGGACTGCGGCATTGGCATAACCGATGGACCGCCTCACCGCTCGATGAATCATGGACTCTGTGCGAAACTCGGGTGCCATCTTGCCGTGCTACCGCTAGGATATATCGACGCGAGTATCTCACGGTGGTCGACGTGCAGAGCATATTTAAGATGCGGAACTCCAAACAGAAAGTACGCTAATCCGTGGACTCGAGAAACGAGGGATCCACGTACTGTGGATTTTCTGAATCTCAATACATCGAAATACATCGAAATGTCCAGAATTTAAGGAATCGATTTTAATTATCCAGAATAATCACGTAACATACATACGTATTTCTTGTAATTAAAAAGGTGTGAAGATTTATAGGATCCGGTGATCTGAAAATCTGATTAATACTAAATAAACTAAAAATTCAAACGTTTAAAAACATTGTTTCTCTCATTCATTAAATCTGGACATTTTGAAGCTCTAAAAATAGAAATCGATACTCAACGTAAACGATCTGCTTTATTAATCTGCTTGTTCGCATGCATGTATAACAGAGTTATTAGATGCTAAATGCTCCTCTTCATCGTTAGGCAATAATGCACGCGGATCGCGAATAAAGTGGTTTCCGTTAATATTACTTGACAAGCAATTAGTTTGTTATGATAATAATGGTAAATCGCATTATTGATGGTATTACTGTCATTAACTGAAAATCGACCGAAACTATCCCTTTACTATTGAATTATTATCGTCTCGTTATATATTATTAAATATTTCAAAATGTAAAGTTTCTATTTCTGTTTTTGTGAATAACAAAATTAAAACATTTTTTATTAGACTTTTATTTTAATTTTGGAAAAAATCCGCATGGCTCTGTATTTCTAAATTTTTATATCATATTTATTAAAATTCGCATTTCTCGTCACCTTGGCTGCGTTTTAAACAGTAATTAGATAGGACAATATTTTTCCTTTTTCCTTTCTACACAATCTATTAAAAAAACAATGCACTATATATCTGTAATATAGTAATGCATTTCCTGGAAATTATTTTTTTTTAGGGCGAACGTGAGATGAACGCGTAGTTATTTCGTAATATCCCTTTTTTTAAACGCTTTCAGCTATCATTTCCGTAAATCATCAGGTCCGAGCTGTTACTTTGTAACGGGCAAACTCGAGTAATTGACCAATCAAATCAGCGGTAGCTGTCAGCGCTCTGTAACCCAGTTACACGTTGCGCGCGTTATACGCGCGGTCGTAAGTGATCGTAGTTGATGCAAGCAATTCAGAGGTAATGATCCCTCCAACAATGTCACCGACAAAAGTGGAGTTGGCACTTTTCGCAATGATCCGTGTCGTGTTTTACGTCCCACGCTCGTACCGCTTAAAACACGAACTTGTTCTCTGTCCGGAAACTGAATACAAGTTACATGATTCGATATTAACACGTGAATTATTCAATAGAAAGTATATTTATTTAAAACTGTTGCTACTGTTTTAAGGCACTATACAAGAACTGTTTGAAACACTATTTAAAAGTATTTTAAATAACTCGCGCGAGCACATCAAAGCATTCAATTGAAGATCTAAAAAAAGATTTCATTATTTAAGTAGTAATATCCACGGATTAGGGTATCCAAGGCTCGTAATACTTTTATTGGCCTATTCAAGATCCCTATAGAAATCCAAGTGCCATCGATTCTGAGAAGGGAAAGGCATCATTCGTGACGGGACGAAGACGAACGAGTTTTCTAGGATTGTGTTCCATTGTATATTTCTTTCTCTCTCTCTCTTTCTCACATATTCCTCACTCGGGCGCGCGCTGAATTCGAAAAGTGGCGGAGCATAAAATATTTATGGCGGTGCGCCTCATTGCCCGCATAAATATTGGGATTCGCCGTGAGCAATCGGCTTCCCTCCTGCCGGATGCTGTGAAGGGTAAGCTCGGATGGACCCCAGGGAAATGCTTGTTACGGGGCACTGCCGCGGGCACGTGCGGTTTCACTCTGGAATACGTGGCAAGGACACCGTTGAGCTTCATTTGCAGACAGAGTATTCCGGTACCCGAAGATCTCGTGTCGCGACAACGCAAATATTCTATTCAGGCTCTGTTTCTGTCCGGTGGTTAAGAGCCCAAAGCGTTCAAAAATTCAAGAACTTGAATTATTTTAATCTTTCTAAATCTGCGTCAGAAATCGAGAAATTCTTCGATCGTTCCATATTTGATACTTTTATTCCTATATATATAATAGTTGCAGTAGAACTCTTCAACTCTTCCCTTTGGAGCAACTCTCTCAAAGTTCTATTTTGAGAATTACAGCGCTACCAAAAATGCGCTTGGACATTTATCGCGTTTATTCATCTTATCTGATATTTATTGCTATTTATATTTATACCTACTCCTATGCTGGAAAATTTACCGGGCTTCTTCTACTAAGGAAATTCGTTCTAAAAACGCGTGATGGCGTGGTACGTGATTCGTACATGCATCCCTTGCAAAGGAGGATTTAAACGAAGCGTTTTCTAGACAGTAAACACGTCCGGGCTACAAACACTCATTCGCCGTCAGAAGCTCGCGTGACGACGTGCAGGGCGTCGCTTCCATTCTCCAGAAAATAAAGCAGAAATTACATCCGCGCGGGACGTAGTCGCTGCTTAGCGGCGCGCAGCCTTGAATTAACCTCAAAAGTAGCCAACCCAATCCGCTCGTACATCGTTCTTGCCGTTGACCTTGTTGAAGGGAGTCCAGCTAATTAGCCCTGGCTCAAAGAGCGCAAGTTGCAAGTACGGTGGTTCAATTTCATACCTCTTTGCTCGTGCACCATGGCTCGCAGCAGCCCCGTCCTGCATGCCTCCTCCCTACCGTTCTACCTCGCTCTTTTTCAGATACCCGTAAAAATCTCGGAACGCTGGAGACATAAAGGAGAGAGACAAGAGGGAATCAATGAGAGGTTCCGGGTGGAAAGGAGCATTAAATCGTTGCGATTTTACCAGACGCCTCAGCTTCTCCGTTGAATTATTAAGTCCGGCGAAACACGTTGTGCTACTTGTTTTATATTCATCGCGCTGGAAAGGTTTTATGATCTTTTGAGAGAGGACGAGGAAGAGGGTACTTGACGCGAAAAATAAGAAATTAGAAGTCTATGGCTGTGTTAAAATCATTGTGATTATTTATACACTATTATTCTTTTTAAGACTGCAACCACTGTTTAACTGGGTAATCTTCGGAATTAAAGATTCAAGCGCACAAAGCCGATTGTTACGCAATTAAAATCGCGATAATATATTGATGAAGAGCGTTATTACTTATTGTTAGACATCCGGTTTCCTCGGTGCTGTAGTCCTCTATATTGAATTATCGGTTTCGGAGCATTACACGACCGTTGCTCGTTTTAAATTCACCGCAGCCGGGGAAGTTTCGTTGAGTCTCTATTGGCAGGGCGAGGATGGTCTCGACGCTTTCTCTTGAATAATAATGATTAACTCGCGACACCCTTTGTAGAAGACCACTCGACCGTGGAATCGCAACGAATACGAGGGTGATTAATTACGCGTTTACGGTTTATTCGCGCGTGGCTCTCGCGGTTTAATCGAACGCCCGCGACTGTAATTGCATGAAAGGGTCGAATTAATTCAATCGGGGGTGTAACGGGCCGACGGAAACTTGTAATAATCGAATATCAAACCGCGGCTGTTTCGGGTCAGTTTCCACGCGCGTGCGCGCTTTGTGCTTTTTGCACGTCGGAAATCTCATTAGCCGCGCGCGATGAACACGCATCGTGGTTATTCGCCATCGGTGCGAGATGCGTCGACGGGAGAGACGCGAATTCGACGCGACGCTTCTGTCCTGTCCTTGGAGTTTTTCAACTCTCACCCCCGGAGCGGCGTCGGGAATTCGGATGAATTTTCGAAGAATTGCGCGCACCAGCGCGACGCTGATTTACGGCGCGGCGAGAACGCGGCGAAAAGTCAAAAATAACGCCGGAAGCTTTACCGTTTCCGTCGACGCGACGGCGTGACAACCTCCGGCGGCCTCCTCTTCGATTCGTTGACGGATGAGCAACCGACGCGGCGCGTCGGAAAATAGAACGGAATAAAAAGAATGCGTGACGAGGGATGGCCGCGGACGACGATTCGAAGGGGGAAAAAGCGAAAAATCGCTCGATTCTCGCCGAGGCAGCATCAATTTTATTTTTATTATCGACGATTGTGTCTCCCTTCCTCTCTCTCTCTCCCTTTCTCTTTCTCATTCTGCCATCACCTCTTCGGGATTTGTTATCGGGCGGTCGTCTCGATGCAACCGATGATTATTATTACTGTTCTCCGTCTATGCACGCTCGAATGATTCGTCAGACAGAGTTTGATTGTTTTTCCATTCCTCTTCACCCCTTTCGTACACCTTTCGTACGCTCGCTCTGTACCCTTTGTGCGCCGCATGAAAAAGGTTTTCGGAAGCAGAATAAACATGAATATTGAAAAGGAACGCATATTTAAGGCACGTAATATAAATTAGATATGGATAGTTGACACCGCACAAATATCTCGCGCGAGGTTTTCTATCGCAGCTGAAAAACAATTTTGTATCAGCCCGCCGAATCTCCGATTTTTCATTTTTCATAAGCGACATCTCGATAAACGCATTGTTTCCATCGCGAGTTCAGCGGAACGGACGATCGTCTTTTTTTGTCCTGGGTATACGGCATAAAATTCAGTAGAGTCGTTTCCGTTTACCGATCAATCCATCAATCAAGCCGGCGCGCTTCAAACGCAATAACAGCCGTCGCTGTCTCTCCTCGAGTCGTCGGCGGCGTGGGAAACTTGAATGGAAATTTAAAAAAAAAAGTGAGAGATGGGTAGATCGATAGGTATTTTATTATGGATATACCAGAAAAAGCTGAATCGGTAAAATTATAACGAAGCGAAAAAAACTTCTACCTGACGCAATCATTATCGTAAGATTATATCGAGAAATTTTAGTATAATAAACGCTTTCATTCATCCTTGCGTACTGCGGCTGGAATTATTCTACAATTCAGATATCATCTAATAAACATTAAGACAGTTAAGAACCTAAATTATTGTCTAACTTTAAAAACTGCGCTACAAATGTTCACCGGTCTTTCATGTAAATTAATTTATTTTTAATGTTTTAATGTATGTTTAACGGCTGAAGAGACCCAGTAAGGTCGAAACGTCGTTCCGTTATTTATTTATTAACTAAGCAAATATATATATATTAAAAATAACAATCAAAATTTGCTCGTTAATTGGCCTTTTTCGTTTTAATGTAATAAACGTTGGTTTAAAAATTTAACAGATCCTCTTAAGTATAGAGGTTAAGAATTTTTAAGATCAGAGGATCAAAGAATCTTGCATTAAAAACTCTGCATCTAGCTGAAAGATTATCAATGCGCCGCTCAAAGCGCACGCTAATAGAGATAATTGCTTTAATCGAATGTCGCCCTTTCATCGATCGCACAGTCTGTCTACTTCCGTTCTCTTTACCCGACGTTACCTCGCCGTCCTTCGCGAGGCACGGCGATAAAGTAATTGTAATTATCACATTAGCGCGCGGCGCCGAGACAACGGGACTCGCAGGCGCGAAACAGAATTTTTCATCCTAACGAGAACGGCAGTCTTCGGCAAATTTAATTAAACGATCCGGGAGTGAGAGAGAGATGCATCATCCACTCCGGTTTGTCCGGGCCGGCGCGGCGTGTCCGTCGACCGGAATTGACGGTCCATCGAACAAAGAATGGTGACGATAATTGGAGCTGCAGCGAAATGAAGCCTGTAATTGCCATTCCCGAGGCCGTATCGACGTGTCGGATCCTCTTGCCATTCTTTCCATTTCGATCGCGAACTTTATTTGCGCAGCTGGGATTATCGTCTTAGCAAAACTAAACTCGTAGCGAAACTCGCAGCAGCAAAAAGAGCTGGTTTAGAATTAAGAGCTTAGTTTTTAGAATTAAGAATAGACGTTACAAACTTCTGAATATATTCAGGTATTCAAAAATGTAATCCAACGATATATCTCAGAATGTGAAGAATCGATGAATTATAACCCCTTGGCTGATAAGAAAATGCTTTTGGGCCAAAAATTATTTCGACGAGAGAGTTAATAAAATAATAAAAAGAATACCTACTGGGGAGTTTTTGAGTCGCTGAATCTAAATCTGAGGTCAAAATTATATTCAAAATGGGGGATCTAATATGGCGGACTAAAAATGCAAAAAATTGTCCGATTTGCATAAAAATTAGTTTTCAGGGGTTTTTTAAGCCGGCGATTTCAAATTCGAAAAAAATGTTCCATGCTTCAAACAATATCACATTCGAAAATAATCATGATTATGTTTCATAAGTTTAATTTATCACATATAACAAAAAATTCAAAATTGAGAAAAAAAATTAAAATTAAAAAGTTAAACATTCAAAAAAATTATCCTAAAAATAAAAATTAAAAATAGAAAAAACAAAAAAATTTTGTTCGCCATATTGGATCTATAAATTTTTATTTTGATTTTGAAATCAGCGGTTTCAAAAACCTTTAAATACAAATTTTTATGCAATTTTTTGCACTTTTGGACCGTTATATTGGATCCGCCATTTTGAATTTCACACTTTTGACCTCAGATTTGAATTCAGCGACCCCAAAAATATAAAAATATGGTGTCCTATTCTAATTCCTCCAGTATAAATATCTTTTTCTGTATGTGCGGATATTTCCATTATGCATCATTCTTGGTCACTTTTGTCAATAACGAATATATCCGTCATTGACAGTCAAGGACAGTCAAAGATACTAAAGTTCGGAAATGTAATGTAATAGCGAGTTACGTGTAGCATTTTCTTCGGCTTAACACTCGACTTTTGGTGACTCATTAACAATTATAGGTTTTACATTTCGATTGATACAGAATTTATGTAACTTCCCCTTTGGCACATGACGAGAATTCGAGGAGCGTATTCGAACCATATTGTTTCCCTTTCGGCGCAGGCTTGTATATTTAAGCAGGTGCCCTGGCACACGCACGTCTGCACGCACGCATGATGCACGCACGCACGTACGCGTGTCTCGATCATATTATCTAAAAATAACAAGCGACGAGTGACGCCAGCAGGTCGTTCGAACGTCTCGCGGGAATCATAATCACGTGGCACCGCGCGGGGATTGAAAAAACGCTATAAAGTTACAGCGCGTAATTTCTAACTCTTGATTTTCCCCGATGTCGTGTATCCGGTTAAAGATGTATGTCAGACTTTCAAAAATAACAGCATTACCATAATATTTTGCTAAGATGTTAATAATGTATTTCATTCCTACATATGAAATTTGAAGTCAATTTACCGTATTGTTTTCAAGAAAATTATTATTATAACGTCTGTAAGACGTAATATAGACGTCTTACAGACCGTTAGAATAATAATTATCTTGAAAACGATACGGTAAATTGACTTCAAATTTCATATGTAGGAACGAAATACATTATTAAACATCTTAGCAAAATATTATGGCAATGCTGTTATCTTTTAAAGTCTGACGTAAAACGTCTATATTACGTCTTACAGACGTTATAATAATAATTTTCTTGAAAATGATACGGTAAATTGATTTTAAATTTCATATATAGGAACGAAATACATTATTAAACATCTCAGCAAAATATTATGGCAATGCTGTTATCTTTTAAAGTCTGACATACATCTTTAAACGACAATCCGCGGTGCGTGCAATCTACAACAGGACCTGCGCCGGCTATGCACACAATTTTCTTCAAAGATTCCGCATAGAGATTAAGGAGCCGATTAACCGCGCCGAGTTGTAATCGATGTATGTGGAACTGCTGTTACGACGCTTAACAGCCTCTCAGTGCTTACTCTACGTTTCCACGAAATCGGATAACGGTTCCTCAATTAGTGTTAATTCATTGTAAACAGGATAATCTTGCTAGGCGAAAGCTACGCGGAGTCGTTTCGCTTCGTGCATCGCTATAACCGTAATGTAACTTTGAAATTAGAACGGGACGAGTCCCGCGGATTATAACGATTAAACTGAGTTACTTTCGGCGCGCGTGTACCCGGCATAATTTCGCCGTGACGCAAAATTATTCGTTGTGATTCTGAAATTGTAACGGAGCTGCAAAGTTGGTCCGCTCGAAGGGGGAAGTTGGTATAACATCTAAAACAAGCCGGGCAGAATGTTTTGCCCCGACGTTAGATAGTCTGACGCAAATACCGCGCAAAGCTGCAACTAACTTTGTATTTCATGAAGTTGTTACCGGCCACCTGCCGTAACCGCGACAGACGGAAAATCATGCGGTCTGCATGCCAAGTCATCGAAAGTATCTTCCATCAGCCGGGAAATTCGGTGGTACGCGACCACGACTAATGTGACATCGCGATGTCTCCGCTCGTACCGATTTCTACCTATTTGCAGCAGATAAACTAATTTATTTCAATCGTAATTTTAACGTGAAAATATTGAATGCAATCTCTGCCGGCTCTTTTAATTAAATAATTTTAACGAAATTAATATGTCCGATTAACATCGAATAGAAAGTCAACCCATATATTTCGAATTAAATTATTAAAATGTTACGATATTAAATTGATCGCGCGTTTCAATATTAAATATTTTCACATCTTTATTTATATTGGCTTCGAATGTGGTATTTTAATGTTTAATTTGATTATGAAACGTTACGCAATTTATATGGAAAACGTGGAATTTTGATGAAAACTATGGAATCTGGCAGAGCGAAATCATTTTGTATCTGTGTATCCAAATTATTTTGCGAGATCATCTGGACGAGGGGGTATATAGCTCAGCGGTTTCCGCTCTAAGGTGTACCTTGTACGAAAACGAATCGATGTTCGGTCGCCAAGAATCGTTCGCTTTAAATGACATTCGTCTTACATTTATAGCACGATTCACGGAACTTTGTCGATGAACGGAAAAGTTCCGATCTCCCGGAGGATGAATCCCCCTTTGATGTCACTTAAAATATTCCTTCTCGTAAAACGGTTACGGAAGTGTCGTTCTACAAAGTGCCATGAGAAAGGGGTGTACAAGTAGCGGCAACTTTATCTTCGAGTAACTCGCGTCCCATTTTTCTTCCGCCGAGACGTCACTCGGGACGTTTAGCAGCCGGGACGATTAAGGGTTCTTAGCGTTTTAATCGCCGTAAGCATCGTGACATCGTAGCCTCTCGAATTCCCTTCGGATTATCGATCGTTATTTACGCTGGCTCCTTGAGCGGCCTTATTCCTTCGCCTTCTACGCTCTCGTCCTCCTTTCCCCATCCCCCCCCCCGCGTTCTCGTTCTTTCTCCGTGGAAAGTGAATTATATGCGGGAGCGGTGGCTTTCGGCGCGCGGAGAGATAGCAGGGTGATTCCGCGAGAAGGTGAGACGCAATCTTCGTGCGAAACCCATCCGGGCAACTCCCTATCTCGCCCGTGGTAAGCACCTCGACCTAGCTCAACCGCTTTACTTTTCTCAACCGGGTGGTAGGTATAGCGTGCCGCGAAACGCCGCGGTGTGAAATACCGTTAATATAACTTGCGCGGTGATTTATGCCGACCGTGGAGCGGGTGCACGCGCGCGGAGAGTGGTGACGAAGGGTTGAAACGAGCACCCTGCTGCCGCGGTAGTCGTCGGGTCGGCGGCGCTGATCGTTGAACGTTGTTTACGATCTACCATCTGCCTGCCTCGGAATATGTCCGCGCATCTACCTTCTTCCGAGCTCGGATACATTCGACGCGTTCTTTCCGCTCCGCGGCGCTATCGCGAGCCTGACGAGCATCCCCCACTTTTTTAATATTCGAGAATTCGTATAAACGGCGCGCGTAAAGTCTACTCTACGTCGTAAATCAGATTCTTTGATGAGCCTAATGCCACTTTTTCTTGAGCAAATCTGACGGAAAGCCTACGTTGCCATTTAATTTTCGGCCCCACGTCCTCGAAATGGAGCATCGAAATAAATTTTTGTTAGAGTAAAATGACTTTCGCTGCCACTTGGAAGACACCGCCATTCTTCTCACTTTAGATCCCATTATTCGCGTCGTAGGCCTGCGCGGTATAAGGGATCGTCATCTCCACAGAGATGTTTGTACAGCCTCACGATATATACCAGAACTCCATATTATCTGCACGCCAGTCCATCATGACGATCGCGACTGCCAAGCCAACCGGTCTGGCTGAGCGCATCGTGATCGATACAGCCTCTCGGTGTCGGTGACGAGGATCGATCGGACGTCCGCCGTCCGGCGTGCAGATCGTAAGGGATTAGTTCGACGATCGCGCTACATGCTCGGGCAACTAACTTCGTCGCTTTCAGTTGGAATGGTTCATGGAACGGCCGTAACGTAGCGAACGTATCCGAATATCCCGCTTGATCCCGCAGGCGCATTGTAAGCGGGTTGGATGCGACGCGATGTTACTGCCAGCCACACACAGCATCACTTGTAGATGTATGCGCCTCTCTACCTCCCCGGCTACGGACGCATCTCGAAGGTGCAATCTATCATACCGCGCGTGCGACGTCACGCGGACGTGCCTCAGCTAGTCGGACACAAGTGATGTTCGCTCGCCGGCGGAAAGCGGCGTCTTTATAATGAAGACGTGCGCCGACGTCGACGTCGATGTTCCGCCGTCGAGCTCCTCCCGAACGATAGTCGCCGGGAGTGACACGGCGGAAAGCAGGCAGGTCGCTTCCCGTGTAAAAGGGTCGAAGGACAGGCGAAGGAAGACATCTGCCCTTTTTCTGGATATTATTTCCTGGAAAAGACAGATATCTACCTACATTGCGAGTTCTAGCATTTAGAGTTTGTAATTTATTGCGGATTCGAGGATTGAACGAATTGTAATATTTGCAATAACTGAAATAATCGTACACTGAAAAAAAAAATTCTTGGTAAACTTGTGAGATGCATTTAGTAATACTTCTTTTGAAGTATTTGATTATTGTTACCGATTATAATAATAATAACAAAACATTTTGTAATAATTATAAAAGAGTAAATTTTGTTTAGTTAAGCCAACTAAATTATGTAACACTTATTATACGTTTAGTTGAAACTATTTCACCAAGTCGGCTTGGTGAAAGAATAGCAACTAAACGTATAATAAGTGTTACATAATTTTGTTGGCTCAACTAAACAAAATTTACTCTTTTATAATTATTACAAATGTTTATAATTATTACAAAATATTTTGTTATTATTATTATAATCGGTAATAATAATTATATATAAATACTTCAAAAAAGTATTACTAAATGCATCTCACAAGTTTACCAAGAATTTTTTTCAGTGTAGTTCCGCGGAAAACCTTCGGACGGCGGATGTCGGATCACTGCTGACCCGGCCTTTAGATTTGTTTGTATCGAGAAGCGAGACTCGAGATAACGTCTCCTCTCCTCTTAATGTTTACCTTAATGTTACCGGATTTACCATAATTGTCGTTATCATAAATTGAACAATTGTTGACCCGGTATCCGCCGTGCGCGCGATTATCACACCGTCCGCACTCCGAGGGTTAAGACAACAGTATATTTAGAATACATAAAAATGCGAGAAGTAAGTACGTCAGGCGTCTATCGTGACGCCAAGAATCCTTAATGCCTTCGTATTCCCTTATCGCGGTGGTTTCGTTTTACGCGGGTTCTGCCACCGCTACCAAACCCACCACCAAAGCCACCCCCCACGCATAATTTACTCTCCCGAGAGGGGCGGTGGCTGGTGTACGCCGGCGTCGTGTCCACCAGCCGGGTAAAATAAGAAACGGCGTACACGGAGAATGACAAATTGCCGGGGATTACGTTACTGCCTTCCACGAACGGGAAGGGGGTTTCCCTCGCACCCTCGCCGGCGGTTTCGACGGCATGTCTCTCGCGTGCGGCGCGTACGTTAAAAATATTACCTCGCGGTGGCTTGGGTGGCCCTGAATCTTCGTCCCCGGTAATTTTATGCGAAATTTGTTCGCTGGATACGGTACGCGCGATGGTGCTTAGGGGAATTCTGTCGACGGAACGTTCATCTTGTCGGATTGGCGAACTACTCGTAAAGTGACTCGAAGTACCGACGGTTTCGAAGCGAACGTTCATAGTGTGATGGGGAGAATTTCTTCCCGAAGTAATTTGCATCGCACTTTTCCTCGGAGAAAATTCTGTCCGGGGTTTAATTACTCAGCTAATTTACCTTACGCAAATTACTATAGAACTCCCTATAAAACTGCACGGTCGATTCGTCGGTATTTATTGTCGAAGTATTCCGCGTTACATATCGAAAATAATCCTTTTATGTCGCGGCCAGTATTCTGAATACTTTGTAATACGGATGTAAAAGAGATGAAATATGAATTTCTCATGCTCCCTCGACGCGTAACGAAATAGCGGTTGAAATATCGTATTAATGAGCGACCAAACCCAACTACTCCGGATCAATAACGCGCAACTTTGCCACGTCGCACTGACCTTTGCTCCACAATATTCCGCGACGATGTTCTGCCTGTCAATGAGACCGAATGCAATTTTTGAACCTCGTTAGAGATCCAATACAGTTGGAGCAATTGAAACTATCGACGAGCTTAATGAACGTAAGATGAAGTCGCGATAAGCATTAACAGCTAACACGGAAATCCAAGACGGACTTAACTGGAGTAGCGAGC
Source organism: Aphaenogaster ashmeadi (assembly GCA_003063805.1). NCBI lineage: Eukaryota > Metazoa > Arthropoda > Insecta > Hymenoptera > Formicidae > Aphaenogaster > Aphaenogaster ashmeadi. Next base: position 285,543 of record NJRQ01000074.1, read on the forward strand.
TTCGTGTTTCTCTCGGATTAAGAGTTAATAATGCCTAAAATTGACTGTGTTTGCTGTTTGTTATTTCGTTATGTAAATGCGACCGAGCAAACATCGTACGTACGTAAGCAAGGCACACGGCGAAACTCGTCGTGTGTTCTCGGGCGTAACGAGAAGATGGAGAAAGGGGATGCGCGGATTTGTTACCAGTCGCGCGGATTACCTCGTTCGCCAACAACTTCGTCCACCCCTTCGTGCCGCGTCTCCCGGCCCGGCTGGTGCCGCGCGTATTGGCTGGCGGAAGTACTCCGGCGCAGCTCTCTGCTCTCCGGATCCACGAAGCCCCGCATTCTTCAGTTCGCGTATTCTCTTTCACGGATACTAGGCACTCTAGCATCCCCGTTAGATGTATCTCTAGATATCTACTAGACATCCTGAATTTTCTCGGATTTTTCCAAAATTACGTCCATCGAACTTTTGCATCGTCGAATCTTGGGCTCTTATAGATCATCGATTTGTTTGAATCTTCGTAATTCTCGACCTTTTTGTACCTCGACGTTCTAATAACTTTATAAATTTACAACAATAATTTAAACGACACGACTGGCAGATTTATTATAAACTTTTACGACGTTTCGGCCATGGTTTGTGGCCCTTTTCAAGTAATTAATACATATGACTCACAAGTTTCTTCAATTTTACGAACATGTGTCCAGGCTATGTCATAATCTAAAAGATTTTTGTGCGTCACCGAAATGGATAGTTGTTAACATAATATAATATAAATGATTAACAAAAGATGTGGCATAATTAGACTCAATTCGCCAAAGGAAGCACGTCAGATATCAAGTAATTTCCACACTAAACTGTAAATTTATTCCTACTTCCGTTTATTTATCCCTACTTCCTCGGATTTTCATGGGTCCTCGGACGATTGGGTGCTTTCAAGAAGTTCACGGGCATTCGGGCGTAACGGGGAGAAATGGAGAAAGGGGATGCGTGGATTCGTTACCAGTCATGCGGATTTACCTCTTTCGCTGGCAAGTTATGCAGTTCGCGCGGTGAATGCGAAAATACCTGGAGCACTTCCGGTGGCGGCACCTTCCACTTGATTTCCCGGCGCGTGTATATGGCTTTGATGATGTTTTACGGCAAAAGTTCTCCCGCGATCGGAATTACCACCAGCCACAAACATAGCAATGGCGTATAATGCGCGCAATTTATTCGCATACATGTACGTTAGATCTTTATTCATCGTTGCCGCGTCGAAATATCGCCGATTCGCCATTATTGGCACCGAGCTTTAAAATAGCGACTTTCTCGCATCTCGGCTCTTTGAAATTTTATTTCTCTCGTGAATCCGAATTTTTATACCTGCTAGATACCTACTTTCCTTAGAACTTTACGTCCTCCATCGAAATCTTTATCCTTTATGTCTCGTATAACGTCGGACATCTATTGTGCTATACGAGAATGCGGCGTCCCGTGCAGTTACGCAAACGGGGTCTGCGGTCTGAGAAACAATGCCTGCTCCTAGTAGTCGAATCTCGTTATCGTCTGCCCGGTTACTCGTAATTGTACGGTTTCTTCTTCACGCTCGGCTAGAGCTGATAGCTTAACATGTGTTCGGGGAAGGTACGGCCGACTGTTTTTCTCGTTACCTGAAACGCAATCGAGGAACTGTTCACGGTCGATTGGTCGGCGTAATCGAACGAGAGCTCTCGACCGACAAAGCCGCGCACTTGAGAATCAAATAGGATCTCGCAGGCTAATCTATCGATCGGGCGCAGCCGTCTTGGACGGAGAAACGGGATCATAAATTCGCGACCGTGACGCAACATGCCCGGCTTGTTTAATTGCAGCGCAACGCGACTGCTGCGTAAACGCGAATAAGGGCAGGTGCATCGGCAATTAGCGGCAGACTGCGCCTAGAGAACGCCCTTTCCGATGGAAAGAGAATTTCGCGCCGTGGCGAGCAAGCATTACCTTCGCCCCTTGTTACGCGCTGGTTCGAGTTACTCATTACTCTCGCCGCGGCTAGTTCATTTTTGTGGTTTTTTCATCAACAGAGAGAATATTTGATTTATAAGCAAAACGCAAAGGTAACTTCCGCGGTCCGCTGCAAAATTAATTTGGGATTTAATTTACGCGTTAGCGTCTACGTGAGTACGAGGTAATGAAAAATTCGCGTAGTAGCTGATACTAAAATTCCTGGGTAATGTTTAACACTTCGATCTGTAAAAATCAACTTTAGTGGTTTTCTCTCGGGATATTCCCCATCTCTGGGAAATTAATATTCACGCGTCTGTCCGACGCGCCGTTTTTCGTTTAGTTAAAAATGTTAATCCGGAAATCGCCAATGGAAGAATCGATTGAGCGCTATCGAGAGCGCGGGGATTGCAAAAGTATCTTTTAACGGGAACAGACCTCACGTTGAGCAACGTTCTTCAACGGCGAACGTTGACCTCCGGTGCAACTCGGAGCACGGAATCCGCTTTACAATAGACCACCGTTTACCGACAACAGACGGCTGTATCGGGGCTGATTAAGAGCCATTCTGGTGGACAAGCGAGCGGGGTGACGGGACACAGCGGACGATGGGGATGGACGTCTCCTCGCGGCGACGTCTCCAGAAGACGTGGGTCACGGTGATAAATTAAGGCATCAACCCGTCCCTTCCTTCTTCTAGCCAGCCAGCCAGCCAGCCAGCCAGCCGTGCAAGCGCACACGCTCGCCTTCCTTCGTCTTCGCTTTTCGGGACGAGACACTCCGTCGTCTGCAACGCTTCACCCCCGCGGGCGCGAGGGGCCCGTGCAACTACTCTCCCTCTGGGGATGGCGCCATGTGTTACGGGAATGATATACGAGGGGCGAGAGGCGGCGCATGAAATATCTATGGGACAGCCGAATGTAGGGGGTTCGCGGCGGGAGTCGGGAAGCGCGATCGCGGTCTCGACTTAGACGCGCTCTCGCTCATACTCGCAAATTAACGTTAATCATAACTTCCTCGAGCTCGCCGACGACGATTCTCGAGGTGGCGAACTTGGGCGATCTCGCGCGCGAGCAACACCACTGCTCGTGACGGGTCCTCCCTCGCTCGCCGCGAATGGTCGGTTCTCCTGTTTTCCATCATCGTCGTCGTAGTCTCCGAGGACAATCGTAACCGTCCGCGAAATTGCAACTTCGCGCCGACTTGACGAGCAAGTGTCTAATGATCGTAATCATCGACACGACAGATGTCAACATTCTCAGGAGCGTTCGTTCCTGATGTTCTTAGAAAGCTGCGGCAGCCTCGGTGTCCCGCCTGGCGTGATATCTCGTAACTTTGAACTCTGGTAGCTCCGGAAACTTTCGACTACTTGGATTTTCGCTCTCTCGGGCTCAGCACCTTTTAATCACGTTAATATCACCGGTGAGGAGCGCGCGATGATATAAAAACCCATTTTACCGACATGAGTCTCTTCGGGAATTAACCGGGCAGTCGGAGTTAAAAAATGCATAAACTGGTGCACCGCCAACGAGACCGAGTTATCCCTCTTGCCTCCGTCCACGACTTCCGTCTCCCTCGTTGCTCTTACTCCGGCGTCGAGTAACGCGTGGTTTTTCATTTTCACCCGCATTCGTGTTTCAAACGCACATACGTTAATTACTTTTCCACCGCGTCTACTTGTTTACGGCACTCGTACCCCCAGACAACAAGGGGCCATCGCGTCGGTCGATGGGGCACTCGGAAGAGGAGAAAATGAAGAAAGGGGAGAAGAGCAGACGGGAGAGAAAGAGACACGACACCGGAACGAACGAATGGCAGACTTGACAAGATTTCGCGGACGTCTTTCCATCTCCTGTCCCTCTTCCGCTTTCACTTCCTCCAGTGCGCGCGAATGCACGACGAGTCTTTCGCGTAATTACGGCAGGCTGCAAGTATTTTTTAATTAAGCCTTCGCCGTTACCTCAGCATTTTCTGCGAGAGTTATCGAGCCGCTGGACAGCGCGGAACGAAGTCTGTCTATCGATATTTCCGATATTACTTGCGGCGGTATTGCGACCGCCCGCTAATGACATTCCGCGGTACACCCTCGCTACAGGCGAGTAGCGCTTCTTGGTATGCGACGGAATGAAAAACTGTAACGTTGAGAAACATTGACGTGCTCGGCTCCGCTCATCCTTCGTTAAGGAGCAAGAAATTCGAGTACATACTTCTGCGGTATCGAATACTTGAGCTGTGTGACAATATATTACAGCAACTATAATAGAAATTTATTATTATTTCAATTTGTAGAAGGAAATACATGGAAGTACTTTAATCCTTACTTTAAATACACTGAAAGAAAGGCTTGGTTATAAAAATCCAGGCTTGGTTAATGCTACCAAGCACCTTGGTGAAATAGTTTCAACTGAACGTATAATAAGTATTACATAATTTAATTGGCTCAACTAAACAAAATTTGCTCTTTTATAATTATTACAAATGTTTATAATTATTACAAAAAGTTTTGTTATTGTTATTATAATCGGTAATAATAATCAAATACTTCAAAAAAAGTATTACTAAATGCATCTCACAAGTTTACCAAGAATTTTTTTTCAGTGTATCTAGTACAGACACTTATATTTCAATATTAAATTCGATATTAGAATTGATGAAAATTGGTACACAAGCGTACGCTACAATCTAATCATAGAAATATCCTCTTTCTTTGGGTTACAAGATCATCTACGTATAAATTTATTTCATTACAAGAAGGCCGGCGCTGAATAGAGGAAAACGAGAAGGCAAACCGGAGAAGAAAGGAAAGAAGTATACGGTAGACAAAGCAACAGCAGGGAGAGATCACAGGGGAGTGCAACACACGGGATACACGTTGAAATCAGAAGCGAGCTTAACCGGATTTGCAGTGTCCCCGCGGATAGCGCGAACGTTGCAACGATGCGAGAACTTTACGTGCACGCGTGTGTTTCCAACGAGCATTTCCCACCTACCTTTCCCCGGCACTCGGTGTACTTTTTTCCTCCCCTCCTCGCCCGCGGACTAATTCCGGGTTTAATTGCGCACGCCGAGCAAACGATATTTTTCTTTTATTACTTTGTCTGCGTTCGCATCGTATATTTCGTTTCAATAAAATTCCCCGCTCTCACCGTGGGTCGACCGAAAGATTCGAAGAAATTGGACCACGAGGATCCGAATCGAATCGAACGCTCCGAAATCTAATACTCGAAAAAATCTACAGATGTTCCCAGATCTGGAAATACTCGTGAACCGAAAAATTGTGATTCGATTCAATTGCGTAAGTCCAACGATCGAGGCTTTAATTTAAAAAAAGAGGCAGTATAATCATTTCCAAACAACGTACTAACTTGGAAGATCCAATTCTAAAATTTGAATTCGAAAATATCAGAATCCCGTTTGTGCTATTAAAGAAGACAACATTGGTTTTTCCCCGAGTAAGTTTATTTCGCCTTCGTAAGACCGAGTGCGTTTGTATCATTTGCATAAAACCCCATATTCCCGGTGGATCGTTGGCGTGACGAGGGTGCGCGGGTGCGCCGAAGAGATGCTAGTGCCCTCTCCATTGTTGCGGGCATTGTGCGTCGCGGTCGTTTCTGAACTCCAGGTGCGCGTAAACATGGGATCCTTTATACGAATGGCATCGGAAAAAGCTCGTCGCGGCTTCCGCTGGAGGCTTTCCGCCGACTTCGCCGCGCTGTCCTCGCGGGTACATAAAGGGGGTGTATCAAAGGCGTCCGGACTGTGTGAAGTCTTTGGCAAAGGGAACAAGCCGCAGCGGCACGCCACTTGGAAATCGAATACGAATTGGAAATCGAATACAGATGCGAGACGCGAAAGTTCTTCTGTTCGTCTCGATTGTTAATGCTTTGTGCATAATGTCAAGCCGGGCGCAATTCCATAACATACACGTTGCGACATGGAGAAATAATAACCGTAATCCTTGACGTCGCGTTGTATTTAATGGCTTTAGACATTGCATTATTTTATGCGGAAATTCGTGGGTTACGCAATCCACGTAATACGCGAGGTCGCAGTCATAGTTCTCTCGCTGGCGCAATGGAACGCGTATCCAGACCGGGCTGCCGTTTCGACACCCGAGTCGGCAGAAACTTTGAAATTTAGTCAAATTTTACGCGTTCATTTATTTACTTTTCCCCAACACGCCAGCTGGCACTCCGGGCAGGCGTTCCACTAACACATCCGGTTATAGCTACCGTGTGGCCGTGTGTTTCCTCCTCTTGCGACGATACGAGGGCGGCGTGCTCCAAATTAGGACGTTACGATCAGCCCCGGCGAAACGTCCGAAACTACTGCCATGCGTTTCGCTAAGCGGATTTTCGATTGTGCATACCCGATGTGTACTCGGTGCATGCGAGATAGGCACACCGAAGTATTTGCGGATGTAGAAATGTACGGACGTATACAACGTGACGTTAATCTTGGCATCAGAATCAAGATCAAAATGAAGAATGTGCAGTCAATATTCAATCATTTACGTTTGTCCGAAAATTTTAGAATTAACATTAAAGCAATCAAAACGACGAATTTGTAATTTAAAAAAAATTTTTCAAATTTGCAACAGTACATTTTCCATGACTTTTATTGTACATATAAATGATTAAATTGATCAATTAA
>NJRQ01000074.1:308323-324536 GCA_003063805.1 Aphaenogaster ashmeadi
AAGTAACGAGTTACTTCCCAACCCTGGACTAAAATTTTATTTCAGGATATGTATTTGCGTGTAAATTGACTATTTGATGAAATTGGGTCTCGATGAGTCAGCCGTTCTCGTACAACGAGGGGATCGACAAGTTTCTAAAAGCTCCGAGGAAACACGATCGTAAACGCGGCCGCTCTCGTTCGCTTCCCGCTACGGTTAATGCTGGTAAACGGTTTGTACGGTTGAAGTATAGAACAAGCAGCGATGCTGAGACAAACGTTTCCATTATGATCGTAGCTCGCGATGCGTGTCGCGGAGAATCGATCGCGTAGAATAATCTGGAAACCGGAGCTCGCTATATTGAACTCGGCCGGGCACGATAAACGACGGGCTTCCTTATTAGACGTCGATCGATGTCGTCTTTTCGCACGCTATGCGAAAAGAGCGGAAAAAGAACGCAAAGAATTCCCTGTGCGCCAGTTCGCCAACGTCTGCGCGTCAACAGTTTATTTTAGCTTACGCTTCATTCACTGAACTTCAATTTCTTTAGAAATCCAAGAGATCGACATTCTTCTCCGAGAATTTAAGAATTTCATCATTGAACCTAGTATTTCGCTAAAGAGGATTTCATTAAGATAAATTACATTAAGTTGAAAAAGAAGGTTTTATTAAAAAATATTAATTTGATATGTAATTCAAATGTCTGTGAATTATGTAAAACCCATTAGGCGGATTTGATATTTTCGGCGATACTTGGATACTTGGAGATAAATTCTTAACTCACTCTTATCGGAGATACTGAAATTTTAAAACGGTCAGATTCTCGACAGAAGTTGTTGCAAAGTAGATCACAGCGCAGGTGCCTGGACTCTCGAGGAGGAGACGCCGTTTGATCGCTTTCAAGAGGTGTCTTCGATACTAGCTTGAACAACGTCGAGACGTCGGAGATCGCACCCAGAGTGCAATATCGTGTAGGGTGACCCAGTGGCAAGAAAGGTCGCAGCACTTACGACCTTACTATGTAGTTACAGAAACCGAAATGTTCTCAGGTGCCGGACACTCGCCGGACAAATACCACGGTGAGACCTCGTTATCCCGGATTTCGGATTTGCTTCGTGTCGAAGTTCCACCGAAAACGCCTCGACCTACCGTGAATCGGTGCATCGATCGCATCTGTGTAATCGAGTGCTAAACCTGGACTTACAACACGCCTGGCGCGAACAGTAACTTTATCCGTAACATCTTAGAGAGATATATTCACGGTATCGGAAAGAAAATTCTAACATTTTCAGAAAAAGATATTTGTCAGAGAGAAGATTCGGGCATTATAATTATTTTAGCCATTATAATTGTTCCAATTAATTAGAATCACATCATGGCTGAAAAACTTATTCACGATCAGTTACATTTATTATTCGTCCGAGTATTCAGACATTCCACAAATCGGAGATTTTTATCCTCTTTCGGAGGATTTTGTCTATATAAGAGTATTTAATAATCTAAGAATATCCAGGAATTTTAGTTTAAGAAAGTTATACAAATTCGATATGTCAGTCAAATCGAATATAGGAGACGTTTGATCCAACTTGAATCGATCGTGATGCAGCCTCAGTGGCATTCGCCGCTAATATGATAAGAGTTGATGAACATTCACGTGTGGCATTGTATCCCGAAGCAATTGATGTTGGAATCGATGTAGTTCGTTTTCAATTACGTGCGATCGTTTCGTCTCGTTGCGTGCTACTCGATCGTTTTAATTGAAATAACGTCAAATCCGTGAATTGGACAACGTGGACGGGGACAACCGCGTACGCGGAACCGATCGACCGAAGACTTTTTTCAATTAACCGTGACCTAATCTGGGAAAATGAAAACACGATTGATCCCCGCGGTTCGTTCGGCGATGGTCGCCACTCTTAAGTTAAATCGATATTATCATGAAAACAGATTCACTTTTTATTGGCGCAATAGCAATATCGAATATGCATGTCGATTCGAAAATGAGGAAAAAATCCTGAGATTTTTAGTTTTTTATTTAAATACTTGGCATCTTTTTATATATCAAAAAATTTAACAAGATTTGCTATAGACTTTTAATAATCACTTCTGCCTATTTCTTGTATCTTAACATTTTAAAAATGGTGAATTCTTATTCTTTTTGAGGATCCTTTATTTTTTGAAAACTAGTTAATTGTTTGAAAACTAATTAATTGTTCTAAAATGGATATGAAAGATTTTCGTAAATTCTTAATGAGATCCATTACGAGACGCGCATTTTTTCTCCGAATTTTTAGACAGACGAATTATGTCAAGTAGGTATTTTTATGTTTGTGCTGATTACGATTTAATGGATTCTTGAAGCACATTTTCCAGCTCCTCAAATCTCTGAATTCTTTACAACGAACGCTTGGCTCATTACTCCTCTGTTCTTCGACAACTGGAGAAATATTTACCGTTTGTTTCCAAGGGGAAGACAGCGAAGCTTTCGTGACGTGCATAAATTCTCCGCCAGATCCATTACAATCATTTACCTCGTTTCCGCGAGGTCGGTACCACCGCGGCGATTTTCGCATTCGCGGGGAATATCTCTGAGCAATTTCGATTTGCTCCACGGTCGCGCGGCGCATTTCGTTCCGGACGAAACGAGGTGAGCGATTCGACGGAGCAGATAAGTGCGGTTCGCCGCGGATTCGATAACGCCGTCACGTACGCGACTTTATGTTAAATTTTACAGAGACGCTCTTCCGATTTTGTCCCGGTGACAATAAATTTCTTCAATTCTGCTTTGGATATCGGGGCGATGGGTGACGCGACGCGATGCGAGGGGTGAGACACCTAAATTTATTATTCCCGCGATGTCGTTTTCTGCGTGGGCGAATCAGAAAGTATCGGAAGGGAGAGATAGCGGTACAATGAACTCGATACCCTTAGGTGTCCCTTTTCCCTGCTTATTGCCGCTCTGCCTCGTGACACGATACCTACGTAACATCGTCCGTCTTCCCCGGTTATTTGTATTCCGCGGATATATTGATATACGTCAGGGCCCGACAAATCCACCCTCTTCGGGAGATTTATTCCACGTGTCAAAGGACGACGAGAAACTCGGGGATTTCCGAGATGCGCGCGTAGGATGGACTGTACCGCTTTTCTATTAGACGGACGACGATTGTTTGCGAGGTCGTTGAATAGGGTGTCCGAAGAGATCGCACAGAACGTCCGCGGACTTAAAGGCGCAAATGTGCGATCTACAAATAACAGAATCCACAGAAGGATACGTTCGAATGTATGTTACAATTTTTGTAAAGGGATTTCTTGTTTTTACGTAAGTCGTTGTGTTTCCCTCGCTTCATCGGATTCAGTACGGAACATACACACGCGCGGCACTTCCTTGGATGTGTGCAATAAAAAGACGCTTGCCAAGCCACCCTCGCCTAATGGTCATCTTGCTCGGCGAGATAGAGGGCTTCTCTTTTCCGGCGAAGAAATCGGTAGATGGTCTCTCCCTCTCCCGCCCTCTCTCACCCTCGGTCTCGAATGCGCCATCTTGCCGGGGTCTTTTTCCGACCCTCCGACGTCCCGCAAGAGACGACGACGTCCACGAGAGCTTTCCGTTTCTCCGACGGATTTTTCGATAAAGCTCCGGAAACGACCGGCAGGAGCGCGGTGGGATCCACCACCATCACCATCGACTGACGCACCCTCGCCTCTATCGCGTACGTACTCGGGGAAGGAAGGGGTGGCGGCGTCGACGCCTGCGAGGGAAAATAGCATTCCCCGGATTATACAGACATGCCGGTGGAAGGACGGTGTCCGAGGCGAGAAGCATTTCAACGGCGACTATAGTTCCCGGGGATATTCGTGCGGCGCGTCGGACACAGGGGGACGCGAGGGGTTGGAAAAAAGGAAGGATGAGCGGTCGCTCCGGGGAGAAACGGGGAGAGAATGTAAGAAACCGGGGGAGCCGAAGCGAGCCGCGTTAGCCAGATAGTGAGCTATAAGTCTAGAAACTCGCTTCCCTCTTCTGCGGCTCGCACTCGTAAATCAGAAAAATGCGCGCCTCTAATGTAATGGAAACGCCTTGGGTACCGTGTACAAGTTTAGGGATCCATGCACCGCTAGATCTGTAGGTTATAAAAGTCTGAGGATATAAAAATCCGGGCTCCGAGTATCTAACTGCTCGGAAAGTGATGCATTCGTAGGTATTTACATGGATCTGTAGCACTTGGTATATCTGGTATATCTTTTACAGCGTTATAGTTACAGGAATTATAAAACATTTGAATTCCGGTGATTGAATGCGTAAGTTTTTGTATTATAAGTCGCTAGAAGAGGGTTTTGACTATCCGCAACTTTACACGCCAGATTGCATTTAGTCAGTCCTTTCGTTTATCACGCGCGAACGAAAGTATGCTTGTTAACTCTCGAGCGACGTTGTTAATCAGCAGCACCGGCTCGCCGACTCGGAAAACTCGTGCCTTCGCGAACTTATCGGAACAAGATAATAGCAGTTCGTGACGCTGAGCTGTCCGGTCGGGGGTCAGGTTTCTCGTTGCTCTAGGGGGTGTTTTTCTAAGAGGCGTTTCTCTCGGTGGAGTCCTACTCGGTTATTTCGCTGACACGAGCTCTTTGACTTCTCATACTTACCATCTTTCTCACTTTTTTTCGTGCCGAGTGTTAGAAACGCGCCGGCATGAATATTCATTACTCGAAAGGCGCCTCGAAGTCTAGCAAATGTTAGCTTAGTATACTTTCTCCTCTAGGAGTTTTAAATATTAAATCTAATTTCTGGCATCAAAGAATCGAGGCAACAGCGTATCTACTAATGAAAAAGTATGACACTCTAAAGACAATAATTTAAATTTTAAGGAATGAAAACTGCAAGAGAGAGAAAAAGTCTAAATATTTAAAGGATTTAATTTATTTATATATAACAGTTTTACTCTTTCAAACTATAACAAATCTATAATATAGACTGATGCAACATGGAAAAGGGAGAGAAAAAAAGAGCATTACGTCAAATTGTAAATTATATTGTTATTGGCGTTCAAATCAAAGTAGTAAAAAAATATATATTAATATTACAACCATTATATAAATTGTATAATGCAATTAATAAAAGCAAAATTATGTTCGGCAACAATCGTCTAACGCTCGATGATATCATTGTTATGCAAGACAGCACGAATTTATTCAACCCGGAAACGCAGTCGTTCGACGATAAACGGCTATTTAAAAATTCGAACTTGTTCGGTGTCGCTCAGCTGTTCCCGTCGAGATTTCGAGCGAAGCACCGACGCGTCTCCGAATCTTTTCCGGTTGCGTCGTGGCTGTCTTTTCCGTTGACACGGCGCCTCGATTCCCCCGTCGCCGTTTCTCCTCGCTCACGCGTACTTTCGCCCTCCCCTAGAGTGCACTCACGCCTACTTAGAGGAACGAGGTTGTCTCTCACGTCAAATCCCAGAGCCACTCACCGATGTGGAACGTAGGGAGGAAACACTCGGCCCTTACGCGCTACGTCTTGATCGGGCATGTCGGATTCATCGATCGTTCATCGTTGACATTCGCGCAACAACCACGTCCACATTTAACGGCAGGAAGCGCGTTTCGGATCTCAAGTCATTGACGCGACTGGTGTCGACCTTTAGAGGAACTCTCGCGCTCTCGAAACTCTCGAATATCACATATCATAGATGTCTAATTGCAAAACATTGTGCTGCTGTAGCCTCCAGCTTACTTTCGCGGCAAATGCGAACAGCCTGCTAGATACTACGTTTTTTATGTTGCGCGGTGAGTTTTTAATTAACTCGGTCGCAACCGTTGACGAACGTCCGGGATGCGTCCGAGTCGTAGCTATCGCAGGACGAGCACGTCCGCATGTGGACGGGACTGCTTCGGGAGAGACCTAATTTGTCCGGGTCATTCGTATTCGGTGTGGACCTTGCCTTGGCGAGCGTCCCGGTTGCTGATGGCTGTGGATAGAAAACGAGAGAGGGTTTTGCAGGGGGCGCTAAGGGGAGGTTGTGCAGACGGAGAAAATTCTCCCCGTTCTTCACAGTACCGTGGGGCGTGGACGGGGCGAGCAGACAGGGAAAGAAGCAACCCGTTTGCGACTTCCTTCGTATAACTGACGTCCCGCGGGCTACTTTGTATGCCACGAAGAAAATTCGCTCTCACCGGCAGTGATGTGTTCATTCCTCGACGCGGTCGACTCTATCTTTTTTTAAAGATCCTACAGGGGGTGGATTTCCGACCCTCGAACTTGTTCATCAGATAAGCAAGGTCTTCTATCCAGGGATCTCGAATCGAAGAATCCAGACCGTAAAGTTTCTTTCTCTCTCGTGAATTGAAAGTCTTAGATACCAAGATATTTAATGATCGAATAACCGTTCTCAAACATTATATAGACAGATATAGATATTTAAGTCTACATGCTTGAGCTTAAATATCTAAAGAATTCACGGTCCGAGAACTTTAAAAGATTAACGGGTCTAAAAAGTATATGACATGTCGTACAAAGTTATCGTTTCCTCCCTTTGAAGCTGAACATTCTCCTCTTATTAATTCACAAAGGTCGCATTTGTGCGAGACGAGCAAGAAAGGTGGTCGGTATTATCTCCCCTTTAAAATCAAATTTTTCAGAGTCGTCTCAGACGGCTCCAATTTATGCGAAACAATAATCATCCGTGTCTAACTTAGCCGTTTCCTGTTCGGAGTTTTTTCCCGTTCAACTTGGTTTTTCCATTCTTTCTACCGCAATGCAGTATCTTCTCGCGGAAGGTACTACCTGTGCGTACGCTTCGTTATGAAGTACACGTTGATCTTTTCCTTTGAGCGCTGTCTCTCTTCCCCATTCTTATGTTCGACCGTCAAAAACCCCTTTGTGTTTTTATTTCCGCGCTCGCGCGTAACACAAGGAGCGGACAAATGAGCCTTCATGAGCGGACTGATTAATGATCATGGTTAATAATTAACAATCCTCTTCCCTTCCATTAAGGTATCGTGCTGCGCGTACGGCCGCCTTTAATTTTTGATCCTAATCCGACGAGGCGGGTATCACTTGAAAAATATGCGACGTCGTCGTTTCTCACGATTTCTTACGAGGCTCGCGCGACTCCGCGATCGTGTAGAAAGCACGCTCTAGCGTGTCTACAGTCGAATATTTATAGCCGGTGTTCGCGGAACAATACACCAGCGAGTGCACCGTGTGCGTGGCTATACGTTTTATGTCGCCTTCTCACGTTATCGCGTGGCGAACAATCGACTCCGTATCTTGACGACGAAATTAATCGCGCGTTGAGTGAGTTTTCAGAAGGAGAAAACGAGGATATCAGGCCTGAGGATTGAGACTCTTCTAACGCATGAAGCTTAAGTGCATTCGCTTCATTACTTTCTTGCTTATTATTTTCTTTCACTCGGTCTCTTTTTAATTTAATTATTCGCGCGCGTTCATTTCCGTAATTTTAAATAATAGGGAATCGCTTGCGCTTTTATCGGACCCTCCGGAGTTTCGTATTTCTGCGAATCAAGTTGTCCCGCTATTAATCGGGCACGCAAGCGTGTCGAACACACTTCGCACAGCGTCGCGCTTCCCTCGTTTCATATCGCAGTTAGCGTTTATTGATTCTCCCCTCGCCTTAATGCAACCGGTCGATTCCACGCTCCAGTAGAGCTATGCTTATGTGTGTGAGCGAGCGAAGAGATTTAACATTCCGGTGCGGCGGTGCGTTTGCCGTGGTTTAGATCTTCCACGCCGAGTAAAAATGATACAGTCGCCCATGAAGCACGGAATATTCAACGTAGCGCGAGAGAAACGGCCGTAACCCATATCTGCCGCTATACGGCTCCTTCTGCGCCATAAAGACGGTAGGCTCCCGCAACATTTCATTTTATGAATATTTATAAGGCGCGACAAAATTATTAACTGTAGGTCTCGAAGATCTCACGTCGCCGCACGCAGTCGTGCGTGCTGTGATGCATTAAACGTTAATGGCACGATACATTAATCCGGAATTTTTAAGTTTAAGTCAAACCCGGAGTCAAAAGGATTCGATGGTTCGAAGGGATTTAAACGTTCTGGAATGAAAGAACCAAGGACCGATTGTTCCAACTTTTTGGTAAGCTAACTAACTAGTTAAATCATATGTTTATCTTTGTCTAATTCGAAGGAGAAACAAAGAGAGACGTATGATTTAACTGTTAGTTAGCTTACCAAGAAGTTGGAACAACCGGCCCTAAGGAGAGGAAAGGACTAAGGATTTCAGAATTTTTAGGATTTCGACAGGCTGTCATGATTCGTGATCCGAATCCGAAATAATCTGAAAAATTCTTTAATATCTTCCCGAATATTTAACTCGCTTGTTTTTATAAATAGTTGCGCGTCGCGAGAGAAAACACCAAGCTTAATTTATTCTTCCCGCGAGATGCGCGGAACAAAGATCGCGAGATGCATCTTTTGTTGCCTCGCCAGTTGTATGGATTGCGACTCTTCGGGGCGAGGTAGAGCGATGGCAGCGCAGAATGCAATTATGTAAGGACAAACTTCCGTAACGGCGCAACACGAGCGGTAGAGAAAAGTTTTTTACGCCTGGCGTCGTTAAAAAGAAGTCTCCTGGAAATTGCGCGGGTAAGGGCGTCTTCTGCGTGTTCTAACGCTAAGGAGGAGCCTTAATATATTCCATGGTCTCCCTTCGGGAAGCTGAAATAAAACCGCCGGTTGTAAATGAATACCTGCTTGAATTCCTACCTGTTGGAATGGCTACTTGGAATTCAAAAGGGCGCGAACGTGAAACATTGCAGGATTAAATTAATTGTATTAACCTGACCTGGGACGAGCAGTGGACTCTCCCGTGTTATTCCCGTAGCGCCAGACCGCTACGTAATTTCGCCGTATTTAATTCCTTACGATTCTCGCAAATTGAATTAAAATTGTGGAATCCTTTAATCTTCGGCGGCCGCATCTTTAATTATCCGGGTCGTTTACGCCCGTCAGTTACGTGGATCTTCAATTTACTGCGATATTAATACGTGTGAGAGCTCTCGTTTCGAAAATTTAAGCGGAGCTTTTGTCGGCCGCTCGAACTTGGATACTCCCGTTCACCCAGTTTCCTGGTAAAAGAGTTGTTCGCGAGAAAACTCGTTGATTCCGGACGCTGCCGGCCGCGCCGGGGATTAAAGTGATTTAACGGCGGTAGTATGGTTTATTCACGTTACTGATACAGCGGCTATGCTGCAGAGAGGAAGTCGCAATTGTCTCCGCAATCCGTACGCCATGCGGAACGTGCGCTCGCAGCTCTCGCCCTCCCTCGCCGCTGCCGGCTGTGCAGCTCGATCGCCTCTTTCTCGCGTTAAATTGAACGTCGTACTCGCACGAACCATCGCGCGTTCGCAATCGACCTCCGCTCTCGCTGAGAGAAAGCATTGTATCTCCCGTATCTCGCGCGCCAGCTAATTTCGGCAATCATCGCTATTGTGCTGTCGAGCTGGGACCTGATGTCGCTTAAATCTAAACGGAATTGCGCGGAGAATTGTGCGGCCCGTATCTCCCTGCGACCCGGGGAGGCGGATGTCCGTCGACGCGCCGATCGAATAAATTCGTCCTGCACACACACACACACACACACACATACATTCTCTCTCGCTCTCGCTCTCTGCCACTGACGAACAAGAGCGGAGAGCGAGCCGCGAGAAAAATGCCGGCGATATTCAGCCGCCATTGTAGCGGTCTCCGCCGTGCCATTTGTTATCCCCAGCTGCCGAATGCAGTACAGTCGGCAGGCTTAAGCGTAGTTATGACGTTTCATGCATGGGCCGCGAACGCAACCACCTGATTTTTATGAAAAAAATAACAGTCGTCCTTCCCGTCGCTGGAGGCTGTTCAGTTTTGTTTTAGAATTATTTCGCACCGTAAGAAGCTTGTTGAAATCACTATATAAAATTCTCACAAGGGAACATCGCGATAGTGTTGATCGATTTTGAAATGAAACTTTTTTCGACTGATAAAGACATGTTTCAAAATCACTCTGACATGGTCGAAAGTTCTGCAAAATGCCAGGAGGTTCCAGAATTCTAGTTCAAAGTCCCGGGGCAAGGGGGCCTGCTGCCCAAAAATGACAGTAGAGCTCACGCTAAAATGCAATGATAACGTACTCTGTGAACGCCTCATGTCCCACTGTACATTTCAATGCACTGTACATCAACAATTTTCACTTTGGGTAGGAGGCCCAAAGATGCCTCCAGCTTTCAAACCAGAATTATCTTTCTCTTTCTTCTTGCTAGTGCTTGCCCTTTGTGGGGCAGCGATGCATTGAAATGTACAGTGGGATATGAGGCGTTTACAGAGTACGTTATCATTGCATTTTAGCGTGAGCTCTATTGTCATTTTTGCGCAGCAGGCCCCCTTGTCCCGGGACTTTGAACTAGAATCCTGGAACCCCCTGGCATTTTGCAGAACTTTTAATCATATCAGAGTGATTTTGAAACATGTCTTTATCAGTCAAAAAAAGTTTCATTTCAAAATCGATCAACACTATCGCGATATTCCCTTGTCAAGACTAATACTTCAAAAGCACATTAGATGATTTAGATCGAAGTTGGGGTCGTCTTGGGTTCGTTTTCTTCAGACATATTCCCGAATAGCGCGACAATTTCGCGCTTAAAGGAATAAAAAATTCGGCATTCGAGTTCCTGTTTTTTTTCAATTTTCAAATTTAATCAGTAGGCGATTATTCGCGACGTTAATCGCGAATATTCCTCGAGCTAGTTCGCTCGTCTCTCCAATTTTCGGTTCCATTAATCGCCGTCGAGTTATAACGGCGCAGCACGCCGGGGTTAGGCCGACCGGCGATGAAAGGGGCGAAAAAAACCGAAAAACCATCAACCGCCGGCAAACAGAAAGCTGATATCGTGTAGGCAACGTGATCGCCGTTAAAATAGTGTTTGCCGACGCGCCGTTACGAAGTACGTGCGCGATGTACATTAATATCGTCCATCTGGCTCATCGCCAGCTTCGAATGAGCGGCGCGGCGGTGTATCAGTTAAAGCGAATGGAGTGAGAGCTTGCACTTGCACCCACACACGCGAAAGTTGCCCGTTGCATTTGCCGGCGCGGCAGTACGTCATAACTCTATACGATATCATCGTAGAATTAAATGAAGGCTCGCAGATAAACAGTTTATTTCAATAACCCGTATGCACGGATTACAGACAGTAATTATACCCGGTTATGTTAGGTAGGAGTTGAATGGATGTACACATCGATAGCTTATCGACATTTGACTTTTCCTTTATTAAGCAATTCGACCATTGAATTCCCGTCTCTCTCTCTCTCTCTCTCTCTCTCTCTCTCTCTCTTTCTCTCTCTTTCTGCGCGCGTAGCCTGTTATTTTTCACATAATATAAAATTCTCCGGTAATTCGTAATACTTGTCGGCGGAGGCGTACGGTTATAAAAGCTTATGAAAATGGATCAGCGAGCTGGCCTTTAAAAAATATAATAAGCTCGTTTTATCCGCGTCTTCAGCTCTGAATAAGAGCGTTAAATATTGAGCGTATTTGCAGGGATCTCACAATGGCAGACATTCGATGTTAAAAAGCTTAAAACTCATCAGCAGGAATTTTAATATCTCAACAGGAAAATCACGATCACGAGCCGTTGCGCTAAGTTGTACGATGTATGTACATGTACATAAATTCGCTCGGTATCATCGCGCGGCGATATACGAGCTCACAAGCGAATTATCATTCTCAAGGATGCTCTTCCTGCCTTCCAGCTCGCGCGTCACTGCACGCACGTGTGTGCCTCGTGATTCTCCCCTCCAAGCCGCGCAAAAAGGGTATCCGTTCGGCCGCAGTAAAAATATTCTTGCGGCGGATGTCGCGTTTATTCTGGCGGATTTCTGGCGAAATTCGCGGTGCCGACGGCGAGAGCCGCGCCCGCAAATCTTGTTTCGAGACGTCCCGCAAGAATACGAAGTTTTCCGCACATCTGGTTGCGACCGCGGCCTGCGACGCAGCCCCGGGAAACGAGTGCCCGCAACTTCGCCCGCCGACGGGAATTGCTTTCTTTCCGCCTTTGTCGAAGATCTTGCGGGCCGGCGAAATGTCAACTTATTTTTATCGGATATGCAGTACGGCGCGTCGCGTACAACGTTGCGTATCGATTTGCGGAATTACGGGGATGCTTGAAATGTCACGCAGCTGTGTGGATACGTCCGAACGCTATCGACTTGCCACGTGAAAGAGCGTCTAAATGTGACGTAAAGATATTCAACCTTTTCACAAGTCCAAGTATTGGAACAGAAATAAATGGGATAAATGAAGAACGATTGAACGACTGCTTTTGGATTTCTTAGATTTTTCTCCTGTCTTCGCCCCCTCGCGGTTGAAAAATATCACGTTTCAACCCGAGAAGAACAGAAAAGTCAAAATAATGTCAATTTGACATCATATTGACGAAAGAGTGACCGCAAAAATGCCCATAAATGTTCCCCAATTTTTTCGTACTCGAAATGGGCCCCAAAGGTCAGCAGACGGCACCATTAATCCTTAAAAAATGTGTGACAAAGGATTTTTCTCGGGAACGGGAAGAAGGTACACTTTGGCACCGATATATTTGTAATCAGCTTAACGAGATCTTTCATTTGATGCTAAACATGACCACAAATTCGAGTACGAAAAAATTGGGGAACATCTTGCGGTCACTCTTTATGTCATTTTTTGATCATGATTGAAATCTCGATCTCAGATGACTTAAAAATGACTTTATATTGACTCCTTTTTTATCATGTCTTTTTGATTTTTGCATCGAGATTTCAATCATGACCAAAAAATGACATAAATTTGGTCAGTATGATGTCAAATTGACATTATTTTGACTTTTCTGTTCTCCTTGGGAAGTAGCTCGCGCTGAGACCACGCGCGGAGTTCTGCGTCGAATTGGTACGGAAATATTTAGAGAATATCACGTCCTTATATTTCCGCCCTCGTAAAATGCACGGCGCTACTCGGGGTGTAAAAACGGCGTATAAAAAAAGAAGGAGGAATAGGAAAATGTTGTAGACATCGTTACGAGGTAT
This sequence comes from Aphaenogaster ashmeadi, assembly GCA_003063805.1. Lineage (NCBI taxonomy): Eukaryota > Metazoa > Arthropoda > Insecta > Hymenoptera > Formicidae > Aphaenogaster > Aphaenogaster ashmeadi. The sequence goes on from NJRQ01000074.1 coordinate 321,375, forward strand.
CGCGCGTTTGTAGTCGCGCGGTTGCACCTGAGCCAATTTGAGCGTGCATTAAGAATTTACAGTCTTTTTAGTCGGGTCGCGCCGGGCTCACCCGCGGGGTTTTTTCACCTTAACCGGCGCGCGGGAAAATAAAACGGGACGTATCGTCGTCGTGAAAGGGAGACTCGCGCGTTTACTTTACGGGCGGAATGTAAACGGGCGCAGACACCGCGGACACCGCCGCGCCGACACGCGGCCGCTAACATGATTCGCAATTGCGCGTGCCGTACGCGCCACTATTTATGGCGAAACGTCATTGTTTCGCGAAGGAACGCCGCCGCGTAGTCGGCGGAATTCCGCAGCCGGTTCATTGCTTTTGACAGGATAACACATGGCTGTTCAAAAGCGGAGTGGTGTAAGTCATTCGGACAGCCGCACAATAGCGGCGGCGCGGCGGGTGCGCATCGCAAAAATGTATTATACCGTGTTTAAGATATGTGCAATGGGGAGAATCGCGCGTTCCGGAGCCGCGGACGTTCCGACGCCGGCGAACGGTTTATTATTCAATTATGTACTCTATTTACCGTCCCGGAAGTAAATTACAAATGCACATTTGTTTTTCTGTGTTCCAGGTATGTAAACGAAAGGACGGGATTTTGCGAGGCAGCACACGGCGAACAAGCTGCGGTTGCATCTGCGCGTGGTAGGTGGAACGTTATTCCCAGGTACTTCTCTCGCGTAACCATTTATCAAGTTTCAACTCGGCTTGAGCATCCAGTTACTTTAGCTTTAATTCTTGAAAAAAATTTAGTCCGCAGAGACTGCCGCCGTGCTACCGCCGCGCCGGTAGAAAAGCGACGTCGGTTTTCCCATTTTCGCGATTTTCTCCCCCTTGGTCTTTTTGCTTAAATCAGAGTTCAGTGTCGGATAATGTAGGATCGCTCGGCCGTATTGCGTCCGACTAATCAACGGCGGTGTAACTCTCATACTCGCGGACGCGTTTAATGAAATCCCGGGAGTGCGGGGACTGGGAGAATGAAATTTTCCCTTCGTCGGTTGTGCGCTCGACGAGAGAATGTCCGGTACGGAAAATAGACCCGGGGTATCCGGCGAAGCGTCGTTAAAACGCGCCGGTAACTACCATTGTATCGCCTCTGTGAGCCGGCGGGCGTGATCGAGGGAGAAATCGCTGGACACGACAATCGTGCACAATACCGCGGTTATTTCAGCTTCTACCTGCGATCGAAACAGACTCGGCACTTAAGCCCTCGGCTTATACACAACGAGGCCGCCATTATTCGCGCTAATAGAGAAACACAAGAGCTCGGACAGTGGGATTACGGGTTACAATGGTTTTGCACACAAAGTTTTGTCCTCTATATTTTTTTTTAATTCCCAAAATGAGAGTATTACGCATACGTGAAATCGGGACAGGAACACACAATTGAAACACACACGCACATATATACATATATAAAATAGACAAAGTGAAGATAAAGAAAATGTAGCGAATGGAATGAATGTGAAAAAATTGGAGGAGTGAAGAGCGAAATCGATTACAGTAGCCGTACGTTTGACGACGGGACCGCATCCCTCCACGACGATAAATATCGGAATGCTGTTAACTTCCAGAAAAATGCCTCCTCGGCAGATTTAAATCTCACTTTACAAGGTTACGAGTTTGACCACGGATCCACCCGGAAACTGGTTAAACTTTCGAACAACCCTCGGAGTAGCCTCGAGGGATTGCCATTACCGAGTCGCAATGGAGGGACCAACTTCGACACTTTCGAATTTCTGAAACCTTTGGAACAGCCTCGACATTCTGGACGCTCTTAACCCCGGAATGGCCCAACCGCGGTGCTTAATTCTACCCTACTCTCTTTTATTCTCTTTTCTTTCCGCCAAATTTCTCGTCCATTCGCGATCCTTTTTATGTTGTCGATCGGAATAGAACTGCGATCACACAGATTATTGAACTTCGAATCGTACAGTATTTTAATCTTCTATTTCTACGGATATTTAATTTTCTATTTGCGGATTTTTTGCGAAAGGTTTTAAAAGTTCTTCTCGTTATGAAAATTGAAACCTGATAGTAATGAGTAAGTAAAATGACGAAAATATGTCAGAGTTTTTTATAGCATACTTGGATGATCGAAGTAAAGCTTAATTCATTATCGCATATGTACATCCACAATCATGATAGTGCGATCTAATAATGAATATAAATTATGTATTAACAAATCGACTTCATTCTACGTATATTATGCAGTAGAATTTGCGATTTATCTATAGAAATAGCGCACTTAAGTCCGCGATATGTCGTTTTCAGTCATTTTATCCTTTATCTATCAAATTTCTGTCCGATCATTTGAATTATATCTATACACAGGAGGAGAGTTGACGTTTTGCGCTTAATCGGCGAGATCGATCGGGTCGCTAAGGATAAACGTTGCGAGTCCCGGAAGCGTGGAAGCTGCGGCGGACAGGACCGCTCGTACAAAAATGATGGCCACTCTTTTTTATCGCGTTTCACCGCAGTCGCAATCACACGCAGACGCATCGAAGCGCGGGTTTTCGCGATATCCGCCGCGAGGAGTCTTTCGTTTTCGGTGCAGAATTTTCGCCTCGGGCGCCACCGACCGCGGTACTGGCGATCGGGAAACAAACGACGCGGAGGATCCGAAAACGCGGGAAAAAGGGACCCACCAAACGTCGACCACGTCGACGTGGACGCGCGTCGGAGAGCGACACGCAAATGGGATCATCCCAACGCGTAGGTGCATTCGGGCGGGATACATTTGTTTGTCGTAAATTACGAGCGGGCGCGGCTCGTTTATTCGGCGCGCTACGATAAATACGTGGATGGGGAAAAAGGGATCGCGTGTATACTTTTTGTCGCTGCTACGTGCTCTTTCTCTTTTAGATTCGACGTTGAGTGGATGCACGTGTGGTGGTTTGGCTTGTTTTGACGTGTCAAAAACGCACGTTGCACCACGCTTCCGCTTCAGTTAGTAAGGAGTAGGGTTGATTCGATCCAAGTAAATAAGAGTATTTACTCGATACTTTTCATTCGATACGAGGAAAATTAGTATCGATACCTTTTGTTTCGATTCAAGTAAGTATCGAAAGAAAATGGTGGTATCGAATATGAGTACTTGTAAGACTATGTTCCAAAATCCA
>NJRQ01000074.1:328199-352471 GCA_003063805.1 Aphaenogaster ashmeadi
TATATATATATATAAATTGTGTTACTTTAACATATTTTTAAAATCATTTTAATAATTTTACATTTTATATTTGTTGAGTTCAGTTAACAAAGCAGACATGTGTTTAATTTACATATGAATGTGTTGATTACTTAACACAAAAACTTTAACCAGCAAATTTTTTCACAAAAGTACACAAATTTTCCAACAGTGTAGTAAAAAACTACAGTTTTGACTTCTCTGAAAATTATATACCCAAGCAATATAGAATTGGCTTAAGTAGATGTTATAGCTTAAGAAATTGCCCGACGTGCAAGGTACAAAGTGCATTGTACGAGTTTCATTCGTTTCAAGTGGTCGGGTAAAAACGCAAAACGCTCTCGCGCGTCACGCGCGTACGGAGATCCGTACGCGGCAGCTCGATCACTGTCACCGCGAATCGATCGGGCCCGCGAAACGAGCGAATTCCTTCCGACCGCGCCGAAATGGGAGGCCCGGGACACGCCGCGTGCAGAGCGTACGCGACGAAATATCGCGGACGCGCTCGCGCGTAAATCTGTCAAGGTAGGACCGGCGCGGCAACCACCGCCGCAGCCGCCGCCTGCCGCGTGTCGTACCCTTAAACTTGCTCCCTATTCATAGCCGCGCCGCCGTCGCCCTACCCAACCCAACGGTACGCGGGCAATAATGCACGCGATGAATGCACATCCGCAAGCACGGCGGCGCGGCGGCGTGTGTGCGCGCCGCCGTGGAACGCGCTCGCGCTCTCGTGGCCACGACGCACCGATGCGCCGAGCGCCCGATGCCTCTGTGCCGAGCCGGCGACGCGTCGCTGATGCGATTAAGCCGTTCCTTCGCGTCATCTGGCACAATCGATACTGCGGGCGCGCGCGAGAAAGTCGGCCTTCGGAGATCCGGGCGTCTCGGCCAGCTTGACAACGGCGACGATCAATGCGCCCGGGGGCAGGGGGGTAGGGGGGCAGGGGGGCGCAGGGGGAAGGTGTCTCTAATTAAGTCCCGTATTTTAAATGATAATAGCTCGTCGTAAGGCTTGCATAATCGATCCGCACGCGTGCGAGCGAAAGCGTAATTAAATAATGACATTACTCGCAAATTGGAAATATCGGTGAGTATCGATTGAGAGGGGGCGGGTAGGGGGGGGGCGCGCGAGGGGGAGTATCTCGCATTTATTTTATTTACTCAGCGTATTAATTATCGCGAGTGACGCGTGGTTTCCCCCCCGGGGCCCCCCCTCCTCCCTCTCCCGCGTTTGGCGAAAAATTCTATTTATGTTAAGCCGCGCTCACGCGCGACGCAATGCGTAACGCGAATGTGGTGCTTTCATTTGCATAGATTAATACGGGAGAAAGATAGGCGGTAATTGAAGCGCGCAAGGATCCTGAAAATTGCCGCCGCTGAATTTTTCATCCGGCTCGAATTGCGCCGCCCCGGTGCAAATGGAAAACTTAATCGTGTGCATTGTTTATCGGGTCACGGCAAGGCGCGCGGCCGTGCGGCCGCTGGAAATATTTTACATGTTGCGAGTATATTATTCGCTAAATATTCCACTAGATATTCTACTTCGTTAATTTTCAACCACTACAATTAAATTTGGGTGACGCGTTTAAACGCGTTGCGGCGGTAGCGCGCGTCATTTAAAAAAAAAAATAATTGCGGCGTTACATTTTACGTTAGCGGGTCGAGAAGCGACGCGTCAACCCCCCCTCGGTCCTTCGTGACAAACGGCAGAGAAAGAAATGTGTAGCGATGAATGCGTTAGCGAGACATTAAAGTAAATGGGAAACAATAACGTTCTTGATAAAATACGTCTCGTCGGGTGGAATATCTATATTGACGTTGGATTTAAACTTCGCCGTGGCGGAGCGTACACTCCGCCCCGAATTAGACGTATGCGTTTCGACGTGTACATTGAGTGCAATTTCGCGGCTCGATGGTTTTGATGGAATCAATTATCATTGTTATACGAGAGATCGACGGGATAGTCGTCCTCTCGTGGATATACGGTCAGCGTCGCGTCCTGTATGCACGCCAGACTCGGCGGTCGCTTTCGCTCTCGAGCCAACAATTACTCGTCGACGTAATTAAACGTCTCTCGAGACAGTTGGGCGTCGGCACACTACCGGCGGTTATTTACCGCGTTGACGTTCGTTGCCGTCGTTCCGACGGTACTGGCGGCACGCGGAACGCGCGCACCGGTCGCGGCCTATCAACATGTCCCGCATAAACGAGAACTCACGCGAACGGCCGCGTCAACTCTCGCAAAGGATTGAGGCCCAGTTCCACAATCTCCAGTTAACTCAATCGGCCGGTTATTCCATTGGAATTGACCAATCGCATTTGTCGTTAGGCAAAATTAACAAAATGCGATTGGTCAATTCCAATGGAATAACCGGCCGGTTAAGTTAACTGGAGATTGTGGAACTGGGCCTGAATGAGGCTCGCGAGAAAAACTTCGACAGAAAATATCGCGCGAACTTGAAGAGCTTTAAGATCCTTGCGCTCCTGGCCAAGGGCGTCCGCAGGATTTTTTCCAGGAGGGGGCATGATTCAAAATATTACTTCCAGAATTAGAATATATAATTATATAATTTGAAATTTATACACCTTTTGAAATTATAATCCTATGGATTAGGGCAGAGATCGGCAAGGTTAGCACAACTTTGTCTTTCCTTTATTCAAAGGGAGAGCAAATGCTTAATTTTTTGCTGATTCCAGGGGGGAGCAAATGCCCCCTTTTGCCCCCCATGCGGACGCCTATGCTCCTGGCGCTTCAACCTCTTCCAAGATTCACGCAAATTATGATTTTCGAATCTCGAGAACCTCGCAGCGCACTAATATCCCACTTATATTGTTGGAGCCTCAAATCCTTGAACAAAAAGATCCTCGAGTATTCAGGTCCATTATCAAGCTCGCAATAGTCCGGGATTTAGATTCTTCCCGGTTCAATCGCGCCAATTATTATATTATTCTAATCGATGGCGAATTGTTATGTCTATCTCCTCGCTGTTAAAGTACTTAACGAGTCCAGGCGAGTTCTCCCCTGGCATGTGCCAACGACTTGCCATCTGTCATCCCGATGTCCCGGATTTCCGCAAAAAAAGGCACGACGGAGCGATTTTTCAAAGGTGTCATTGTCGTCCCGCGTTACTGATTATTTCGTTCCCTGCTTTTGCTGCAGGATCGACGTTTCCTTTTTCCAACGACGTCGAGAGCTCCAGGTAATGGGGAATTTATCATCGGTTCGATCGCGGGCCAATTATTGCCGATTATCCGTCGGCTACCGACGACAATAGTCTTGTATTGCGGAGCATTGTGCTGTCGAACTACTCCCGGCTATTCCCATCTTTCTTTCATCTTTCGCTGGCAAGCGAACCGCGCACAGATGTAGCAACCCAATAATGTAACTGGATATCAGATTGCAAAAATTTTTGTATGTTTACGTAATAATCATCGTATCCAGGATACTCTACACGGAAAGAACGGTTTTGCTGAAATATTAAAAAATTTGGCCAGATACAGATCTGAAAAATAATTTTGTTGGATCATCAAAATAATTATGTAGGACACTCCAACATGATGATAATGCTGCAAAAAGTTTTGATATTCTAGTAACTATTTTAGGCGTCCTACATAATTATTTTGATGATCTAACAAAATTATTTTTCAGATCTGTATCTGGCCAAATTTTTTAATATTTCAGCAAAACCGTTCTTTCCGTGTAGAATTTCCGATCAGCCTTAATATATCTTTTGAATACGGAATCGATTTTCCCGCAAATTATTCAAAGACTCTGTCACGAAAATTAAGGTCCATGGATTCTAGGACATTGTACAGACAGGTGAATGTTATTGTACCCGCGTAATTTACATCGCGCTTAAGAAACTTTGTTAGGAAGTTATTTACTTAGCCTACTTAATTTTGTTAAAGAAAACGGCTATTAAATCTGTCGTGTGCTTTTGTTTAAAATATGTGCTCGAAAGTTCCGTTTTACGCAAAAAAGATTTTATTAAGCGGGAAAACTGGGATGGAGGGACAACACGTTCCACTCGGAACCATTAAACCGCATTAGACGATGCACTTATTGCTCTCTACATAAATGTTGCTGCTCTTAAATTGTTTCCCGATAATGCAGCGCGAGGAGGAAAAACATTTGCCGCCGGTGGCGTCGCGCAACGATTTATCATCGTGTCGAGTACGTTGGCGTCAGCTTAACCGGTTACCAAATAGGCGAATTCGTGTTGCGTCTTAATCGCATAAAAATACATACATCCCGTCTGGCGCAATGCACCAAATTTCATCCTGCGTTCAATTCGAACAATAAAATTATTCGAAATTTTATTCTCCCGTAAAACCTTTAAAGCTAATCTACAATGTGCTCTTTGCTCCCTAGTTTCTTGCTCTTTGCCTCTTGCTTCTATACTTTTCCACGCATTGTTTTACCGACAATCGTGTTTCTCGTCACGTGTTTCTTGTCTCTTCCGAAGTTCGTCAACTTTTATCTTGGATGACAGAACGAACAAACATCGCATTACGCGACATAACCAAAAATTGACAAAATGCAAAAAGCAAGAAACAGGAAGCAAAGAGCACATTGTAGATTAACCTTTAACCTTGAAAACGAGAAGTTCTTTTAATTTCCAAAAATACAAAGAATGAATAAAGATCCGAATAATTAATTGAATGGAAGACGTCAGCGTCTAAAAATTGCCAGGCTCCGAAGATCCGAGTATCCGGTTACTGGAAGGCGCGAGGATCCTCGATATAGACGGGATAAAATATTCCGATTATTTAAGGACAAGAATCCGAGCGGCCGAGGCGGCGAGAGTCCACAGTTCCGAAAATGATTCGTCGCACGGCAAATATTTCGCTGTCGCGGACACGAGCCGGGGCGCGAGCACGGATTTTCATCTCACTGGGACTGGGACCAATCGAAGAAGAATCCGGTCGCCCTTCCAGGCGCGGCGGGCTAATCCTCCTCGCGCGGAATCCCTCGCCAGGGACACTCGTGTCGTCCGGCCATACACGCACAACAACGTCCATACGTGACGTGTCCGTCCCGACGGGCTGTACGTGGGGATCCGAGAGAAGCAATCAGTTCCATTTACCGGCAACGTTTACATGGATCGTTTGCGGAGCCCCCTCTCTCGCCGTGAGCCGGGCTTTCGGCGCGCCAGGCATTTCGCGTATGCGGCTGGATGCCCGCGCGCGAATGTATCCGGCGCAAACGTTACGTTACTGGATATACGGTGGATATCCTTGTTGCGGATTTCGGCCCCGGGCTCGTTTTGTCGTCGCCGGTGTACCGCATTCCGCGCGTCTTCGATACACGCCGCGCCGCGCGCCCGCGCCACTTAATCGAAAAGCCGCATACTAAATGAACCACTTTACCACGAGCGCACGTTCTTGCGCCGCTCGCGTTCCCAGTCGAAATATCACCCGAGGCCAAGCGCGCCGGCAGAGCTAAATTATCGGCATGGAAAATATAGGATTAGGCAGACCGTGACGTGCCCCGCCGCGTCGTCGCTTAATAATCGGGTCTGGTTCCACCTAATAATTAATTCGGAGCAACGATGGCAATGCTAATTGCAATTTCCGCCGAGGAGCAATTCCCATTGCGAGTTAATCAAGAAAAAATACTTGTCAATATTAAAATCCTGCATACGGCACTGCGATGTCCGATCATCGGAAACGAGGGGAAACCGCGCGATTTAATCCGCGCGCAGCGGTATTTACGTGGTAAAAGTTCCCGTGTGGGTGGGTATGTTCCCTTCGCCTTCGGCTCTTCCGTTCATCCGCGATCCGCGCGCGTGTAGAGTACGAGAAGCCCCTGGCACAATCCAGCAAAGGGTGGGCTTTGAATTCGTGTCGTACACATTTCCAGGCAGGTGTCCCCGTATTATTTCCCGAGCGCGACATTGTCGGAAGAATCCGGGAACAAGCTGGATCCGAGACTTCGATGCGGGCTGCGCATTCGAGTTCTTTGAATACCCGAGTACGTCGACGACGAACATCGACGATCTGCGCCTCCGTCAAGCCGGGGTATGACGAATGAATTATTTGGAGCGTGTGTAACGCGAACCCCACGTAGGAAGGCAGTTTTCAGGAAGTCTCCGAGCTCCTCTCCGAGCACGTTTCGCCGCGTACGCGTCCGTTTTGCGAGAACGCCTGCAAGATTTCGCGAATATCGGGGTCAGCAGCTTTTGATCTGAATTGTAAATATTTCATTACTATATCCCTCGCGTGACGCATTGTTCTTTTCTTTTACCTTTATCGTGCTATAAATTTAACGTAAAACGCTTTCGGATGGAGGACTGAGAGAAAGGGGACGGGGTGACGTTCCGAGGTGGAATTCCAGCCAAACGTTCGCGTCATATTTCATCGTTCGTAAAATGATAATTTTCCGAGTCACAGGAACACATAAAGGAAATAGAAAATCGACGTCGCGACGTGATGCGACGATAGAAACGCGACGTACTCTTCGACAAGTCGATGGCGCGCATTCGATACCTTACGGGCGCATCACGTAAGAATGAGACGTCGTAACGGCGGAGGGTGAGCACGAAACTGATTTATATTTGCAGCGAAAGAACGGAGTCAAAGAGTATCCTCGCAACCCGTTTCCTTTTGCTTCTTCGCCCACCCTCCGGAGTGGCCTGTGTGTATGTGTGTGTGTGTGTGTGTGTGTGTGTGTGTGTGCGGACGAACGACTCGCCATCTGTCACTCTCGCGAACGCGCCATTGGCTTCCCCGCAAGAAACGGAAAGAACGATTTTTCAAAGACGCATCATTATCGTTTATCATTTGATGATTTCCTCCCCTTTCTCCACAAAAGTCCGTAGATTTGTCTGCCGATCTTTCGAGCATTGCGACCCGCGAGAGTACGTGATTTCCTCGTCGATCTGTCGTCTTAAAACCCGAATCGACGTATCAGTTCTCATTAAAATCTTATTTTAGCTAAGAGACAAAGAATAAATGCAATAAATAGAAAATCGACGATAGGTATATACATATATAAAACCACGCAAAAATAACGGTAATACTTATATATCCCATTCCTTACTCTCTAAATTTCACTCTTTGGAGTGAGATTTCACTCCAAGAAATTTAGAGAGTACGATCTGAGTTATTTAAATCTTTGGACTGATATAATCGATCATTGATATAAGCTGGATATTTAACCGTCAGATTTTTAAACTCCTCTCGCCTCGTATCTTCTTGCGGGGAATCAATAAGCTCGTTCTGAAATCTCTCATCCTTATCTTTTTGCCGTGTACGGGAATAACGGGCGTTACGTGTGACAGACGGTCAAAAAGGAAACGATAGGGACAATGCGCCACTGAAAAATGGCCTCTCCCTCTTCCTTTTGCAGAAAAAGACCTAATAACGCGCCCGCAAGAGCGACAAACGGCATGCCATTTCGTTATATATAAAGCATTTGGAACGAATCGAGAAAAAGACGAGTTAGCTGGTTGACGGGTGTTCCTATACGACGATGCATTATGCGAGCGTTTCTTTTCGCCGATGTATACATATATGTAACGCGCATGTAACGCTGGGACCCAATATGACAACCCGAATCGATATTCGATCTTAGAAACGTGACATATCGGTTGCCTCGTGTACCATATACGAATACGATAAATATCGACACTCTGTAAAGATCTTGATATTTTTATATTCGCCTTCGAAATGATATCTCCTGAGCGCTCATCTGAAATTAATCGCTTACTCAGCGTGCCTCTTTGCGGTACGTGCTGGCCGCTGCAAAGAAGCGCATTTTCGAGGAAATTCTCGCTCACTTTGCAGCCGCTTTAGAGAATGTTTATTGTTCCCCGTTCGGTTTGCTCGTCCCGTTCACTGTAACGTCTCCAGCGAAAAGGCTAAAGTGGCGACGTAATCCGCACGGGCTTGCCTCTTGTGGCCGTAATGAACGAACCGAGGGACTTTCCCATTGAATCCGCCTCTTAACGACTCCCATAAGTACCGAGGTTGAAGCGGGATACGATTCCCCGAGGGAGGACGACTTTGGACTTTCTTGCCGGAAGTAGCGTCGGAGTTATCCCCGTCTTCCACTTCAACGTTTAAATCTAAAGAAATCATGGGAGAAAATTGCCGAAGGGAAAAGAAGCAGCGTGAACTACATCGCTATGATCAGCAATACAAACTAATTTACGTTCTCAGATTTACTCTTATATTTAATGCAATTGAACGGTTTCTTGCGTTCTTATCACGATAAGTTTATCGATCGCGCCGGTACCGAGCAGTCTCGCAATTTTAATCGCAAACACACGCCCTTCCGGCGACGGGCGTGGCTGCCGTGTCCAAGGAAAAATAACGCTGTGCTTCCCTGACGGACGGCCCGTGGAAAAGCGGCCCATGGATTCGACTTTTCATCACGTGCGGACCGCCTGCCACGCGACAAAAGCGGAAAGGAATTACGGTTTGATGAATGCCCCTCGGGCGGCCGGGCCGGGCCGCGCCGCGCCACTCTCTCTCTCTCTCCGAGACATCGATATCCCCGGGGCCCGCCATTCACGGAACGCGGACAATACCGGGCGCAACAAAAATTACACGCTCATCTCGGTTTCGCATGATCCGCCCCGGGCTGGCCGCGACGGCGATTTCTCGTCGAAGCCCCTCGCTCCGCAGCGCCGCACCGCTAACGTTGAGGGTTCCATTATGCGAACCTACCAGATGTCACAAGGGTTACCGAGGAGTGACACCATGACTAAAGTCGTTATCGTGTGAAGTACATCTGCCGGCGAAGCCTGCTTGGTACGTTCGATCCGACTCGTAAACCCTAAACGTATTGACGTGCGTGTCCTATTTGCATTTTTCACCGATACAGCTCTCAGACATTTTTGATCCTTTGAATCGCCGAATTTTAGAAGCTTAAAATTGATCCTTAATCCGCCACATATTGGATCTGTACTTTCCTAGATTGTCCCGAGTCCCAGGATTTTTCAAGTTTAAAGTTACGATTATTTTCATATTTCGAGAGACTTATGAGACACTTGTAAAAAATAAATATTATCTGATATAAAATTTTAGATGACGTGAATAGATAAATTACAGTATAAAATTAAAAGTGTGCTATTCAACAATTAATCATTTTTATTTTTGATATTTATATAGTATTTCTTTGACTTACAGTGGAATTCTTAAGTAATGTTAAAGGCTGATCTACACTGTAAAAAAATTTCATGTAAAATTACAACTATTATAGTGGGTAATATTAGGACCATCTATTAAAGGTGTATATTTACATACATCAGTAGATGTATCTCGTAGATAAAATTATTATCTTATATATGGTAATATATTATAAGTTATAAGTAAGCAGCTTGCACAAGTAAATTTACATGTTAAAAGTAGATTTCTAGAAATGTTTTTGTAATAATATATTTTATATATATATTTGTACAATTTCATATATTAAATTTAAATAATGTCGAATTGTCTAACCAAGAGTTCTTAATTTGAAATTATGCTGCAACGTAAATGAGCTAAACGAGTTACATATGATTGTAAATTTATAAAGTTTTTTTATTTGTATAATATATACTTACATAAAATCAAAGATAAAAGTAAGCCAATGTGAGCCAACTTACGTAAACATGCAGCTATAATGCATGAAATTATCATATGCCGTTAATATTACAAAAAAAATGGTACATTTACATAAAATATATAAATTATACTTTTAATCTTGTAATTTTTCATTAAATATAAAAAATTATTACACAACAAACAGTAAAAAAACTAATGTTTGTAAAAGTACATGAATTTATACATTTCCATTATTAATAGTGTAATTGTTACACTCATTATTTATGTAATCTTACATACTTTTTTTACAGTGTAGTTCCACTCGTCCTTTAAGCGGTGTCTACAATGAGATTTTAAGTCGTAACATTTAACGTATCGACCAATCACACAGTTGGAAAATTTGTGTTAAATTTAACATAAATCACATGTCCCAAACGGTCCACTGAAATTTTTGTGTTAATTTAACATAATATGGATGTGTTAAATGGTAACACTGATATCATGTTAATATTTCAACAAAAAAGAAATGTAATTTTGATCGTGATTTAAAGTTAACTGTGTGTACAATTAACATAACTTTTATGATAAAATTAACATATAAGAAATGTTCTTTTCATATAAGAATGGTAATAAGTAACACACAGTCATCCACTTCTATTATAGAGTAAAATCAACCCTCTTTTTCTGTCAATTTTAACACATTTAATAAATACGTGCAAATTTTTGTATTACTTCAACATATTTTTAAAATCATTTTAATAATACATTTTATATTTGTTAAGTTCAGTTAACAAAGCAGACATGGGTTAAATTTACATATGAATGTGTTGATTACTTAACACAAAAACTTTAACCAGCAAATTTTTTCACAAAAGTACACAAATTTTCCAACAGTGCACAATCAAAATTGCGGTTTTACTTTTAGAATGCTCAACTGTGATTGGTGATTAAGTCTTTACGACTTAAAATCTTATTGTAGACACCGCTTTACTTTTACGCAATATTTTATCATTATATTTCTATGATAATGAAAATTCTATGACATTCACGATAAGACGTGCAAAATTCGTTCGGCAGACAACGTGTTAAATCTTCCGCATCTAATTCTTCGAATGAGAAAACGTTTGGACATTTTTAAAAATTCTTAAGTAAAGATTACTTGGATTCCTCTGTTTATTGGACCTGAAATTCCTTAGATGCTAACGTCCGTACATCGAATTAATCTCCCTAGACCAGCGTATCCGCGTGAACGAGGAGTTCGCGTGGCTGGGCCTCGTATAGTCGAGCTGTTATCGTCCGCGCCCACTTCAATTAGGTTCTCACATCGCTATCGTCGGCGCATCGACGTTGTCTTTTCTCCGGGTAACCCCGGGCCCGCCGGGTGTAATCCGACGTTCTCCGTGCATTAAGCCGGTCCCTTATCGAGGAGCATGGGTAATCGGTGTTTGTCCACAGCATCGTCGCGTTAATCCCCTTACGCTAAAATTACGCGAGCTGCGTGTTCATCGAGATACCTCGGCTCGGGAAAGTAACGACCTGGGGAAGCGCGCTCGCTCCGTCGGCTCGAGCCGATTAGCGCGATCGAAAGTGCATTTGCCGATATCGAAATTCCACCGCGGCGCACATTCGGCGCGGGGATAATGCGTACTAATTTTACAATGGGAAATCGTGCCGTTTGCAAAGGGGTTAATAAAGAGAAAACGCGCGCGCGCCCGAGCGAAAGCCGCGCGAGCGGCGGAAAAAAGGTGGCGGTCGTAAATCGTCCCGGGAGGAAGATCGGACCGTAAAATTCCGCGGGAGGGGGAAGGGGGGGGTAGTTTTTATCGATTCAATATCTCTCTTTTCTAGGATTGGCCGCCGCCGAGCTTGCCCGACAGAATCGGCGTATCGAAAGACGAATGCGTTTCCGCGTGTGCCATTCGATTTTTAGATATTTCTTTTATTTGAAGCCTTTCAAATTCTTACGGAATTCCCGAATATTTTAATGCAAAAATTCCGGTATCGTGGGACATAAAGATAATCTGTCGTCATATCTCTGAACAGTCCTGGATCCGTAGTTCAAAATCTCCATTGCCGTACATTTATTTTTCTTGAATCTCTTCTTCAGATCTTCCTCATATCGCTTCAGCGTAAAGCCCTTTCGAGCTTGAGGTCGATATTCCAGGTATTCTCTTTTGCTTCTGCCGATTTACGCTTTGGAATATTTCGTCGGGCGGGCAAATCCTCGCGAACACTCGGATAAATTGTAGATATGCGCTATCTACAGCAGCGGAGCGCACCGCGAGGAATTTCCGTGTGGGCGCAAAAGTCATCCTCCATCGGGCGCTCACCGTCGCTATCGGAACTCGGTAATATACGCGCGGCGCGTTAAGGAAATTTAAGGTCGGACTCACGACAAGAGCGAACGCGACCGCGTCTGGATATGAGAGTTCGGATTTATTCGCGTGAAATATCGACGAGGCATCGGGCCGAATTCCTGGTGCCTTCGCTGTTATTACCGCTTCCGCATCCGCGAATGTATGACGTATGGACATCCCCGAATGCACACCTCGGATGCCGGGATTTAAGCTGCCTTAAATCGCAGTCGCGTAAACGATGAAGAAAAATAGAGAAGACTGGCTTGCTCTCTTTGCTCCTGTTCCTCGAGCGGCCGCCGTAAAAATCGGGAGAAATCTTTCCCGCTGCTTGTCGAGACTCTCTACAATTCCCGTCCGAGTTTTACGGAGTGCGGCCAAGATTAAGAGCTAATAACGAGCCGTTGTTATTTCCGAGCGGAGAAATAAACAGGCGTTTCGCCGCGCCGGCCCGCACGCAAACGCCACCTCGTAAAGTCATTAAGACGGCTTTGTGCGCGTGTCCTGCGTAAATCGGATCGCCGTTACGCGCGGCGGGCGGCGACGCGACGGTCGGCTTAAATCGGCGTGAGAAATAGCTGAAGCGCGTGCGGAAATCGCGACGAACGCGCACCACGGAAGGCCGGCTAAGGGAGCGAAGCAGGAAAAATGGCGGAGCGGAAACCGGCTACACGACGTGAAACCGAAAGACAATCGATGTATATGCGCGGCGTGCGTGCCCGCGCAACTTTACACGGTCTGGCGAATAAAAACTGGAAGGTTCCGGGATCTGTCCGGGATATTTGGATCGTAAACGTAGAGAGCGTGCTCGAATCCTCGGACATATCTGGAACTCTTTAATTTTATGATATTATAACAATACAAAAAGAGGTGCATCTTCTTTTTATTTTTCTCTTGATTCCGATGATTCTTATATTCTCAAATCTTACATTCTGTACAAATAATATTAAGAATAAGACCGATGATATTAAACAAATATAAATATGAAAGAAAGCCAATATCGGTCGCGGCGGATCTTGGTGCCTAATAATAATTATTTTGTGAATTTTCCTACACTGTTAAACAAATCTGTATTAAAAATAATATAAAATGTAGGAAGTTTTTATGCAGATACCGTATATGAAATTTCAAATACGAAGTTGAAAATTAAAGGAGTGGTATTTCGAAAATAAAAGTATCGAGCAGTAATATTACTATGCTCATATACAAATGTTTTCATTTTCAATCGAAAATATGTATTATTATCTTGCGTATTCAAAAAAATTTTAAACGGGTTTTTAATATTCAATGTTGTGTGTATTAAATTTCATATTAGTGATTAAAATTCATGTTCGTATATGAATTTAGCTATACAAGTGCAAGAATTTTTATTTCAGATACTCAGTTTGTAAATTTCATTTACCGTAGTATCGTAAATGTGTTGTAAATTTCATATCTTTTTTAACTCATGCGAACTGCGCGCCGCAAATTTGTCGGTCTTGAAACACAATCCTTACATGAAGTCGGAATTAATTCACATGTTAAATTGACAAGCAATTTAATAATTAAGATGCTAACAAGCATTTATAAAATCCCCTCTACCCCGAAAAGAAATTATTGCATTCTTACATTCTGTGTTAATTTTAATCTTCAGAAGATATCCTTTGGAGGATTGCGGCTGGGCCATTCTTGACCCGTATTCTTAAATATTAAATAATCAAAAAGTCGTTCCGCGTGTATAGTACGCAGACAAAACGATTTTGCTGAAATATAAAAAAATTTAGCCAGATACAGATCTGAAAATAATTTTATCGAGTTATCAAAATAATTATATAAGACGCCCAAAATAGTTGCTAAAATAACAAAACTTTTTGCAGCATCTATTTATCATCATGTTTGAGTGTCCTACATAGTTATTTTTGATAATCTAACAAAATTATTTTCAGATCTGTCGTATCTGGGCACATTTTTAGATATTTCAGTAAAACCGTTTTTTCCGTGTACATAAAACAATAGGAAAAAAAAGCAGTTTTCATTTTTGATACCCTTGCGATATAAAGAGGATAATCTTCGAAAACTAACGAATACCCATCGGGTCTCGAGTGACTCAGCCATCGCCAGCCAAGAGTTAATAATTAACCAACGGCCATCAAATAAAAAATTAAAACTCCCTACGAAAATTTTTCCACAAAGAAAAAATAATTTTTCCCAGTAACGTTATCAGAGTTATTTAAAGCATAAAGGATGTCCGTTGGACCGTTTCCACTAATTAAAATGTACATTACACATTGACATATACTTCATAAAAATGCAATAGCGTTGCCAGAAGAAATAAATATTCTGAAACGTGATATTTTTAAGTTCCGCTTCGCGATTTCAAGCCGGGAGTTCAACGGACTCCCCTTGTCCTCGTTAAGCCGTCAAACAACTTGTATCGCAAAATACTCCCAGACGAGGGATGGAGTAGAATGGAGTTGATTGCGAGCGAATGGAGTTGATCGTGTTTGAAAATAAGTATTTCACTTTATGACCGAACTGTGAATCTCGATTGCCAGGATTACGTAGCCGAGCTAATCATCCGATGAATCAGATCCTACTTAATCGAAAGGATCGAGCACGCTCGTAACCCCCGGGAGACACAAGACGGGGCGGACGGGCATGACCGTCGAGAAACTAATGAAGCGTATATTGCCATCTGAAACTCACGATTCCCATTGTACAGAGACCGGGGACGCGGACAGGAAGAAGTTGGCGTCGCGGCAGAAAGATAGAGAGATAGAGATAGAAAGAGAGAGAGAGAGAGAGAGAGAGAGAGAGAGAGAGAGAGAGAAAGAGAGAAGAAGAGAAGCGGGAAGAGGTCGACGTAAAATCTGATGAAAGGGACCATCTCTTCCTCCTCCACTGTGCTCTCCTATCGCGTCTATTCAACCGGGTCCACTCTTGTTCCTTGCGGGCCGGCACAGAGAGACACGCGACTCTGTCTCCCGGGGACAAGCCGTCTTTTTGGCATGGGACAACGCCCCCTTCATGCTCGGATAATTGTTAACTCAAAGGGAGCACAAAAGCCCGCGTTTTACCTCGCTTTTCCGACTGGCTCTGCTTGGTCGACTAGATGCGTCTGTATGATCCCCGGTATCGTCGCGGGAACGAGTATTTCGCGGAATAAAGGATTTCGCGGCCTTTCCTCGCCTCCGCGGGCGATTGTTAATAACGCCGTGCCCGAGCGGGCTTTGGCAAATTAGCCCCGCGGATAAACGGCGCAATTGTCTTTCGCGCTCGGTATGATTACGAGAAATGGAGGAACATTGTTCTCAGGCGTCAATAATAATCAAATGCATTCACGGTATAATGATATTTCCCGTGGAACCGGGAAAGAATTTTATAAGCGCTCGGAGATAATTATAGTCTCGGTTATCAATGAATGCACGGAACAATTTAATCTCGATCAACGAATGACGTGGGAATCGAGAATTCGAATCTCGCGAAGATGCCCGCGAACGATAAATTAACAGCGCGATGAAATCTCCGTTCCCCATCAAAAGTCGGCGTTGGCCCGTGGCGCAATCGGTGGCTTTATCCCCGATGTAATTTTCGCGGCGAAATGCCATCGTTGTTCGAATACTAATTGATCGCGCGCTGTCGAGAGCCTCCGGCCCTCTTTGGCGCGATCTCTCGATCGACGATGAATCAGCAGCGCGACTTGTGACCGGCGCGGCGCGGCGCGGCGCGGCGGCGATGGATGATTCAGCCCGCGCGCGGTTTAGCTGCTTATCGCGCGGCTAACGCGATTGGACGAATTAAACTCGCCCGTGACGATCGGCATGGCGCGGTACATAAGGTCGCCGATGCACAAACGCTGGCCCGGTACGTGCCTTCATTAGCCCGGGACGTACGCAACGCCAAAGGGCATTACCCGGGAACGTGACGCGATAGCCCATCGATACATCCCGCCGGCCGTCGAGTTTTCGAGAGGCTGACCATGATTTATCGATCGTCCCCGTCGCCGTAACCGAAGAGCGTCTGTCCGAGTGAGAGAGAGGGAGAGAGATTTATGGAGTCCGAAACACCAGGCGTGTCCGGTCGCCAGCGAAGCAAGACGGTTCTCATCTCTGGAGTCTTGCGCCTTAAAGTTAAGCGCGCGTGCCCGTCTGCCGCGTCGAAAATGGACCGTCGGGCGAGATCCGCGGAATTTTTTCTCCGTTTTTCCGGGGGAACGCCTGAAAGTGTAAAGAAAAAACAACGGCGACGGTGTGCCTTTCCGGGAAGGGAACAGCAGCGCGTACTTAATCCGCGGAATTACTTGCGGGTCCTTAATTAATTCTCGGTTCCAACATCCTTCTCTTCCGCGTTTCACTAGCGTGTTAAGTATATGTATATATATACGCGAGGGAAAAGAAAATCTCCGCAGGCTGATTAAATTTTACACGCACGCGCCGTATCGTCGGTAGAAGAAAATCGAACGATCTCGCGAGCGCATCCACGTTAAAGCGGAGGCGACGAAGCAGCCAGTTTTGCAAAAGAAAATGAAAGAAAAGGAGTCTTCGCGCCTAATTAGCACACGCGTATTGTCGCATTTCGAATCTGCGTGCGATAATGTTGAATATTCTTGATCCGGTTTAATTAATCCAGTGTGGCGCCGTCGCCGATAGGCGCGTCATGCTTATTACGTCGACGTATATCGAACCGATCGACATTTACTCCCATCAGACACGTGTTAAACGTCATTAGCCCCGACAAGCGAGGACATTAATTACGCGGAGATCGGCTAAAGTAGGTACACGTACCTACCTGCCTGCCTCAGCACGGGCGGCGGCCGGCAATTCGCCCCCCCAGCCCGCCCGCCGACTACATAAAGACCTTCCATGTCTGGGGCGCATCGTGTGCATTTACAACCCGGCTCGTTACTTCCTTTTAGTACGCTGCCCCGTCCCTCCGGCGTGCACACTAATTGAAATATCGATTATGAAGTTACGAGACGTAGAACGAGAGCGTGTCTCGGCTAACGGAAAGAACGAAGACGAGCGAGAACCCGTTCAGTCTGATCAGAGTTCTGCGTTAAGTGATAATGTTGAGAATCAAATAATGTTTAACAAAATTGAAAACCATAATGATTGATTAAAAGTCCTGAGTACGTACGTAATTAAGGATAAATGATAACGAAGCACTCTACTAACGCTAATATAACGTTTCGAGGGAACATAAAATATACTTATTATAAATTATCAGAATTATCTAAACTACGTGTTTAAGTTGAACGAAAGATAAATTAACTTTTAACAACTTTCAACATTTAACTATTGTCTATATTTAAACGAGAAGTTCAGTAGCGAGTCAAAGTAGGAGATATTTTTTTCTCCTTTCAACCAGTCTCACGAATTTTCTGGTGATTACGAATACGTCGAGATATTTCCTCTTGCCGTAAATTTCTGCACACACGAATAGCGGCAACAGCTATTCGAACAAGACCGTGCGAGCGCATATCCATCGATGCATCCATCAATCCATCCATCGTGCCGGATCTCCAAGGTCGTCGAGCACCCTAGACTATCGATCACCCCCAGCTCAGGTCTTCCGGTAATAGCTAATAAATTTTCTCCTTCTATGCACGCCGATCTCGGAGTCCCCTCTGAGATCCAGACAAACGACGTAAGACGTCGTTGCAGCATCGACGCCGTTTCCGCAAGAAAATGATAATTGCGATGTAAATGAAGGTGAAGTGCCGTCGAAGAAAAAGAAGGATCTCCAGATTACAACGGGCTCTGAATTTCTAAGTCGCTAGATCTTTGAGACCGTGAATTCGCCAAGTCTCGAAGCGCCAAATCCCTGGCTCTTGGAATCACAGACGCTTGAGTTATTCAGTTTTTGGATTATCGTGGAAGATCCGGAGCGTCTCTTTCTACGTATTTAAAACTGAGGCCCGCGATATCGACGCGACAGATGCATATTGCATTAGATACGGTGAAACGGAGCAGCGGAGCCAGTGAATGCATTGAAAACCGCAAACGAATGACTCACCGACGCAGTCTAAAGGAAACGGCTGACTTCCTCGTGATAGGCAGGCGCCGCAATTTTTAATCCCGGTGAATCATATCCGTAACGAATGCTGAAACGAATCGCTCCGCGTCCCAATCAATTCGCATCCCACGTGACGGTCGGTGACAGCCGACGAATAGTGACTGCGTTTCGTCGGAAGTTGCTTTTTTTGCGCGGAATGTATCGGACGACGATGAATCATTCTGTCCGTCTTGTCTATCGGAGTGATTCAGTTCTCGTTCCTCGATATGGATAAATTAAAAGGAAGTCGCTTCTCTCCCCCCCCCCTCTCTCTCTCTCTCTTTCTTCCTCTTTCCCTTTCTCAAAACGTTCTCGTGAATTTCGTTTTTTGCCTTCTTCCGCAGATTCGAAGCACGTTCATGTCTGATAATTATTCAGTGATTTAATGCCGTTTGTATGATGCAAGTATTTGCAAGTAGTTACAAAAAGCTAGCAGTTTCATATATGAAATTAAAAGAATAAACATGCGTGCTCGTGCCACTTTTGCACCGTGAGCGAAAAATCGACGGCGCCTGGACGAATAAAACTGGCCGGAGAAATCGGGACGCCATTATTCTTTTCTTTGTTTCGAACAATGTGCCCGGTCCGAGGGGGTGACTGCATCCGGCGTGGAACAGCTAGATTCCGTTCTTGCGCGGAAATTATCGAACGACTGTGTCTAAGAACGGGAGAATAAAAAAGGTCTTGGAGCGATAAAGCACCTCCGTCTTTGATTCGTCGAGTCGGCGAAGAAGGAAGGCGGGATTTCTTACGGATGTGGCTTTGACAAGTGGACGTTGATGGAAGGATAAGCTATGGTTCTTCTGGCTAACGATGGCGTGAAGTAACGATGAAAAAGAAATAAAAAGGTACGCAAGAGTATATATTCATCGATAGATATTTTATTGAAGATTAAAGTTACATTCTTTTAATAATCATTCTAGCATTATCTATCGTCATGTGTTAACGCGAAAAAAAACTCGACTACTCGTCGCGGTGTCATTTAATTAAACGTGTTAAATCGATCGACAAGATGAGCATCGGTTAATTGATAGACCATCGGCGCGCAAATGCAACAGATTTTCCGATGTAAAATATGAACTCCAAGAGACCGCGACCTCTTTGCTTCGCTATAACTGGAATAGTGTTATGTTACATATTTACTTGCGACCAAAAGTATGGCGAGACCGACCATTATTCGTTGCCGGGCGACGTAGGGTGGTAAACAATTTCGACGTCGGAAAATAGGAAAATCTGCGAACTTGGGACACCCCTCAGCGAAGGTAAATGGAAAATGTAAAGTTCATGAAGCTGGCCAAATGCCCGGGAGCGGCGCCGCGTTATACTCGGGAATTGCTTAAACAGAAACTCACCCCCCTCGTTTTATGCTACACTACGCATGCCCTCACGCGTGATTACGCATTAGCGTGCATATGCGTACGACGATAATAACGCATCCGAGCGGGACGCATTTCGCTTTTACCACATCGTCCGCTAAATTCCGTTACACCCATGAAAACTTCCACCCCTCTTCCAGTCAACGACTCTGTTTCAACCCCTTCGCACTTTCATCCCGTACGTGTCTTTCTTTTCTGCAAGAATCGATTTACTCCTATGAGAGTTTAATCTAGAGCCTCTAATATTCGCTTCTTCAGAATTCCGTGCACGTAAATTTTCATCTTGATAAATTATAGTGTTGCATTTTACCTGATTTTACTTTATTTTCAATAAGATTAAAGATTTTTAGAATACATCAACATTGAATCGTAAAATTTATCATGGAGGGAAAAAAACGTTCGATTAAACTTTCCTGTGAAATAAATTAATCTTATAAATTATTATCATATAATTTATATAGCCTTTTTATTTCTTGGCAGAGAAGGAAAATTTTTATTCTCTTAATTTCGCGAGAATTAGATTGAGCGAGATTGCTACTTCGTTAATGCTATGTCCGAAAATCTCTTGCTATAAAAAGTGTAAGAACAAACATGATGAAAGCTAGCGAAGCGCGCATGCACGCGAATAAATATCGCGGCGTCTTTAAGTAAAGAGAGAAAAATCTCTGGGAAGGTGGAGGTAGCTTTCACCTTGACGACCGCTTTTTCGCCCTCATCCGATGCGAGGCCTCTCGATCTTCGTGCTCCTTCCGTCAGGGGTTGCAGCTTCGCCGCGAAAAAGAGCTTTCCCACACAACTTGGCTGACTAACTGCGACTGGGTGGATTCGCCGTGTTTTTACTTTAGCCTGCGAAGCACCTGTGTTCGCGAAGTTAAACGCTATCGAAGTATTTCTTTCGGCGAAAGGTTTCGAATGCGTATTTAGATTTAAAGTCAGAGCGAAAGAAAACTCGCGTTTGAAATCATAAGGATTATGTGGTATACAATTCGTAAACTTTGTGCTATAGTCCATCAATTTTCTGTTGTAATTAAAATGCGTTGTATAAAATGCGTCGTGCGAAATGTATGTATTATCGAGCGAGCGTTACGCATGAAAGCTTAACGATTGACACGCTGCTCTCGATTCAAAGCATGGCCGACGAAACCGGATGCGTGATCTCAATGATTCCATCTCATGATTGTGTCGAGCCCCTATCTCGATCTTGGCAAAAAAAAGAGGCGGTCCTGCGGCGTATACACCCCGTGAGGGTACAAAAGGGACGCGCCGTCACCCCTCGAGACCGCAGCCAATCGAACGTGAGCGTAACATTTCGATTCCTCGTTGCGGTTTGCCTCGTGCACAAAGGTTCGCCGTTTAAGTACGCAGGGATGAAATTTAATCCACAACACCCCTTTCCTGCCCTGCTTTGTCTGGTGGCCACAATAGGCGCAACATCCGGGAGCAGCGGTAAAGAGCAGCGATCTTGCGAGTCCAGCGTGTATGTTTTTTTTGTCTCTAAATCTCTGCAAAAGTCTTTTAGTGGGTCAGCTAGTCTAAACAAACAGGTTAAGATTTGTTTCGTAATATTTAATTGCGAAAATATTTACATTGAAATAATCTCAAATTAAAATAATCGGCGAATTAAAAATTTTGTACGTAAATATCGTGCAACTACTTAAACATGATTGGATTGTTTGATTTTTAAACGTTGAGACTTTGAAATTTTCAGATATTAAATTCACATAAATCGATAGAACTGGATCTTTCAGAATTTTTCAAGAATTCACTTCACTTCACTATCGGGATACATAATTTTGGAACGCATCGCTTGCCGCATAGGAAAATGCATGGAGATTGAACAGGCTTTAATCCGAATGTTTCCCCTCAGCTTTTCCCTAAGTGTTTTGCCAAATGGTAGTCTAGTAACCACCGGCATTAGTTGGCGAAAACATGAGCGACGATAGGCCAACGGGAACCAGTTTTTCTGTCATTCAAGAACAGCCCCTCGTGTCCCCTTAACCCTTAATCTCCCCCGTGTAAGTATACAGTGCCACGCTGTGTTTGGGCAACACCCCGTCAACCGTCGTTACTTTAATGAATTCAGCGCGTACATTGAAATCCATCAGCTCCATCCATCAGCGGGTCACTGGAGCGACGAGTTTTCGTGCCACACCAAACCCTCCTCATCGCTTTGTTAATATCACGATTTATGTAGATACTTGATCATGTGCGGATCTCTATCTGTCTCTTTTATGAAGATTCTCTCGAAACAATCTTTTTAAGGATAGCGAGGACAGATGGACATGTGCGATTATAAAATTCGAATATCTACGCTTCAGTTTTATCATTCCGTTTTATTATATCCGGAGAAAGATTTTTTTAATAATTTTAAATTATGGATATATATATATATATATAACAGTTTAATAATGTTAATTTATCATATGACAAGAACTGCGAAGATACAAGAATATCTTTTTGTAAAATCTCTTTAATATTAGAAATTTAAATATTACATTTTACCGCATATTGCCTGACGTTTCAATCATCTCGTGCATACATCGAAATGGGTGTTTACCACGAGGATAGCGGGTGGCAGCGACACCCAGTTTTTCGCCCCTTGTCACTCAAAAAGGAACCCACTCGTCATCCCTTATCCGTGCCCACCCCTCGTATGTGCCAGCGTACACATGAGGTCATATTAGCGCTCGGTGTTCGGTCGACATCCCGACCGCGGTTGTTTTGTATACGAACGTCACCACCCCGCAAATCTCGTTACCCCTGTTTACTCTTCTGTCATGCAAATGAGTGTAACAATCGCGTTTCTTCGGCGGCGTCCATCTCTCCCGCTGGCTGGAAGGGCGGATAGAGGAGGAGAGAAAAATCGAACGGCCTGCACCTCGGCGACGCGATGTCGGTGATGCGGAAATCCGTCAAGGAATAAAATAAGGAGTAAAATAAATAAAATAAGTAACGCGATTTCCAATTGGCGTTATTAATCACCGGCATTGAAATTTATTTCGCTACAAATTGATCTGTACGCTTTAATCTCTATACACATTTTCCTAATTAATTAATTTATTATTATAATTATAAATTTTTTTAATGTTATTTATATTAATACACGTTTTTGTGTTTCTTATCGAAGATTAATTTCACGATTTCAGACAATATTGTAGTTCTTCGTCAACCTAGGAGAATCGGCGGAATTACTTTTGCACGTAATTCTCTACTTCCTATCTTCGAGCTATATCTTCAAGCGACGAAATATCGCGTTCTGATTTCGCTCGACTGTTACTGGGCGATCTAATAAACGCGTTAATAAATTGGAACGAACAGGCGAGTTAATAAACGCGTGAGCACATCGGAAACGGATTAAAACGGACTGTCCCTGCTGCACTGTTTAACTTTACCACGTTTCAAGCTACATCACGTCGCCAATTGGTCCGCAATAACGTTACTTTGTGCTCCATGTGTATTCCTGCATTACAGATTTACATGAAATCGACTATTTTATACGTTTGCGTGCACGTAAAAAATACAGATATATGTAAATTAAAAACTACATACGTAAATAATAAAATAATAGTATAAAAGCGCAGTTCGGGACCTAGTTTTAAATAATTAGACTTTAATTTAATTCGCATTTCATTAACGGGTAATTTAATTCGATTCTTCTGCGGAGTGTCCATTGACACGCAACACCGAGCCAAAATAGAATTGACGTAAAATTGCATATGTATGTGGCCGTCATTTATTCGCAATTTGTTGTCTTTTCTGGTTCATCCTGTTATTTATTCCGCTGTAATTTCATTTTCGTGATAAGCCACGGCCGCGCTTGTACATCGGACGGCAGAGGTGACGGTGGACTCTCCATGTAATTCCGACGACTACAAAGGTACATAAAATGTAGCGTTCCACCGCGAGCGTCGCGACGCACCCGCGACGTTCCGCGAAAGAAGTAATGAGAAGTCGGTGCTAATAGCGCGTCGTACAAAGCGCGCTGTGCGCAATTTCCTACCCGCCCTTATGACCGAAACGTTCCGGCAAAAAGCTCGCGGCGCGGCGGCGATTTTACGGGGGAGGCGGAAATGCGTCCGCTTCCGCTTCGCGTTGATTCGACAAATGCGTCAATTTGCTGAGCCGCGCGGCCTGGCGCCCGGCCGATTACGGCGGTCGGAATTGCGCCAACATTTGCATAAAGTTTGGCGAGTCGTCCGGATATTTCGACCACTTAACTGGCGCGTTTAATCACGCCCGAATACCACTTTTTAATGTCATCCCCGTCAACCGCGTTGGCAATGCAGCTCGCGATTTAATCTCCGTCGTTGCGGCTTTAATCGCGAATCGCGGTAAAAGTCGTTGGCGTAACGCGCAGCTTTACGAGATTTTGTTATCTCCCTCGCCCCCTTAACCCTTTATGTTTCTTGCGCTTCTAAGATCGATCAACGATAACAAAGGAATACAATTTTTCCGCAAAACTAAACGTGAGACACTATACAGGGTGTTTCAGGACCTCTGCATCAAACTCTGAGGGACGATAGGTCTTGCAGAAAGGATCATTTTTTGTCAAGTAACCCATGTTCTCTGACGCGTCGTTAAAGCGGTGTCTACAATGAGATTTTAAGTCGTAAGATTTAACATATCGACCAATCACAATCAAAATTGCGGTCTTACTTTTAGAATGCTCAACTATGGTTGGTCGACATGTTAAGTCTTACGACTTAAAATCTCATTGTTGACACCGCTTTAGGTGCTACGCGACCGTGAAGGTTTATTACAATTATGAAAGGAATTCATCTACGTAGGTACATTGGTTCCTCTTCCATTTCTCCTAGCCTCCTTGTAACACATTATCATGTCAGAGAGTTCAGCCAAATCAAAGATGTCCATCCTTGATTGATGATTGTAAGCGATTGCCCAGGGAATCGAATACGTACACAGACGTAGGATAGGGGCGAGGAAAAGGGATCATTGTTTG
>NJRQ01000074.1:352726-369552 GCA_003063805.1 Aphaenogaster ashmeadi
AGTTTGATGCAGAGGTCCTGAAACACCCTGTATATAGCGCGCCGCGTAGAAACCCCGAAATCATAAGCGTAGATAAATTTCTGGAAGATAAACTTCTGTCGCCGAGAGACGCGGGGCGACTACGCGATTTGTACAATATTCCGGGGTATTTATTCGCGGACGGTGGTACATTAATTCTAACGTTTGCCGTGCAACCCCCCGGCACTTGGAGCAAGCGGCGTAAAGCGGCCGGCAAAAATTCAAATTTCATCGGCTGCTTTACGAGCTGCCTCGTAAATCCCGCCCGGAGTGACTCCGCGACACCCGGTAGGGAAGGAACAGCAACGGGTAATCATGCCCTTCCCGTCCCGTATTCCCGGGTGCATTATCCTTTCTACCGGGCGCATTATCCCCGTGGAAATCCCGGGGAAATTTCTCGTCTTCGTCCGCCGTGCGGCGGATGAGATCCGCGATCGTCTCTGTAAACGAAATCGCGGACGACGCGTAGTCGTTGCCGTAATACCCGCGTGCAAACGACCAATAAAACTTTTTTTTCGCCTTATATCCCGGCCGCGATCACGCCGGCCGGGCCGTGATATTACGGGGGCGATTATGTTGCTGCCTCGTAACCGGTAATAAGTGACGGCGATGGAGGAGAGACCACCGCAGTCACAGACTAACGAATACATCCTTTACTGTAATTTTCCGTAAACGCAAAAATGAATTCTCGCATTGTTCAAGGACGGTCTGATCTTTCGGTTATCCAAGACTTGCATCTATCTTTCTTCTCTCTCTGTTTTTTTCGTGGAGCCTCAGGCGCTCCTCCCGAAACCCTTCCTATACAGAACCCTCGCTTTTCCAGCGCACCGTAAATTATCATTGCCCTTCCGGCGAAAAAGGGGCGCAAGAATTATGTGGCGCGTGTAATACATATTATCTCGATGCATCTGGGCGTTCTTGTTCCTTGGTCGGTCGACAAGTCGATGCCATGCGGAACCGCCGTTACTATCGGAGGAACGCGAGGTAGAGCATAAGATCGGCGGCCGTGGGTTGGGAAAAGCCGCGTTTCCGGGTCACGCATACGTGGACGGAACAATGGGCGAGTTTAACGCTTTACCGGTTTAGAGCGCAGGGAAAACGGCCATACGGCGCTTCGGAGCGCCGCGCGCGCGACCGAACAAAACAACGAGACCGAAACAAAACATTGGCCAGCGCGCAGCCAGCTGGACCGCCATAATTAATATTCAGGCATTAACTTCCCCGACATTCAGCGGCGGCGGCCGCGGGAGTTCCAAAAGCCTTGGGCTAATATTTTCTCTTCGCAACTTGCTATTGACGGCGCCAACCGAATTTTTAATGAGCGAGAATAAATTTGCGGGGGAGTATATCGATTTTTCAATTTTTATAAACTTCGACTCGCGGTTTTTACATTAAACATGTCGCGATATCGTAACGGTTTCCATTATGCTTTTGTTATACGTTTCGTTAATTGCGTTCTCGATTCAATTACGAAGGTGGGAATTTCGTCGGCAATAGCTGCGCTCGTATTTACTATGTAGCGCACGCGACAACTTGTACGTTTTTTCTTCAAAATTTTCGTGTACGCTTTCCGCACCGTTTCGCAGTCCAGTCTCAACATCATAAGCCACCTTTACATCCGGCGCAGTTCTCGCTCATCTTCCTTTCTCTCTCCCTCCCTTCGTTTCTGTCTCTCGCTTTCCCTCCTCTTCTCTCCCAATTCTCTCGGGATGTCGACCTCCGGGCGAGCGCGCAGCGGGAGGAGCGGCTTTTTTATTTTCCATCCGCCCGTGCCTTTTTTATTTTCCTTTTCGCCAGGTGGCGATAAATTTGCATTTCACCCCCGGACGGTGGGACCGTTTTGTTAAACATTACCCGAGGCGAGACGCGGCATATGGGCGCGTTCACGAGCGCCTGCTAAGAAGAAGATTACGGGACTACCGGCGTAATACGCGGCGTAACGCGGGGCCCACCGATGGCGCACGGCGGTTTTGCGGCGACGAAATTATCCGCCGGCGGTTTACGTCCTGTGGATTATGAATTTTAAATCCTCGTCACGCGCAGCCGACGCCCGATCGTCCCGGATTATCCCTGTTGCACACGCGCAAAGGACGCGGATGCATCGCATCCACGGCTCGAATGGCATGGCAGGACCTGAGCGTTCCGGAAGAGAAGCTGCTCAAGGGACCGAAACGCTCCGGTTGAAACGGCTTTATCGTTCACATTTTAGACACGCAGACGTATAGGGCCCGTGGATCTATACACGTCGGGATACACGTACATTCGAAAGTCACGATATATATCTCGCGGATCCGAGGATTTATAAGATGACACAAATCCGTTTTGCCCACTCATTTTAAAACTCAGAATCATGCGAAC
The DNA here is from genome assembly GCA_003063805.1 of Aphaenogaster ashmeadi. Classification (NCBI taxonomy): domain Eukaryota; kingdom Metazoa; phylum Arthropoda; class Insecta; order Hymenoptera; family Formicidae; genus Aphaenogaster; species Aphaenogaster ashmeadi. Next base: position 355,103 of record NJRQ01000074.1, read on the forward strand.
AAGAGAAACGTCCGATCTCGCGCGTTCGCGAAACTGATCCGGAGGTATGGTTATAAATCTAAGTGTATCCAGTTATAAATCTAAGATATCGCATAAAGCACGAGATTATCTGATAGTTTTATTGCTCGCTTCAACCTTGCACGCTACGGCCGGTTACATATTTATTTCCTGCAATATCTCCAATTGTTAGTTGCTAAGCGCGACTGAACGCTCGATCTGCGCTTCGGATATAACTGGATATCTTCCATTGCGCAATCGTTCGAAAGGAGCGTACGCATTGTTGTTTCCGGCGATTTATTGGCATTCGGATTTATAGCTTCTTGCCATAGATGCAAATTTCCTTCTAATTAGCCATTCTGTCGAGGACGTCCATGCGCGGGGGGTCAAGTTAACTAGATAGCGGTCGGAAAAAGGGTTGGGCCCAGTTTGGCCTTCACTAAAATAGTACCGCGAATAGCGCGTTGTACCTAAAGAGAGAATTCATAATTGGCCGGCCGTTTGTTCAGCCTGAACGGTCCCGAGTTGAAGAGACGCTTAATTCGCAACTGCCACGATGCGAGTCAAGCAAGAGAGAGACTCTCACCGGGGAGAGGAGGGAATTAATTTGGTGGTTCAAAGGAATTTAATGGCGCCGCAAACTCCCCGGTAACTTTTATTAAATTAGTTGCGATGTGAAAAAAGTTGAGTACTTTACCGGTGGATTTTCACCGAGAGAATGACGTTCGGCTTAGCGTTTTCGAATTAGCGTTTTCCGAATTCTTAGAACGAATCTTCGCAATCGAGCGGAGTTGTTGAGTACATAAATCCGGATAAGCGCGAGAAAGATAGATGTTAAAAGAGCATAGAATTAAAGGCTCGCAAATATGCCGCGTCATTAGAAGCGACATGAGAGCCGAGTCGATTTTTCTCTCGATCACAACGTTGCCGGGCGAGTTCCCAACTTTCGACGAAAGGAAAACGCCAAAACAAGTTATCGCCTTTCGTTTCGGCCTAGATTTATCGACGCGGGAACTTATTGCGCCTCGCCGACCTCGTAAATCACAGCCATTCGATGGTATCCGGCGTGGAAGCCTCTTCCCGAGATGCAGGATCATTGTTGCTACCGGGACGAGATGAGAGCGTGCGGCGGAAGGCAATTGATCAGAAATAAAAATAGAGAGATCGGCGGCTAATGACCTAATCAGTCGACAAGCCGAAGACTCAAACGATCAGAAAATCAGCTAAATTTATAAATCAGCGCATCGTTCGTAGAATTGTCGCGATCCGATGCTTTTAAGTCGCGATGTTTTCTGATGTAAATCCTAAATCTATTATTTATTGCAGCATGCAGCTGCAATAAAAGTACGGGCCCGAGAATGTCGGAATTAGATCGTAAACTTGCACGAGGCGCTTGTAGATGCGCGGATCTTAGAGCCGTAGTTTCGAGAATTACTCTTCGAGGAGCACGTACCGTACCGAGTTCTTCCGGACTTTTGTAGATGAGCCGGTGGCGCGGGAGGCGAGATAGCGACAAAACTGGACGACGTAAAAGAGGACCGACTTAAATCGACTCCGCTCTTTTTCCCGCTTCTCTCCCCCTAAACGTCTCGTCCTCTTTTACCGAACGAGAGTGGCGGATATTTACCGGTTGTGGACGTGGATTGGGATTGTGTGGGGTGAATGGGATACCATGGGGCCCAAGCGGGTTACCCGAGAAACGTAGTGCCTCGGATTATCTCGATCTTTACGACGTTACTTTTTGGCGAAGCCCGCAGGGATAGAGATACGGGGTACGAGCCGCGGCTGTCGGCGAGCTACATCCTCGAAAATCATGAAATCCCTGCTATATACCGGGCTGACCGTCCTTGTGGTCATCGATCCTCTGATTGATCAACCGTGAAGGGGGTTAAGTCGAGCTTGCTTGTCCAGAAACTTCCGCGAATACTCTAGTGTTCGAGAGCTCGACTCACCCTAAGACGAGCTTATATTGCACGGACAAAGGGTAACTTCGTATCGTAGTAAGGCGAAGGCTCGGTGAAATTATCGAGTATCAGAAAAGGAATCAGCGAACAAGAAATTCGCGAATATCAAAGACGAAATTAATAGAAAGTGTTTCCTTGGACATTAAATGATATTGTTGACAGATCTTATTTATCGTAGCGCAAAATTTCGTATGTCTTTACTGGCTTACTTGATATTAATAGTTATCAGAATATTTAACGATACGATACGTTCTGTATTCTGGGGTCCAAAGTCTCTTGATTACTAAGATTACGAGACCCAAAGACCCCGGGATGTAGCATGAATCAGGTATGCCGCGTGCTCGGATCAAAATGTTACGAGGACCTTCCCGAATGCCCTCTAATCCGGTTCTTGATATCCAGCATCGACGTCTCATCCGAAAGACCCCGTCGTTGCCCGCTCCATCTCGTGCAACATTCACGACCGTCTCAGGAGCAATTACGGGCGACAGAAATGCAAACTCAGCCACTAAAGGGCGCGACGTTACGAGATTAAGACGAGAAAGGCACGCGGCGCCGTGCGATAGAGAGAAACGGCACACAATCGCCGGACCCTAACAACATCCATCAACAAGATATATGGTGTTCGAGGGGATCCGGCGCCTCCGTTTCCCTCGGATCGGTCTTCCGCGATGTCTGCGAGCTCGCAGCGCGCGCGGAAGCGTCATCGTGTTTGCTCGTAGGCGGCGCCGGGCTCTCGGGGAAAAGCAGGACAGCGACGGAAATTACTCGTCTTCGGGTGTTTGTTGCAAGCGACTGGCAAAAATCTCCGCGAAGAAACGCATTAACGTAACTGGAGGAAAGAGAAAGAGGGAGAGAGAGAAACAGAAAGATAGATAGGGATAGAGAGAGAGAGAGAGTGGGGGGGGTAGGGAGGGAGTAGCTTGCTTATTTTCTTGTCGGATAACTGTCGCGGAGATAATTAGTAGATGCTCGCTCAGCTCGGCCGAGGGAGTGCTCGAAATCGCTGCTCCTCGCAATTAGAGTCGAGTCGCCGCGTTAATTTTGCATTTAATTCGAGATGCTTCGAGGATATTTCCTCGTTAGCGGACATTAGCAAAAAGTAAAGGAACTTTCGCAATTTCTCAGGCTGCAGATGGATGCTGGTGCCGCTAACTCGATATGATTTGCAAGATTGATACACGGTGTCGCGCCTGTTGCGGCATCAGCGTCGTTTTATCATGAGCTTCTCAGAGATGAAAGCACCGTTATCGATTTGTCGCAGTTTGAAGAAATGTGACGGCGATAAGAACTTGGTTAGCGCGAGACGTCGTACCTGCGAAAACCGTTTAAATGCACCGTTCACCGAACGAAGTTACGTCTAAATTATTAGACGGATCCATTTAGCGCAATTGCGCGTGAAGTTTAAATTTTCACGGATTTTCTCGTCACCACCGTTCGGAATCAAACTCGTGATTCGGAACGATCGGGGCGCCGTTATTTAACTTTCCGCGACGCCGTTATTTGACTACTTCGATATTCGAGCGAGTCACTTAGGTCGATTCTGACGCTTTAAACGATGGCGCCTGGAGGAGCGCGCACGAGGACGCGCGCACGACGGCACGAGAGGACGGGCTTTGTATTCGTTAAAAGGGAGATCGCCTTGAGCCGTCAGTGTCGAGACCTTTTAACGGACAATTCAGTCGAGTTAATTGTCTCATCCTGCGGAGTGAGTCAGGAGCCTGCGGGTCATGGGGGCCATGAATTCTCTTCGGAGCGCGGATGTAATTCACGTTGTTAGCTTAAAGAGGAAAAAAGAAGAGTGCAAGAAGGAATAATAATTATTCTGACACAAAGCCATGAAAACAAGAATGTTACGAAGAAGATATGTACATACATACAGGGTGCTCCAAGTTTACGCGCGTATCTTTTTATCTAACGTATTTTTGGCGTGACCCGGAGTTGATTCCTTTCTTGTCGAAAGTATGTACCACATTGCGATATCAACGATCACTGTTCAGTATATTTTTCTTCTATGAATTTAAGTTTAATCTTTTTCTTCTTATGCATATCCATTAATGGATGTTTGCGACCACCATGCATGCTCCATGGTTCCAATTAGAAATATGATATGGGTGGATTTGAACCTGGATCTTTGGCACAGAAAGCAGACGCGCAACTCTTACGCCACGATCACCACGAACCTTGAAAGTAATTTCAAGAATAACATCTATAGCTTGTTTCGAAATAATACCACGCGTTTTACACGTGTGCATAAATTCCTCTCGGATTTAACGCGGTAATTTTACGCGAGGAAGAGGCGAACGCGTCGCGCAACAGAAAGAATTACTTCACTTGGGTTAACACATTCTTAAGGGATTTATTTAGATCGAGACAAGATAATTACGTGGTACTGCTGCATATAAACGATATTAGCCGTCGTGACGTGAGCGCGCGTAACGACACCGGCGTTACTTTTCATTAGAAGACTCCCTTTGACTCGCATGTCAGCGCGAAAACTCCGTCGCCCTGAGATCCACCCAGAGATCCGACGGGATCCAACGGAATGCCGCGTCCATGAATAATGCATGGCGCGACGAATTTGTTACCTTAGTCTTCTCGCGGCATATGAATAAATTTAATGCATCCCCGTATCGGCGCGAATCCACGGTTTTCGCGAACCCGCGAGATCTATTCCGCGAATATATACCCGTACGCATAGAAAATCGGCGGATGTATTGGCACGGATTTGGCATAAAGACGGTCATCCTTGGAGAACCGCGTAAAATCCTACCAGTCGCATTTTACTGCGTCTTGGGTATCCCCTCAGAATTTGTGCGTTGTGAAGCGGTACATTCGACGAGGTGCGATTGAGACGTTGCAATAAAATTCGATGGATTTTAATAGCGTTAAGTTGCGAATAGGTCAATAAATATCATCGAACCATCCTCCATCTCCCGCATCCAAAGAGATATCCTTGTACATCTCTTTAAACTTGTTTGCATTTGCAAACTTTGTAAGTATTGCAGAAATTGACTATCAATACATGAATGATAATAGTCAGTTTTATTAGAAAAATATTACAAAAAGGTTTTCCTTTTTTTTACATAATCTTTAATCAAGTTGCAAGATATTTGGTCGAGTCAATTGACAATATACTGTTACCTAAAATCGACGGTATCCTCTGGGGACTGAAACCCCTATTGGTAGTCATGTCTTGCGGCTTGCAAAATTCTACGATTTCCTATCGCACCCCTTTTTACATCCCTTTCCCTCCGGGACAAATATTTCAGTTGATGACCGCCGAGAACTTTGTGCACCCTCTTTGCGCGAAGTAGATCTAGGAGGGAGTCGAAGATCTCATGGATCAGCGCGGATCAGGGATTTTTATGAGTCACATTCTCTGCGACATCTTGAAGCTGCCTCCGTCGTTTGCGTCAGCTGTCTGGGGCCTTAAAGAAGCATACGTCGACCATATGAGCAAAAAAATCGAGCAGCACACATGTAATTGAAACGCGCAAATACTAGTTATACTCTACAACGCAAATATTGTCAGTGCATTACAAATATCGTCTACGCTTTCAAATTAATGAATACTGTCCAAACATCACCGCTCTTGTTTAGAGTATATATATATATAAATAAATATATATATATACAGGGTGATTCAGGACCTCTGCATCAAACTTTGTGGAACGACAAGTCTTGTACAAAGGACCATTTTTTGTCAAACAACCCATGTTCTCTGACGTATTCGATTCCTGGGCAATAGCTTACAATTATTTGTGAAGAATGGACGTCTTTGATTTGGCTGAGCTTTCTGACATGATAATGTGTTACGGAGAAGCTAGAGGAAACGGAAGAGACGCACTCCGAATCTACCAACAGCGGTTTCCTCGCAGACAACACCCATATCATGCAATGTTTGCAGTCGCGTAGCACCTAAACGATGCATCAGAGAACATGGGTTGTTTGACAAAAAATGGTCCTTTGTACAAGACCTGTCGTCCCACAAAGTTTGATGCAAAGGTCCTGAATCATTCTGTATATTTGTTTCATTATAACCTCTCAGTCGCATTTCGCAATATAAGTAAAGAATAATCTGATTTCCACGAATAGCGACCGTGTAATGAAAAAAATATGTAGGTTTAAAGATTTAAGTGTCTGCGAAATTTATAGTTAGCAATCTGACGAGCGACGAGCCCGTATATTATGTATGTTAATAGAAGTTACGCGACTCCGTGACATTTATCATGCATTATGCGTACGGTGATGCATTTAGCAGCGTCTCCCGTCAACGATAGGTCTCTCGAGAACGCGGTTGCATCAAGGATTATTATCCTGGCGGATGATAGATCCGGAGTTGCTGGCGAGCACCATTTTAGAGCGCTGCTTAAAGCGCCCCACACTTCCGTGAGCATCAGAAAAGATTACTTAGAAGCACCGTCGTCATCCATTCATAATTCCTTCTCATTTCGCCTCACAGCGACGCCATACGACGCGTCGCGTTTCGCGAGCGTCGCTACCCGTTTATTATTTAGTCAGCCCTCGGGACATCGGGGCGCGGAAAAAAGGGAAGCGGCGGTAAGGGAGCGAACTAATCGCGAGCGGAACGAATGAGACGATGAGCTACGGCTATGAATAAATTTTGCCGCGAGCGCTTCGAGAACGTCGCCGGCAGCGTAGCGCTCAAACTAGCTCGTAGACGTTTCCACTTTTTCGATACTTCATATTCCACTGCGAGGATCATTAAAGAATCGTGAAGGAACGTTAAAAATAATCTCACCAAAACAATCTCACGGAAAATTCTTTGTACCTCTATTGCCTCAGGCAAGCGATGAAGATAAAATTGCTTTGGATATTCACAGATCTATAATTAAACCTAGTTGAATCGAAAAACAAGTTATTTGCATCTTCATGCTCACTCAAAATGTCAGTACGATTTTAATAACTACGTTCTTCTGAAGCTTATTCGTTAGATTTTGATATTTTATTTTCGCAAGACGTCTAATTATAAATTAAAGAACTTCTCGATTGTCTCCGACAACGTGGGCGGAATTGTTCACGCAATCGTCGTTTTTAGAGTGCAAGGACTCCTAAGCGACGAAAGATCGAAAGATTCAAGTATCCATTTCTGCTGCCGAGAAGGAACGGCACGATGCCGTTGAGACGACGTCCCAGTAAATTGGAACGGAAATTTGCCGGTGGAATGGACGACGAGTCCTTAGGAGGAGGAAGGGAGGTAAAATGGAGGACGCCGTGACGTGCGATGGTCGCAGTTGCCCCACGGTGCACCAACGGGCGTTTACTCTCGCGCTTGATTGTACGGAGTAACGAAGTAGAAAGCACTCTCCTTCGCTGGTTCAAACGGAAAACAGGAAGTGTAGGCGGCAATTCGAGACGGGACGCGCGCGGGTCTTGGAGTGTGCTCCCTCGACCCCGTCTTTCGCCGCGAATCGAATGTTGGCGTTCCGACATGTAAGTAGTGAGACGCCATCGTATCTGTGATCTCGACCGAAAGTGCACGAGCTTCTCGGCGGCGAGATTCATTAGATCGGAATATTAAAAGAACCTTCTTACGCTTGCACACCGAATTAGCCGTCCAGTAACTTGGCAAAGCTCTCGAGTCTTCCTCCGCGCTGGCAGGATTAGAGAAGCTGTGGATCAGCGGATTGCCATAGTGCTGAAGATTGTTGCTACCAGATAATGGAAAAATTTTTCTTTGAAAGATGCTATGGAGGGAGCATTGCGTATGACAGAGGGAATTTCATTCCAGAGTTCGGCAGTGTAACATCTGAACACTGTTAATTCCTTTGGGTCATTTTTAACTATTCTATAGGTCGCCACTGCTCCTACCCAATATGTCGTCACTTTAACTAAAACATTGGTTAACATTTAACCATGCACTGAGAGAAAAATCCGTGTTTTTTCCGATCAAAAAATAACACACGGATATTACCGATCTCTTTAATCGGTACAGCAGTTTTACCGATCAAATTTTTGGTCGGATATCTTTGATCCGATGTTTTCTAATCGGAACTTTTTGATCGGATATCTTTAATCAGTCATTTCGGCTTTTATCCGATTAAAGAGATCGGTAAAAGAGATCGGTAATATCCGTGTGTTATTTTTTGATCGGAAAAAACACGGATTTTTCTCTCAGTGTGTGTGTGTCAAAATGACCGCATTTGTCGTTAATTTAATTAAAACAAGGTGTCGAAATTAACAACATATTGAGTAGGAGCAGCGGGGACCTATAGAATAGTTAAAAATGACCCAAAGAAATTAACAGTGAACGATTTTTTGTTCATACGACGCAATGGTAATGTTAGTACATCATTTTGTGTGTGAGTTCTGGTATCACGCGAGGTCTTACTCCGCCTATACTCAAAATTGTTGCATAGAACACGAGGCAAGAGACAGGGAGAAGGCGAGAGGGAGATCGTGCGAAGGATACGATCGAGTATCTATCGACATGCCGCGATCGCGAAACGCGTCCGGTAGCTTAATAGCCGTGCTACACGCCGCGACGATGGCGGGCAACGTGGAACGTATAGTCGCGTACAATTTCGCACGATATCCCGCATTACAGCCCCGGCTGTATTACGGCGTGTAATGGCCCGCACATGGCCGCATTCGGTGCAGCCAGCGGCGTGCACCGACTGCGCCGAATTGACACACACCGCGCGTGACTTTACGCTACGGCCCGGCGCGGCGGCGCCTTCCTTTCCAGGAGCGACGACGCGCGCCCCGCCGCTATCTCGCATGTTAACGCGACCTAAGCGAAGCCCACCGGCATGGCGCGGCGGGCCGGGGCCGGGGGTGTCACCCGACAGGGGTTCAACACCTCGGACGATATGTATCGCGCGTCTAATTAATACGGCCGACGAGACCGCCGTATCGGTCTTTCGCGGTATCCAGCAACGCGCGCGCCCCTCGTCGATGCTGACGATAAGCTGCTGGCTCGTTAAGCCGCGGTCCGTAATTTTTCTAGGCGTCGGATAATTTTGTCCGAGAGTTAAGAGCGCGATTAGCGTAATGAGGAGGAAAGGTTGACGCGAGTCAGACACGGATTGAGAGAGCGGTTACCATTGGCCGGACAGCGATAGCAGATATATCTAACACATTAATCAGAGTCGCTTTTTATAACATTATGAAACATAATGCAACATATAACTTTTTGGAATATAAATTTGCATCTAGATGACTGATACTCAAAGAAGCGAAGCGGACGCGTGCATATCATTAAAGAATCGAGGGAGGAATATTAAAAATAATTAGAAAATTCAATTAATATTTTTCGTTATCTGAATTAATTCTATTACCAGTCAACTGTCAATTTTCCTGTACTCTATAATGAGAGGAATTTTAAGTTGCTCTTTGCGGAAAATGAATTTCGTGATCGCGCAAGAGGCTCGCGTTTACCGCCCTGGAACGAGTCCCAGTCAACATCGGGGATGGGACGCCTCGCCTTCGGCGGCACGACGAATCAAGATAGCGAAGTGCCAAGTGGACGAGGGGAGGTCACGGGGAATGGGGGTGGAGGGGAGATGAAACAAGTTGCTTTCGCTTTATCCGCAGTTTACTGGCGTTCGAAAGGCGGTCGAGTTGAAAGGGTGAAACGGTGCGCGGGAGTTGACGTGAAAGGCAATTCTGAAGCAGAGGTGGGATCGGTGGAGGTCGCGGAGGTCGGAAGGACGTAGGCGACTTAATAACGGTATTTAGTGCGACGCGAACTTTATAAATTTCGCTTAATCCCCGGCGACAAATCCCTCGCCTCTCCGGCGAAGCGCTACCGGTGGATTTCCGCGTATTTATTTTGCTGCTCGCTGCGGATGTATGTTATCCGGGTGTTGCCGATCGTGCGACAAATTCGCTGCAGCAATCCTCGGTAGAAAAGTAACGATAAACGTTTCAGATAAAACGCTCGTTTTCCTTTGACATTTTTATCGTCAAACAGCGTTGAACGTTCGAACTACATCTTTATACAAAGGAAAATATTTAAAAATCGAGAGTCTTCGTTTTATGATAACAAATCTTCTATCGTGCAGAATAATATAAAATTTCGCGAAAGAAAGATTTACACTAATATTAGACTTTCTTATGACTAGTACTACGTTTTATATGGACCCTTTATAGTTGAGTAGATAAACTTATTACGCCTTCCTTATACTCTCAATATCCTCTTGGCGGATTTAATTAACTAGGAAGTAAATAATGGTTCCCGGAAACATTCAGCGGAACACACATTTTCCTCGTGTAAAGGATCAGGCTCGAGCTCGCGCGAAGTGCGCCGGTCGATCGCGTGCCGCGGAAATTGCGAGGCGCCCTTATACGGATTTTCCTGATGCCGGACATAGTTCCACGATTCGCGCCGTACGTCGACCCGTGAAGGATCTTGGTCAGCGCGACGAAAACGCCCCGTTAAGGCTCGCCCTCTAGACGGAGACGGGGCGAGGCGAGGCCCGCGGAAGATCGTCGTTAAGTTAAGGGATGAAGTCGCGCACGAAGGACGGAGGGCAGCGGCCGGTCGGCGCGATTAGCCCCCACCCCCCTTTCCACCCAAGAACTGCAGGTTGGCACGCGAACCATCGCGCTGACCTACATCCTACGGCGAGAAGAGAAGAGACCTAACCCGGAACAATGGGTCGGGTCGGGGCCGTCGATGCGAGCACCAGTCACCTCGTTACACATCGTATTATCCGACGTAATTGTGTTTGCCCCGCCGGCTATGCCGGATATGGCCGGGCGGCGTCGCGACGTTCGTAATGACGGAGCTTACGGTGTCTCGTCTTTTTTTTCCCCCCCGTCGCGTAACGAGCGCACGTAAATCGGCCCGTGTTTGCGGAAAGCGTCGCGTGGACGCTCGAGCTACACGTTGCTCGAGGATCGCTTTTATTAATTTCCGCGTTTTACGATATTTTACACATTTTTTTTACGAGACCTCAGGTTCTGCGGTCCCCATGCGAGTTTGTCACTGTGCCTTTGCTTGGGGCACCAGGAAAGATCGGGGTCGCTGAAGTCTCGAGACTTGTGATTCTTCGGCACACTTACGGGGTAAAATCCTCGGTTTCTAGGACGCGGGGGTGCACGCGTTCGCGAAGCTCCGGATTCTCGCGTCCTTGGATTATTCATTTCATTCCGGGTCTGCCCTTCGTTACCTAGAAACGGGTCGCGCCGTTCTTTACCGTGTGCTACGGCGCGAGGGTACTGCAAGGTCAGCTGCATCAGAATTCCGGCGAGATGCTTCACGAGCCGGGCGTAGTGGGGAAACGTAATTTTGGAGCAGTATTTGCGCAATACCGAGGTACCGAGATGGGCCACGCCATCGTACTCCAAGTGGGTTAGGTTGGAGCGATTGTGACGTCACTCTGCGGCAACCTAGTTACCGCCTCCTCTTCACCGACGAGCTCGCCTATAGTCAACACTGCGGTAAAGCACCGGGCAGCTTTCCTGTCAACTGTTGTTCGAGTGGGTCCCACATGTTCGCGAAGTCGTCGGAACGCATGTCCCCTTGGCAACCGTCTGCCATTAGCGTAATTATCTTTTGTTAAGTTAATTAACTCGTCGATCGCCACGAAATCCCGGCGAGACTAATTGGATAATCCTCATGCGCGTTTTGGGAAACTAGTGCTTCAGTTATTTCAAAACAACAAATTTATTGGATATCTGTTTTTTTATGATACATATTTTGTATTAATCTGTCTATTGTTTTCCGGACACGTGCATTTCACATGCTTCAGATATTACAGCTACGGTAATTGATACTATAAAACGTTTCCTTGTTACGAAAGGGCCTGCAAATTACTGGTATTGCGATATATTTATATCTCTGTATTTATTTCATCGTAAGCTTTGACTGCTCAATGATTTAAAAAAAAAAACCTAAAAGAGAGAGATTGAAAAGCTGAAGGTTCAAGGATACAGGCGATATGTAATTTCAAAGCCTGCGGGATCTAGATATCCAAAAATTCAAGGTTAACACGAGGAAGTTAGTTCCCCTAGGTAAAGCCTACTCGAGCCCACCTGATCGCGTGCGGCAGCGATACGGCTCTCGATGTTTCAGCTCCGACGGCTGTTCGTTGTGGTCGATGTAACCGGCAATTACCGGGCCGTATATCGACGGCAGACGGAATAGACGGGGCGGTAATTGCGAGTCGAATCGCGAAGCCGAGGTGCTACGCCGAAGATAACCAGGGTTCCGACTGCCGGCCTAGTTTCGTTCGCGTTTGAAACCAGGGCCCGGTCGACCGCCCCTCAGATTAATCGCGACCCGAGATCGAACGGGGTCAACGAGATCTAAGGGAGCCGCATCCGCGGATACTATATACGATATATCGCGTAACGAAACATTGCGGTGGCGGCGGCGGCCCTCGTGCACGTCGGAATGGCGGAGAACGTGGAGAACGCCGGCCTCGAGATGGTCCGATCGATCTTGGCTCGCCGTGTAATTTAGACCGGCGATAATTGTTGCGCTGGATGGGAGAAAACGGCGGTGTAAATCGTCGGAATGGTACGATGTAAATGGATACGGATATTTACGTGATGGCTGAGGCCGGAAGGAGGTGCTCTACGTGGTAACTTCCTTTTCAAGTCTTCTACGAGCGAGATAATTCGCGCGGTGGTGGTGCTTAGATCCTCGCAACGATGCATCTCGAAATTGGATCCCCGATCCTATCGCGGTATTCTCAGATTTCACGGTTCTCTCCAGTCTCAGATACGTATATATACAGCGCAATAAAGAATTTCTGCAAATCGTCAGAAAAGAAGAAGAGACCTCGTAAAAAAGACATATATGTATCTATTTATATATATACACATTCGAAATATAGAGCACATCGATATTGATCAATATCCCGGGACACAGAGCTTGGATACATTGTGGACGTGCACCCGAGCACAATAACGAAGTGCTGTTTCGCGAAAAATAACGAGCACGACGATGCACACGGCGAACACGGCCGTCCATTCGTTGCGAACAGGGGCGATAAAAAAAAAGGAATGTCTGATATATAACGAGTTTCCGCGATGCGATTTGGCCGTCGTGCCACGTTGGTCTCGCGGAGAATCCGGATTGCCGTACGAGCGTCTCGCGTCGCGGCGGCGAATCGTTCGTAACTTGAGACGTATTCCCCGGCAATCGTCGTCCATAAAGCTGCGACGAGATTCCCGATGAAATTCTCCCTCCCGTCGTCGCGTCGCCCCGGCCGCCCCGTCGCGATATATCGACCGTATCTCTGGCACAGTGGCACACTTACGGTTCCGGCGATTCCACTTTATGCGGCTGTTAATAGCGCAAAGTGCGACGCGAGAGCACATTCAATACGCTCAATTTATTCCACGTGCGTAATCCGCGCAGCTGATTCGCGCGTCAAACGCAACGCGTAAAAAAAGATGCGCAATTTTCCAACAGTATAAAAACCGCTGTTACGTGTTTTTTGAAAATCCAACGACGCGTAAGATGAAAAATCCGTGATTTTGAGCGTTCGAACGTTGCAGTTATTATGACAATAAAGGAGGATTTACGACTATCATCGCGTATTACGTAATTTACGACGGCCCCGAGATTATCCGAATATCCTGCTTTAATTAAGATAAGGATAATTTTTCAGACACCTTAATTTTTATACCCTATAATTTTCACATTTCCCGGTCAGATATCCAAAATGTAACAGCTCCAGGATCGAGGATTCGCGACGTCGGAGGATCTAGAGGGTCCAGAGTACCGACGATCCCGGGATCCAAGATGATATCGCTCCGCGAAATTTCCGCGGGAATTTCCGGTCGTAAAACAATGCTCGCATTTGGCGATTTTCCAGACCGGTCGACCGATTTCCTCTTGCGAACGAGCAACTTTTTACCCCGGCGCGACTCAAACAGCACTTAACTCATATGAGTAATGCACGATAGAAATTCATACGCCGCGACAACGAAGGCACGGTCGCCGCGAAGCGAACCGTGATGAACATTTCTCAGAGTTACGTAACAAACATATTAATACTGTTGATTCGAAAGTTCTCTGCTATAATATTTAATCAGAATCGACAGAATCAGAATCGACGGTATCAGAACTAAAAGTGCAGTACGCCAGCATCCATAATTTGTAAGGGCAACTTTAAATCGAATTTCATATTTAACGAGGCTTTATAGTCAGTCGACAGTTTTTAAAAATCGCTTTTTAGCGACGGCTCTTATTGTCTTACCTTGTTTTCTCTTCTTTTAGAATTTTTTTTTGTCTCTTCAGATACAACTTTAAAGCAAGCCTTGCAAATTATAGGCTTACTTTACCCTTACTCTCACTGAAAAAAAAATTTTTGGTAAACTTGTGAGATGCATTTAGTATACTTTCTTATACGCGGTAAAATAGTTTCAACTAAACGTATGATAAGTATTACATAATTTAGTTGGCTCAACTAAACAAATTATTACAAATGTTTATAATTATTACAAAATGTTTTGTTATTATTATTATAATCGGTAATAATAATCAAATACTTCAAGAAAAAGTAT
>NJRQ01000074.1:369751-389011 GCA_003063805.1 Aphaenogaster ashmeadi
TTCTTTCCATTTTCTTGGGTAATCCTTTTAATACAGTTACCGGTGCGGCCATTGTCTCGCAATTGAACTTAAGACCACACCGAGGCAACTTCCGAGGGAGCTTTCCGCCGACACGATGTCGCCATTTTCTACAACGTTTTGTGGAACGCGGTTCCCGTTATGACAAGCTGATATATCAGTATTTCCTTTACTGCATAGGATAAATTTAATTTAGTGACGAGTTACGGATAAGCGTTCGCCGTCGCTTCTCCGGCGAGACGAGCGTTTCTCCGTCTCGCGGAAAGCGACCTTTATTGCTTACGTGTCGCTAAGCGGAGTTGCAAGGATCTGAAGCTACAAGAAACCCATGATACAAGAATCTAAAGATTCGAGAATTGGGATCACGGGATTTAAATATTCCAGAATACGAGAATTCCTGAACTACTGCTCCCGCTGACTTGCGAATTGCTCGCTTTTACCTTTCCCGCCTCCGCCTCTGCTCCAGAAGTCACGTGGCGTTGCTACTCGTCGAGGTTTATCGCGACCCTTGTTCTTTTTTTTTTTTCGAGAAATAAGTACGTGTCGCCCAGGAAACAGGAAGCAATCTCGGCGGGCTTAGCCGACGAGGCAATTCTTGCGATTCCGTAGACTCGCGATGGCTGCCTCGGGAAGCCAAGGCGGTGCTAACCGATCTCGTGGAATCCATTTCAAAATCTGACCCGACCGAGATTACCTACCTCGCCCGGCTTATCCTCGTGTATAAGTCTCGTATACATATAGATGTAAACGAACGCTGTGGGATTCTTCAATCTATAGACGCCTGTGTTCCAAGACCCTTGAACGCTCGACGTTGAACTTTACAATCTTCCGCAGAATCTGTAAGAGATTTTTAATTCTTCCTTTTTATTTTTTCTTAGATCCTTGACTTCGTGAATCTTTACGCTCCGTTTTTTTAAACGCCATCCTTGAATTTCTAAAATTTGGAATTTTTGAATGTATTAAATTTCTGAAATTTTCCGAGCTTGATATCCCGCACGCTGTCGTTCTTTCGTTTCCCTGCCAATAGCTACCGCGTATACCTCTCGATCGCATTACACGGTGTCATCCGCCTTCCCTGAGAAGTTTTGAAAACCTACACGGTTGGACTCCTAGACCACGCGATTCGTAAATCTTCAGATTATCGAAACTCGATACCCAAGACGCCAACCTCGCTTTTGTTCTCCTCGCCGAATAGCGTAAACGACATGCCCTCGATCATGCTGTTCGGTGTCACGTATGTTCTTCACGATCGTGTCTCGGCTGTTTACACCGAGTCAAAGCAGCGGAAGGAATAAGAACTCGAAAATTGCGTTGGCCGCGGTCCAATATCTTGCCGTCTTGCCGTACTACAACTCGATCAACCGCAAAAGCGAATCCGTGACTGCTGTGCCACGGCCATGTCGACCTCGTCCTCCCGGTAGAAAGGGAGACGTCGTGAAATTTACTCACGGCAGATGACTCGGGCATATCCGGTATCCGCCTTAACACGGTCGAAGCCCGCGGTTATTCTCCTCCGGCGAACTGTCGCGAGCAGGCCGGCTTCTCCTATTCGGGAGAAATCGTACGGAAGGTCGAGACGCATAGCTGAGGGTTAAATTAGGCGCGGGGAAATGCAGCCGCGTCTTGGAAATTCGAGCTCGTCGTTACTCGCGCGGAATGGAAATCGCGAAGGAAGGAGACAGAGACGCAACCGGGATACGGCGCGAGGTTTTCCTAAACGCCGCCGATCCAGTATTGGAGAGATTGAAGTTTGATCCTAACCTGAACCAAAAAATAGCGAATCACGTCATCTATTTTATATCGGTATCCGAGAATTCGAATATCCAAGAATATAAGGAGAAGGACGAATTCTCTTTCTCTTTCTCCCTCTCTCTCTTCTCTCCTGGCGAGGATACGCGCAGCTGATAGAGATAAAAATATTCGAGATCGCGTACACGCTGTGACAGTATGTGTTTCTGAAAATCCCAGAATTTTCAGGATCTAAGTGTCTCCCAGGACGTCTCTCAGTCGATGATGTAAGAATTGGAAGCTATTCGAACGCTTTATGCGGAAATTATCGGTATCTCAAGAGTACCCTCTCCCCCTCCTGCCTCTCGCGCAGATCCCGCTGTCCATCGGCGTGGTTTCCCATTTCCCCCTTTCTCGGCCTGGATTTCTCGCGCTGCAACTCGAGAGATTAGCGGCCTCGTCGTCTCCGGCGACGAAGACGACGTTCGCCGACGACGAGACCAGCACGTTCCTACGGCTTTACCCTCGGGAAATTATGGGAAACCCCGGCTTTTCAAGGAAGCTACCCATGCACATCCGTCTCTCTCTCTCTCTAGATTTTCTCTGTCCTTTTCGCCCTCGTGTTCTTTCATCCTTCCCCCTACTTTCACTCCCCCCTCTTTCTTTGTTCGATTCTCTCGCCTTCTCTTGACGTGAATTGTTGGGAACAATCGCTACGGAATTCGAGCATAAGCATCGAGCGCCGTCTAACTTGTCTCCCTTAATGACTCTGTGAGAGACCGACGCAGATGATTTATAGTCTTAAAGATGTATCGCGTAAAATTTCTTACATCGACGCTTCTATTGACGTCTTGTCTTAATGAAGAAACGTCGCGACAGGCGCATTTTTCCGGGATGCATTACGTGGCCGGATGTTATAATTATTCCGGTACATCGCGGTGGCGATATTACAAATAAAATACGATGACTGATTCGCGAACGTGACGGGGGCAGCATCGATCGCCCGAGAGCAGCCGAGGCGTAGTCTCGTCACGGAATGTGCAAATATCCGTCGCTTTAATCGCACGTCGGAGAAATCATCCCTCGTCTCGTAATTCGCGTCCCTGAGGGTGCGAACTCCCCCCTGCGGCGCTCTCTGAGGTCATCGTAGATTTCGTACGGATAAGCCCTTCGTCAGAGCCGCTCGTGGGCTCGCACACAATCGAGAATCCGCACGCGCGCCTATGACCACGCGTCGGTCCAGCTTCACAATTTGCCGTCCCTCTTGCAAACAATCCGTTAGACTCTCTCCCCGGTCCCTGAGCACAGTTTCGAGTCGGAGTTATTTGCGAGGCGACCGACGCGACGGGACGGCTCGTTGTCGCATTTGGATTGCAGATGTCAACCGAACGAAATCACAATTTCCTGCGAAATCTCGCGTTCGCGATTCCTATTAAGAATTTATTACGTTCGATGAGCTGCCAACTGAAATAGAATATCCGAGGAATCGAGAATCCTCTCGAACGTTCGCTCTATCGTTTTAACGAACGATACCAAACGAGAACTACTTTATGTACAAAGGTATCGCTATAAGAGTTACTAAGTTATTGGCTGATTTTTAGATAAGCTCACTCAAGCGCAGGAAGGAGCGATGGTATTATCCTCGACCGTATCGAACAAGACACAAGTTCGCGAGATGCCGGGACGTGACCTAACTGCTAAAGCCGACCGATTAATATGCATTACGAACTTAGAGTTAATTAAAGACAAATTGCGAAGTGAATTAAAAGTCGTCGTTTGGTGCGCGAGCCCTACGAGACGACGCGCTGGGTTCCCTGCATAGGGTTCCTTGCAACCAACTTCCCTCCGCGAAGTTATTAAGCGATCGTCGCCCTTCCTGCTGCTGCTACTCGCCCAGCTTTCGTAAGTTTTAATTGCACTCTTTTCCGACTAATAGAACGAACCAAAAATTCTCGACGAAAATATTGAAATCAATTTTTCTTTTTTCCCCACTACAGTCCATTAATGCTTGGACTCTTGGATCTGTTAGCTGCGTCAAACTTTGTAGCGTGGGATACTTGAATTCTATGGAGATTGAAAGCCTTGAATTTCGGGATGCTTGAATCGTCGAGTCCTCAGTCGCTCTTTAACATTACTTCTCCCTTTGGAGAAACTTTTAGACGCTTTTAGACACGAGAGTCCTTACAGTCCCGGAACTTTAGCTTTTCGGACACTCGTCTTTTAATTCTAATTCCACCGTAAGTTCTGCGATCGCTGAACAGTCTTTCGGTTAACTTTGTCTCGCAATGTGCGCTGCCTTAAATCCGAGGTGCGGGATGGCGCGCGTTCTCGAATGAAGCGGGGAACGATGTCGACATAAGTGTCGATAAGTGATCGCTCCATGGGACACCGTCGACAATGTGAACTTTTTAATGGTGCTTGAGCACCGAGAGAGCCGTCCGTAGGGTGTCGGTGTAACGAGCGTAAAATTCATCGGCCGGAATAATTGATGAGAGCGAGACAAACGATCGGGTAAAGCGACGTTTCATACGTTCGGAAATGAATCGTGATTCCGCTTGTCTTCTTTGGCTTTGATGGCCATGACGACTCTGCGCTACGACGGATTAATTTAACGCGCGGAGCTGCGAAACGCCCTTTTGCCGTTTGCGCATGTCAAATCCGTAATTTTCAAATCGGATTTTGGAGACTTTGGGAAACGAGAGCGAAGTCAAGTTGCAGTCCGCTTTGCTAAAACGCTTTAAGTCCCTTGTTACAGGCGAGAGAGGAGAAAACGCGCTCGCTCTCGTCTCGCCGGATAAAACGGAAAGTAATATGCCAAAGAGGCGCTCCAGGGTGGATGAAGGTTGCCGAGGTCGACAGGTGTTTCAGCCCTTGGCAAATTACTCGAGACGGCGGGGGCGATACGGGGTCGAGAGGAAGGGACGTGGAGTATCGGGATGGTGGCCGTACCGTTGCGGAAAAGATAAGACAGGTACAGCGCCACGAACGAGATATTAATTTGTTTGCCTCCCTCCGTCACCTCGCCATCCCTCCTCCGGTATATTAAACCGCCGCGCGATGGTTGAGTTAGCGGTGACTAATAGCGGCGGTAAGTGATTCAATTTTTGCCTCCATCTCGTCTTTACGCTCTTAAGAAGATTCACCGACCCGGATTTCGCGTAATACGAACGTCAATCTTACAGGTTACGAAGTATAAAACGCTGTCATGTAATATACATCTACATTTTGAGATAGCGCGATGAAAGTCTCGAGGGACGTCACGAGAATCGCCTGAAAGTCGAAGATTAATTACGGTGAAACCGTCATTTTGTCTTTCCCTCCAAAAGCTATCGAGATTTTAAATCGTGAGTTTTTTTAATGAGTCTGACTCGGCGACTTATAGACTAACAACAAGTTCAATGGAGCATATTGAATCGCTATTCGCGAGTTATCGGGAAATATCTTCGATACCCAGGAGCGCCACGTGTTCGCGATTTATCCGGCGGCGGCAAACTCCATTCTCCGCAACGCAGTGACCCGATAATTAACGCGACGCGTTTGCGATACTATTTATACGAAACTCTCGGGTTAGCGCCTTCGGGTTTCGTGGCCCAATGTTTCGCGTCCCGTGCAGTCTCGACCGAGGTAGGAATGTAATTCCGGTACGACCGCGCATCCAATTACCGCGAAATCGTATTAATCCCATCGAAAATCTCGTGTCGCCTGTAATAAACGCTCGCGGGCGCAGATTATGCGAATCTGGGTACGTATTATGAATTTATTCGGAAACGATTCCATTCGGAATGATAGCCACTTGTCCTGTGCTTGTCTTTTTCGTTTTCTTGTCGTTTCCTTAGCCTTGTCCTTTATTTTTCGGAATCATTCCGAACGGAATCATTTCCAAATAGCTTCGATTATGAAGCTAATAATACCTGCCCTGGCACGTTTACGAAGAGTTTCCGCACTGAAAAAAAAACATTAAATTAAAATAAAAAGATAATACTTTTCTTCGCCAGTGAATAAGTAAAAAACGACAGATGTAATAATTCAATTCGACCTGACTGGCCAGATATATATTTAATAGTGCACAAATTAAAAAAATAATTTATTTAAATACTTGCAAAGAGATCAGTTATTTAAGTTAATTAAATATCTACGTTATTTAAAAAAACATTTTGTTATGTTAAATATATAATTGTTATTTTTATCAATTGAAATATATTTGCTGCTTGACTTAAATAACTGATCTCTTTGCAAGTATTTAAATAAATTATTTTTTTGGATTTAGTGTATTTTTTTTCAGTGCGTGTATGTATTATATATCTGTATATCTTGCAAGTCGAACGAAGAAAACTTTCATTGCACGAGGTCTCCCGTGTTTCAAGAGAACATCTTTTGGCTTTCGATTGTCGCGCTATAAGAGTATCGTGACAGAAATTCGTCGAGTCGATTTTATTTTCGCGTCTCCTAACTTTCATATCCCTTGTTTCCTTACATCTCGCTTCTCTGTACCGTTTATTTGCCGAATAAATCGCACGTCATGTCAAATTATTTTACAGAACGAAAAAGCTCTCTTCACTGTTTCATATTATGCAAATGACGTCATGTTATCAAAGTTTGTTGCCGATCGACCTATGACGACAGACCGTTTTAAGCACATAATGCGACTCTAATCATAGCGATATGCACGGTGTTATCATAAAAACGTCCGCTGTGCCGCTGCGAATTCGTATACGTGAGCCAATGAACGTAAGAAACTCGTGAGTGTCGCGCAAAAACGACTCTACAGGTGGGCGAATGTTCGATCGTTCCGTCTGCGTGAGTCTGAAATTCGCGTATATTCGAGATAGCGTTTCATCTTTAAACGCCATTAATCATTACGTTCAAAATTCTATTCGCAGAAACAAAGAGAAACGAGGTCGAACATTCCAGCGTCGCCGAATATTTTATGAAACCTATACAGAGACGTTTTACGCGCGGGCAAAAGTAATTCGCCTTTGCGAAAAATCTGATCGATTCCACACAAATTAAATTCTGAAAAAGATAATTATGCGGCTAACGAAATAAATAAGCGGATCGCGAATATCCTCTTAAGGCTGCACGAGGAATTGCATCGCGGACATTGCATCCAATAAATGTAGGACGTACGAGTTACTTCACATCGAGACATAATTATCGAGAAAAAGATTACGTAAATAATGCTCGCCGGCTGAGATTAAAAGTAGGTGACGCAGGGTATTCGTTCCCGAGATAATTTCGGTACCCTTTGGTCGCCGCCATCAAATAAAGCGAACGTCCCCTGGGCTCGAGAATGTGATTTTTTTTCCACTTGCGTATGCAACGACCCACCCCGCGGTGAAACGAATGCGCCCCTATAATTTTCAAATCCAGACAGCACTCTCTCTCCCTCTCTCTCTCTCTCTCTCTCTCTCTCTCTCTCTCTCTCTCTCTCTCTCTCTCTCTCTCTCTCTCTTTCTATTGCCGGAACAATATACGATTACGTGTGTACATTTCGTTGAGCGCAATACAAGCCACGTGGTAAAAACAATTTTCGGCGTGCGCACGTAACTGAATTTGCAATTTGGCGATGGCGCGCGGTCGGTCTCCTTCGAATTATTTCCAGCTTTTTTTGCGGTAAACGCGTATCTCGTTGCGACAGAATTTATCGAAGCTCGCATTCGACGTTGGTATTCGTGCCAACGATATTGGCCGCTGTACGCAGAAGATTGCCAGAAACGAGAGATGGAGATATTGTATATTTTCATATTGCAGTCTGAACCAAAGCTTGAAAAAGAGATACGGTCTTAAATTATAATTTATTTATTTTTGAAATTCTAGACCTTTAATCTATATTTTTTTTAGATAAAAACCTACAACCTTATTGTAGAATATTTTAATATAACGTATTCTAGAGATTAATCAAGGTCGACAAATCTGATATAAAGATATCGTGATTACAATATTTTTCAAATTATAAACGATTAAAATTGGTCAATGACAGCTCATAAACTTTACGCGCAATTAGGCCCGTAATTACATTTACATACGTATTGATTTGTCATGTAAGTATTATTTCCATCACTGAGAGAAAAATGTATAATATTTGGAACTATAATGACATAGTAAATGATTATTAGTTAGGAATATCATTTTTATAGTAAGTGTTACCATTTATGTTGGTGACAATTACGATATAGGCATAGTATAAATAACCCATATAAAATTTTACCAATAATTATAATCATTTGAAGTAAAAATATAGTAAGATAGAATATATGGAATGGGTAAGAGAAATTAACCATTTTATATAGTTAATACAATTGAAATATTTGGCAAATATTGGTACAGGTAACTATAGTCTTAGCATGCTTTACTATACCCATGGTAATAATAACAAAGCAAATATGATGACTATAAATTTCTGTTCACTCTGATATATTTTTCATGTTTAAATGAACTATAAAAATATGTTTGAGGCTAACTATAAAATATTGTTATTCCAACTATATTTTTCTCTCAGTGATTGCAACTCAGGTGATATTGATTTTCATTACTTAGTTAATTTTGTACATGCGTACAACGCGAATAGGATATACATATATTCTATTATCCTATACAGAATATTACGTGTATAGAATATCTATGTAGAAATGTCCATTTAAAATTCTAAACGTATCACTCGATCTGACAAATTGTACCGCGCTTTTAATTTGAAAATAGTAAACAACATTTACTATTCTACTAGTCGGTAAAAATTCATTTCGCGAATATATGAAACGTTAAATATTTCGGAACAACAACAATCGGCTGACGTGTGACATTGGTACTTGTTTTGATGTGACAGCGGGCCATTGTTCGCGCAAGGTCGTCGCTCTATCGCGCGACCACGCTCTAGATATAGCTACTGTGTAAAAGACAGCTGACTCGTCCGCCATTTTGGAGCCAATCGCTTTTGTTCGTGGTAGTTGTTTGTGAAGTTATTTCTGTTATTTTTTATGTTGTTTCGTAAAAATGATTGGCTGTTTGATCCCAAATTATTCAAACCACTCAAAAAATGGCTTTAAATTCTACAGGTAAGTATTTTTACTTATTAGTAACAACAAAATGTAGACAAATCTGCCTAACCTCACTTCCTTCTTTTTACTTATATTTTTATTGACTATTTATTAATAACTTCTTAATTATAATATTATTATATTATTAATATTATTATTAATTATTAATAACGTTTTTGATTATTGTTTAGGTTGCCTGTAGATCCTGAAAGGCGAAAAAAGTGGTTAATAAACTTTATTTTCTCAATGTTGTAATATCCTGCATCATTTACTTGAACACTATGTAACTGTACGAGGTCTAGGAATAAGAAATTTTAAAATTTGCAATAAAAAAAATACTGTAAGCTACGGTTTCAAATCTGTATTTCAGAAAAAACCATAATAAATTAATTTATCCATCTCTTGTGTTTTACTTCATAATTGATTCTTATGAAATCTCTGAAATCTTTGAATGAATAAAAATATGGCTTTCCAAAAACAAAGACTTAATTTGGATTTTAATGACAATTATTTTAGATAAAAAAATTCATAACTTGTGCCAAGATGCATTTGTTAAGGTCAAACGTTTTGACTTTA
Source organism: Aphaenogaster ashmeadi (assembly GCA_003063805.1). Lineage (NCBI taxonomy): Eukaryota > Metazoa > Arthropoda > Insecta > Hymenoptera > Formicidae > Aphaenogaster > Aphaenogaster ashmeadi. The sequence goes on from NJRQ01000074.1 coordinate 379,108, forward strand.
AGATGGCGGACGAGTCAGCTATCTTTTATACAGTAGCTGTATAAAGCCATTCACTAAGTACGCGCCGTTCCGTGTGTATCTCCGTATTACCTTTCGAGATACAGTCGTTACAAGACGCTAAATGCAATTCTTCTTTACGATTATTACAGTTCGCGACTGCCAAGCGGCCAATTAACGTCCGCGATTACCGACTCGTGTCGAGATAACGGCTAGTTATCAGGGAAAGTAATTCACTTATTCGTTGGAATCCGGGATCGAAGCGATAGCAAATGGAAATTCTAGATTGTGTTATCGCGATGGATGATAATCGTTTTGTAAACGAGACTTGGATCTTATTGCTAATATTGTATTTGGCAATACGCTTTGCCTTGTCCGACTTAAATGTAGTTTGTCCATTGTCGTTTCCGGATTTTCAGAGCACGAAATAACACCGGCTCGAATAAATACAAATAACGGAAAACTGTAATTTATGGATCGTATATTAACAATATTTCCAATGTACATAACGTATGTATTTAAAACACCGTGTTGCCATGAATCGAAGCGAATGTAAATGTCATCGATAATCGTGCAAGAGATTGGATTTAGAACTAGTTTTACCTTCGGGAGTGCCGTACAATGTCGCGCAATCATTGTGCTTCAATAATTGATTACGCGATCGTAAATAACTGCGTTTTCGCGAGTGCAGCGTTGTGTGTGCAACCACGAGGAATCTTACAATGAGAGAAAGAGACGGCTTGGGAGGCATCGGGCGATGACGGAGCAAACGTGAGGTAAGTAATTTATTATTTATATACGTCTATATTATTTTTTATTTGTGGAATTAATCATCCATTCCTATTTATTTGAATAATTTATAATTAAATAAAAATATTTTCATCTTATAAAAATCCTTTATGAAAAACTGCATGGATTATAATTTTTTCATTAAAGAATTCGATAATTAAGCTTCCAGATTTTAATTATTTTGCGCGCTGATATAATATGGATTATGTATTTGCATTTTGTAGGTCGACATAGTTACAGCATAGTCTGTAACTCCGCTGCTGCGCATCGTGTCGGTGAGAGATCAAATTATCTTTTATTTTAGGTAATGAATTCCTGAATATTACAACAGAATATAACATATCATAGGTCCATTGTCTTGAAATGGATGGACTAGGACAGATTAGCGCAAATGTTTAAGCCCGGGGCATGTATAACCGTTTATTGATCCAGTGTGCATACAAGAATGCACACATAGGAAGAGCTTATAGAATAGAGCTTATTGTTAACTACGCGTTATTGACCAGTTTGGTTACTGGCACGTTTTGATGTCATACTACGCAATAGAATAGCTATTACAAACGATGTATAAACTGCTTGTAGATTTAAACTTGGTAAAAAGTGATTAATAATAATAGTAAAGAAGAAATAACTTATCTTCAAGTCTCGAATGAAGATATTATCATCTCTGACACTTTTTGCCAAGTACTTTATATATAGGCAAGATTTTCAGGAAACGCAATTGAGGACACCAAGAAGAAGATCCATTTTATTATCAAGTTTATTATAATTGAATAAACTTTTGAATCCAGTGCTTAAAAATAAATCGTTTCAATGCTTAAATATAAATAAGAAGAAACGATTATAACGAAATATAAATAAGAAGAACAAGGAAAAACAATAAATGAAAAGTTTTGTGAAAAATGTAGTTTCTATTTAATTTTATTTTCCTCGTGGTGTTCGTATCTCACGAACGGATGGATAGAGATCCATTCACAAGATTTTTATATATTGTATTTTTATATGCAATAGAACAATAAATTTGTATCTATAGAATAGGGAAAAAGCATACTAAAATATTTAGAAAGGATATGTTATCTTATTTGTCTTTCGTTTTCTCAAATATATTTTTAATAATAAATCGAGGTCTGCGCTTGACCACTCTATATCTTTCCAGGATTAAATATTGTATAAACTGATAAAGCAATATCCAGACGTTTTTTTAAATCTATATATGTCATAACCATAAATAAAAATAACGATTTTTGCGCTGAAGATGGCCCAAATAGGAGCCGAAACGTTCGAACACACTCTCTCTCTCTCTCTCTCTCTCTCTCTCTCTCTCTCTCTCTCTCATATCTTTTTACATTTTTTAATTTATGAATTCTTTTTCATCCATGTAATTTGTAAATGTTAATTACATAATAATTTGTGCTCCTAGATCCGCACTGACTCTCATTAGCCCTTTTCTTATTTATTGTTCATAAATAAAAAGACAGAAAATATTTTACAGTTACACAGATATTTAAACCAATTTAGAAGAAATGTAATAAAATAATTATCAATTGCATTTATTTTTATAACGCGTTTATTTTTTATCTTTTCATAGTTTATCCATCCACAAATTTATTGATTAATCATTTTATATTACTTGAAACAAAGTAAAATGCTCGATGTTGTTTTCGTGAAAATAACGACAAATACAGATTGATATGCAATATCATAAGGAATCAATAGATGGATTAGAAATAACTATGTGTAACACGTTCATATCGTATTTATTTTTAATGATATGCAGAAGAAGTTTCTCTGTGATACATACGTAATTCACAGAGTTAAATAAATCGCGTTTAATAATTAAGATTTTCTATTAGTAACTATCGACACCAAGAGACTCAACTGAAATCAATAATTCCTGAGCTGAATTGATGAAAATTAATAAATCAATGCGCTTGAGTACGAGAAGTCAACGAGAATGCGATATCAACAGCTAATTCTGACCGCTCATATAATTTCAGAAACTATCATGATCTCATTTTCGTATCTAAATATTTTTAAATTAATCTCCGGAATACGCTAGTGAAATATTGCACGATGATGAGATACTCTTAAATATATTAAGTGTTTAAGAATTCAATATGTCAAGTCGCTGTCACGTAAAATTAGATATCAATTAATTTGTTGAGTGCATATCAATTAATTTCTCGTTGTCCAAGAATTACCGAAGTTAAATATATTTGCGATGTGGAACATTTCCAAGATATGTATGTGTATTACACTGCGTTGCTCATATTACAGTCCACTGCATTCGCAGCCTATCTATATACTGCGTCAAAAGCATATAGCGTTGTTTATCTGAGAATCTCGTACCTCGTAGCATTAATAATGCTCTTTATTAATTCCTTCGCACGTTTTTATTGAAAAATGGAACAATATACTGGCGGGATGCTCGGCATAAATGTAAATATGCGCGGAGCCCCAGCTTTTTTCCCCACACGCTCGTGAAAATGACGTCGGTGTTAATTTGAAAATTTATAGAAGCATTTCGTTTAATTGTCCAGTTTTTCGTTTACGTACGCGCGCAGTCTCGTATTAATTATCCCCCGATTTGACTGCGTTGTTAGTGAAATACGACTGCCGCCACCTAATTCATGGTCCATTACATATGGAAAATACTGATCGCGGATGTACGATACGGTGGCAATTTGTCACGTTAAATACGTTCGTTGCGTGTGATGAAATACGATCTGCTCCACTGTGCTTCCCGACAGTTGCACCGATCGTGCTACGCGATTATTTCGCAAGATTTTTCAACGTCCGCAGGATGCAACGTTGCGAATACTCGAGAACAAGGCGCATCATTATTTAAGACCGTACACTAAGCAAAATATGAAATGTGTTTGCCACGCAAACGCACAGAATATTACGTACAAGTTTCAGCAACGAGATTAGTCTACCTATAGGTATATTTCCCGAGCAAGTATATCACGCGGCAAGTATCTCCTCTAATATATCCTTTAATACTGAAAACTGTTTAACGGCAAAATCAATAATTTATTTTAGAAATGAATCAAGGCGAAGACAAATCTAAAAATATTTAATGAAATTAATAAGCAAATAGGGACTATTTGTGAAAGGCACGGAATAGTATCTAATTACAGAAATAATTACAGAAACTATAATTAACAATAATGTAATTAATATGTGATACAGAAGTCAAATTAGAATATGTAGATTTTTATTGTATGCTAATAATAATTTCTTGAGAAAAGGAGAGAGAGAGAGAAAGAGAGAAGAATATCTTTAATATCAATTATTTTGTAACGAATTAATACGGTCGCATATTTTCACGTTCGTATAAATTTCATAACAATATAATAAAATTTATTAAAGTTAAAGAAGACTTATAGATCGGCATGGAGAAACCACAATAGAATTTTTAACGCTCGATTCTTAGACGATTGCATGATAAAAACGTTCCTTTAATATCTCGTGAAAAGAAACCTTTGGAAGATAAAAGATACCATCGATAAAGCAATTGAACTAGAAAAGCTTTTTTATAATCTTGTATCGTATAAAAATACGGAACGTGTACTCTTTCCATATTGTCGCGTGCATGACGCAGTATATTGCGGAGCTTCAAATAAACAAATGCTAGGAGCCCGTAAAAAAAATCATGGCACTCGGGGAGGGGGGTGGAGAAAGGGAGCGAAAAAATGGTGGAAAAAGGGCGCGCGTACGCACGCCGCATGAAATACGAACTCGCGCAACTAATTCGATAAAAACGAGATAGCGATTATCCGGAATGCATAACGTCGCGCATTTTTTCCTCTCTCTCCTCTCGCGCAAAAATGCACGCTGCAGCGACGGCACGCGATCATTCGCGCTCGCGCGCCGTGCCATTTTTTATTCATCTCCAATCACGTTTGCAGTGCGCACCGATGAAATATGAGCTGCCGTCCACGCGCGCGTACGCCCGGCTAGTCAAACGCTCGTGAAATGCGATTATCTCGCGCGATTTTCGCGGAAAATTGGAAAATTTACGGCCGTTATTTAAGATCGTGCCACGGAATTAAATGTCGCGCGTCTCCATACGCCGAGTGAGCGCCACGTTACGCTCCTTTTCGACGGATTTCCTCGCTGCCGTGTTCGGTCGTATCTTAAGGAGGTTCTCGCGTTTGATGAAATTAAATATTGTTGATAATGTTTTTATATTTTTATTTTAAGGTGCTAGGCGTGGAAGGCGAGGGATCCCGAGTTCGAGACGCAGTCGGCTCCATTATTTTTTCCGTCTCCTACATTATCACAATTTTAAAAATAAAAATAAGGAAAAAACAAGCCGTTAAGAGCCAACGCAGTAGTTGTTGCGCAAATAGTATATTACTTAACAAAAATTGTACAGACGTTTTGATCCGGGTTTGGATCCTCTTCAGTGTATATCAAAAGATGGATATAATGATATTGAAGTCAATAAGATGAAAAGTAGGATTTCAAAAAGCCTCTCCCTCCATGTGCGTCAAAAGATTTGTGATCACCAAGGATTATAAAATAAGCAGTCTATTATAAAATTTTTTTTAATAAAAAATGTTCTTTAGGAAAAATATTTTTAAAAATGTTATAATAGACTGCTTATATTTATAATCCTTGGTGACCACAAATCTTTTGACGTACATGGAGGGAGAGGCTTTTTAAAATCCTACTTTCCATCTTATTGACTTCAACATGATTATATCCATCTCTTGATTTATACACTGAAGAGGATCCAAACCCGGATCGAAACGTCTGTACAATTTTTGTTAAGTAATATACCTACTATTTGCGCAACAACTACTGCGTTGGCTCTTAACGGCTTGTTTTTTCCTTATTTTTATTTTTTAATTTAGAGCCTTATCTAATACTTACCTATTTAATTTAAAAATAAACTTTACAGTTTTTCGGGTTGGGATGGGAGGGGGGATCTTATATGGATCGATGCCTGTGAGCATCAGTATCATTAAATTGATTATCAATTTAATAAAAATGTGATATTCAAGAGCTGCGTTTCAAAACCGTTGGTAACGGCGCGCAGTTCATAGAAAAATCACACATTAACCCTCAGTACCCCCACACTTCAAAAATATCTCTATCTATCCATACTCGGGTATTCCTAACCCGCGTTTTCTTTTGCTTGTATCTCGGGTTGTAAAGCATCGATTTTAATTCATTTTTTTAATCGATGGCTTAAAGACTGAAAAAAAAGAATATTCGGGTGAGAAAGTCAAGAAAGTCATAACACAAAAGATATTTTGCAATAAGTAAAAAGGGATCGGAGAAAATGCCGCAACTTTGAAAATCGGCCGGGTTACGCTAACCCAGTGTGGGTACTGAAGGTTAATATTATTTAAGCACTAAGATCCGCTATGACCGTTTCTTGGCCTTTTCTCAATTTAAATTGTGTTATATACATCACGGTCTTATCCTAATTATTATTGTTTAAAAATAAACTGTTTGTTGACTAAGAAGTAGAGCGAGAACCTCCTTAATTACGCCTGTAACTATCTGAATGACGTGAAATTAGACTCGTAGGCTCTTTGAATATGTGATTCCTTAGGCTCCTGCGTAGGGATTCCCGTAGATGTATTGCGCTAGGGACTCTGTATCCGTCGGGTCCCCTGTACGTTTACGCGGCCTTCGACCCACGTCGTAGTATTGTTACTCACAATTGGTCCTCACTCGGGTAACTTCGCTACAGTCGAAGCGGCTGGATCGATTTTGCTAATGGCGAAGTTTTTCGATTGCGGAAACCGTGACGCTGAAACCGATGCATTGAAATGCAGCAACTATAACCCCCCGCCGCGCCGCTCCGCGTCGGTAGATCGTTAATGCTGAAAGTTCTAGCGCACCACTTACTGGGATAATAGTTATTCGCCCCGGTCTACAATTAGCAATTGCGCGGCTGTTGCGGCGTGGAGACGTAGAATTGTATTTGAGAAGCGCGTATCTCGACGGTCGCGATTCCCCGCAACGCGGTGATATTTCTTTCTTTCTTTTTCGCCGTTCGGAAAAAAAAAAGCGAGAAGAGGAAGAAACACAAGATCGCGCGAGGCAAGAGTAGTCCCGTCGGAAATTGCGCGCGTGCAAACACACGCGTCGTTACTCTTACCGATTTACATGAAATCTAAGAAGGAAAAGCGCATTTCGCGCGCGATCGTCGAGTAGCGAGGAAATCCCGGGGATCTCGAGGATCCCGTGCAGGGAGACAAAACTGGAGATCCCGGAACGTCGGGGGATTCTAGCATATAAAGATTGAAGGATCCCCGGGATCCGAGTACGTAAGGATTTTACGAGGCGGGGATCTAAATGTTCCAAGGGCGGGGATAGAAGAAGGGGGGATCTATATCACGCGGTCTCTATACACGTCTTCGCGCTGCATTGCGCCCGCCTCCGTTATCCGCACAGTACCGTTGCGGTTTTACGCGGCAGTTTCCCGGGTCCGCGCGCTCATTCACGATTAGTGGAATTATCAACGGATCGAAGCCCGAGACCGTAACTGTTCTCCCGGGGTGGCAATTCACCGGCGAGGCCGGGTACTTCGGGGGCCATTTGCTCGACGAGGGAGCGCTCGCGCGTGCAACGGTCGGGATAGCTCGATGGAGACGAGCGCGCCCAGGATCGTCGTCGTTCCGAGGTTGCTTGCGATGCTCTTGTGGAGGAAGAGAAGGAGGAGCGGGATGAGGACCATGAGGAACCGCGGTGTGACGGGAGGTAGCGGAGGCCAGGGTCGTTTCGCGAGACGACGGTGGAAATCGAGCAGCACCAGCCTCCCCGGAGATCTCCCATCCTCTCTCTTTCTCTCCACCCCACGTGAGGGATGTAATGGTGCGGCGGATGGTAGCGCGCGCAGTTTCGCGTCAGTCTTCGATCACGAGCGATCACGTAGATGCTCGTAAGGAGAATATCAAAAGGGCGTTACGTGCGCCATGCAACGTTCCTCGTCACGATGCTCCTCGTTCGTTCACCCGTGCCTGCCTCCACGGCGAGAGGCGACCTAATACGCGCGAGTAGATCGCGCGTATCAGAGAAGTTTTCCGCCTCCTCTCCCATTATGGCTCTCCCGCGGAGAGTACAGCGAGTCGGATAAGACAACGGGGGGTACCCTCGAGTCGCTGAAATTTATTTCCGGTCTTCGCATTCGTTGATTCTCCTATTCGACTCTCCCGCTATACCGCGGCGGATAATGAAATTATCTAGGAAACGCGAAAGCGAGTATAAAAGTAACACAACGAAAGATAATGAGAATTATCCACTTCAGATTAAAGTTAGAAAACGTGTTCTTAAAGTTACATACAGCTTCATTAATATACGATAAAAAGAGAGTGCTTCATCACTTTGCAAAAAGGTGATTTTATAATAGTGGTTTGTCATGAAATTTAGCTTTGAGTTTTGAAATTCGATTTCTAAGAGATATACATACACGGAAAGAACGGTTTTGTTGAAATATCTAAAAATTTGGTCAGATACAGATCTGAAAATAATTTTATTAGATCATCAAAAGTAACTAAGTGGGACGCATTAGTGGGCGCTCTTACAACTTTTTTCAAGGGGGAGGCAGAGTGTAAATACACTTAGGGATACCATGTTTGTAAAGCTCTGCCAAACGAACGTTATTTAATATTTTCAAATAACATTTTTTAAAGAAATATTTATGCAGATTTTTATTTTTAAGTGTATAAATTTCAAATATAAATTATCTGGTTGTCAATCATAAAATCATTCTAAATTGAAAAAATTAAAATCCGGGGGGGGGGGCATATGCCCCTCCTTGCCCGCTCTCATAGGCGCCCATGGTGGAACGCTTAAAATAATTGCTAGAATATTAATACTTTTTGCAGCATTGTCATCATGCTTGAGTGTTCTACTTAGTTACTTTTGCTGGTCTAATAGAATTATTTTCAGATCTGTATTTGACCAAACTTTTAGATATTTCAGCAAAACCGTTCTTAGACATAAGCTAAATATAATATAGGCATTCGTGTTTTCAAATTCTTCTAACCAAGAAATCCGGCTTTTTTCACATGCTATTATAAGCTATGCTAAAATTTACTCAATTCACGTCTTCGACACTCTTTCTCGGCGTGCCGCCAAGCATCGATCGATTGCAGACTCGACGATCGCGTATGCGTCCCCGTGGAGTATCAAAAATGCATTATGTCGGCGATTTGACTGTGACCCATCGACGCCTTCCACCCCCGCGTCACGTTCTCACCCTGCCGTTACAAGGGGACGGCGGACGGTTGTTTTCTCGGACGATCGATCCGCTCGGCGGAACTTTCGCCATTAACGAGCTACTTCCAGTCGCCGACACCGTCCAGTTACCGCCAGCCGACGCGTTCCCTCAGGTGCCCGCGCGATTTGTTCGATCCTAGGGGAACTTCGCCCGTGAGCAAAACCGAGGACGTGAGCGCAACGAGGGGGAAACATTTGTTACCGCGTTTCGGGGCTCGCCGCTTCCTCGCAGACGAGAGCGTGGAGGACACACCGGGTGTATGTTTCAGCGCGAGGAATATGCAGACGATCAACGTTATATTCCGTTGTATAATGTTGACTTTACGTGCAAGAGCGAGAGAATAACAAAAGCTACTCGGAGACTGTATCTTATATAAAATGCATATCTGTATACAAGCACCCGCGGGCACTCTACATATTTATCCACGCGTGATGTATGTATTCAAGACTCATCTACATTTTAACGTGGTAGAAGAGAGAAGAGGAGAGCGAAAGAGATTGACGAAGATTTATTTTATGAAATTGCATCCTTAATTTTTCGAGATCTCTTGTATTATAATCGAATAATGTTTAGATTCTTTTTCATCCGCAATATACAGATATCAGCCAACTTTACGGGCGATATTTCAAATATTAGAGCCTTCACAAAGCGAATCTCGAGCAATCTTTATCGATTTTTACAAGAGAGATCTCTCAAATAGAATTGAGGATTCAAGACCATACTGAGAGAAAAAAAGTATGCAAATTAAGAATTTGCACAGTGCTTCCTCATCTGGAAGTTTTTCTTTATTTCTTCTTTTTTTTCGTTTGGCTTCCTCATAGAGGAAGCTTTGTGAATCAACGAAAGTTTGAAGATTACAATTTTATATGAACG
>NJRQ01000074.1:397477-410749 GCA_003063805.1 Aphaenogaster ashmeadi
TTTATTGGTATAATTCATTTGCCTTAAACATAGTAAATAGTACTTGATAAATTAAGTTTTCCTTAAGTGCGGCGCATATACCGGAGTTACCCTATACAAGGGTCTGTGAGAATTTTCCGCATCGCCTTGCACGATTTCCCGTAACTGCATGCGCGTGTAACGCGACTCAGAAAATTAACCGGCAAACATCCCGCGCGCGAGGCAAAGTTACTTCAACTATACGGTTCACGAACGTCAGTAACGAACGGTGAGACCCGTACTTCCATGGCGGGCGTGCACGTTGTGTGCTTTTGCGCCTGTACTTGCGCCGTAGCCACGAGTACGAGCGCGCGCGTACAAGATATGACCCAATTCGATATACGATCGCCGATGGAGCACCTTCTTGTCTTCACGGCGATTAAGAGGGCACTTTCGGTAAATTCCGGGAAGACGTTGTAGCCCTCCCGAGGTTTCCACGGGGTAGCGCGATAAGTACGGAATCTCGAAATGCAAAACACCGGTCCGCGGCTTCTTGAAAAATTCACGGGTGTCGGGCGCCGTTGTTATTTATCCATTTAATACGCCAGAGAGAAGGAGAGATGCGAAATTACTTTTGTAAGGACGCAAAATGAGCGCTCACGTTTGCATCTCCATCTGCATCATTCACGGGGCGGTTGAGAGATGACGGGGAAATTTATTGCTCCGCGCGTACAAACACTTAGGAACCCTAGGGTCGTTGCGCAATTCACCTATCTCCGTTTGGTTCTGCGGACCGGGGAGTAATTGCAGGACAATATTATTCTTCGGGAGTGTGAACCAAGATGTTGACATTATTAATGTAGCTGGGACGATAAATTGATCGCCGTCGCTGGAGGATCGTGACGTTAGTCCAAGGAGGGAAGGGACCATCCCTTCGGCTCCCATTCGACACTCGTCCCTTTCCTCCCCGATTATTATTATTTTCATATCGCCACGTCGGCGAAGGGGTAAAATATAATAAAATTTGTTAATTTAATTGGACGCGCACGCGGCCGCAAATTTGCGAAATGTCTGAAAGCGCGATACGTCCGCTTCCATTTTCGCGACCGGACGTTTTCGACAGGACGACGCCGAGCAGCAGCCGATGGCCGATAATCTCGTCGCGCGCGGTACGCTACGCGCGTAAACAAATGCCTAAATTTAATTTCGCCGCGGCTCTAACTGGGGGAAAATAAATTAAACGCCCGCCGCTCGCGACGACTGCGAAATGCATACGCGCGCGGCCTGTACAAATGCGCTCGCCCGATCATTTGTCCGCCGGCACGGGGAATCGGCGGAATATAATCGTCCGCTTCCGCATCTATCGAAATTCTTCATTAAACGTCGCGTTTTAATTAAAAACGTGCGGACAGCCGGGAACCGGTCGCAGCTTGCGCGCAGTCAGATTTCACAATATTATACTCAAAAATGCCGATTGCCTATATCTCAATGTGCAAACACACCGAACCTGCCGAACGTATCTGCGAGACGTTACGTTCGTGTCATGTGCACAAAAGGGGATGGATAATCCACCCTCGAAATGATATATCCGCGATTACAATTTGCGCGGGCGCGAATTATTTCGCATTAGCCGGAATCGCGATGATCCGATAATTATGAACTTTCCGTCTCGTCGACTTCTGGAAATCGAACGTATTGATACGCTCGCAAACGTATTGACAGATCGCGACTGGAAATATCGGGGGGCGCACCTCGGGGATCCCCGCCGCCCGCGCCCCCCCCCCTTGTAATACGCCGACAAAGCGGTTTCCAATTTTCTCGTTACGAAGGAGAATCCATCCATCCGCGGCCGTGTCTCCTCGGTCCGCGTCCCGAGATGGGAACGTGCCGTGCGCGCGTCGTCGTTACGACACCCAATAATTTCCCATGATCTTATTTTCGCAACAAGAAACACCAAATTGGCTTTCCACTTACGCGAGCTTCAATTTGCCGCCTCCGCGCGCCACCTTCGCTCCCCCCCCCCATCCCGTTTCTCTTTCCGTTCATTCGTTTCCTTTCATCCCTTCTCGTGTTATTCGATTCCTTTCGGCGGAGCAGCCGTTCGGTTACTTTCCAATCTGTCCCCGCCGTTTCTTGGACCATATCGGCTTTATTACGTTTTCGCGTCTTCGCCCGACCACCATTTTCGCCGATGGCGAAAACGCATCGGCGGCGTCGCCTTTTGTCCCGCGTCGAATGAAATCTGCGAAGGGTCGCGGGGAGTAACGATGAAAGGGCCAATGTCCGCGAGTGCCGATCACGTAATCATTTTATCGCGTTGCGAAAGCCGCCGGCACACAGAACGGGAATTTCCGGTTGCCGCGCGTGCCGCATTCGTGGAATGCATCGCGTGCGATACGGCATGGGAGTCGCCGCGAATTCGCTACCAACGAGAAGAAAAGCCGGGATCACCGTCGCGATTGGTTCGTGCCAGTTGCACGTGGAGACAGAGGCGTATCTACGGAAAATAGCTCCTATGGCAAGCACTGAACTTGCGCCCCTGTCCAAACATGTATGTGACACATCTTTTAACTTACCATAATATCAGCTGAAAAATACAAGTCAAGCTTTTTAATCTTTTTAAATTTAGGTAGCAACTTGTTAGATTGCTGTTTTAGCTTTTATATGCATTAATGTCTACCGTGCTTGAGGAAGAAAGTTAGGTCGTACCAGGTTAATAAAAATTGCGCCCCGGCCCTTCAAGTGGCGCCCAGGGCATGTGCCATATAGAGACCCTCTAATCAGAGACTGGCCATAAGGGGGCCACTTTTGATTGGTCCGCCAGTTTTGTCAAAAACAAGAGAAACAGAAAGAGAAAGAGATAGAAAAGAGACAGAGAAAGAGAAAGCGATAGTGAATGTATATCCTTCTCTCTCGCAGGATTTTGACAAAATCGCCTTATGGCCAGTTTCTGATTAGAGGGTCTCTAGTGCCATACTTGCCATACCCTAGATACGCCTCTGCGCGGAGAACACAACGGGATCTATCACCGGCGGACGGAAGTCTGTACATATCTGTAACAAGCCCCGCGCGGAACAGCGGACCGCTGCTGCAGCGGCATATACGGCAGCCCGCAAAAAAGGACGGCAACGCACGGGTTTCGCGTGCCGCGGATATTTCAACGCGATGTAACATAATGCACGGAACACCTATAATTACGATCGGGCGAACATGTGTAAGCGCAACGCGATTCGGTGCCTCGCGGATTCCACTTGTTTATAGCGTATTGACGCATAAACCGCACACCAGCTCGGTTTATGAATCCCACATCTAGCTCGCGAGAGCACGATCGTCGCTAATGGATACGCCGTGTAATATTTATCTGATAATTACCAGAGACATCCGATAATTCAGCCCGGCCGCGTTAAACACTATCGGCGCCCCTGTAGCTGATTCTCCCTGATTTTAGTTAACTTGATTATCACTAATGGATATGCGGCATAACACTTAGGTGCTAATTAATAGACACGTTTCATTAGACCCCGCCGCATTAGAAAATACAGTTACCCGCACGTCAATCCGCGCTTCTCTTTCTCTCTCCCTCTCTCTCTCTCTATCTCGCTTAGGTGCTGCGAATTATAAACAGAATATTTCACCCCCATGTAGGGTTGCCATAATAAAATTTTCAAAACTAGGACTCATAAGCCAAAAACCCCGGACATTTCTTCGTTTGCAACCCCGGACGCATACAAAAATGCGAATAGGTTAACAAATTGGTTATAATAAACAATAAATGAATAATTATTTTACATCTCATTTTCAACAGTACAAATGCATAAATTAAACATGTCTTTAATTTAAAAGAAGTTTCATTATTAGGTATCTACCTTATTGTACCTATATCTACGTGCGATATTGCTATTGGTATTTTTTAAAAATATCAATAAAACAACAAATTATATTTAATTATAAAATTAATATTAAAGAACCAAATCAGCACAATTGGTTTTTATCAATAAATTGAAGTGATTGAATATGATGTGGTTAATTAAATCTAAAATGCAAAATATTTAGAAATTTTCTTAAATCTTAAACCCCGGACATTCATAATTACCCCGGACACATTCGAAAAATCCCCCCGGACGTCCCCGAACGCCCTAAAAAAGAGGACGGTATCCGGGAAAAAGAGGACGGATGGCAACCCTACCCCCATGTCATACTCCGCCATGGGCGCCCATGAGGGGGGGCAAGAAGGGCATATGCTCCCCCGGATTTTAATTTTTTCAATTTAGAATGATTTTATGATTGACAACCAGATAATTTTTATTTGAAATTTATACACTTAAAAATAAAAATCTGCATAAACATTTATTTAAAAAATATTATTTGAAAATATTAAATAACGTTCGTTTGGAAGAGCCTTACAAAAATGATACCCCTAAGTGTATTTACACTCCGCCCCCCCCCTTGAAAAAAGTTGTAAGGGCGCCCACACATGTATTCCGCAATTGTTTAATCCTTTCAATCTTGCAATTAAAATAGTAATCTTCGCAATATTTTTACTGCCTTAATTTTTTTACTGTTACTACTTGGACTTTAGAACTTTTTGTTTTCCTCTCTATGTATTCGCGAAACCGTCGTTCGCTAAACCTGCGAAGCTTTTTAAAGCTCTCTTTATTCGTTCGCGTATCCACCAAAAATTTATGCAGGCCGCATGGAAGATTCACGCGCCGAGGAAAATTATGAAAGGATGCGCGCCGGAGATACGCTGCTGCTCCTGTACCGCGTCCAAGAACAGGATTGCAAAGTCTACTCTCGCGACTTTTTTGTTGGCCGACCGAGCGCTAGCTAAATGTATGGATTCAAGAAGGGGGAACGGAGAAACGCGCGTTTTATATCGTGTTTCAAAAGAGGATCGACGATACCACGACGTAGTCGTCGTCGCGGTGCGCGCGATTTCATTTTTGCGGGGTTTGAAAAAGGGCTACGCCGAGCTGTGCTTTTTCGCCTTTGAAATTCGGTGCCGGCGGCATTTGCCCCGCCTGCCTACGGGGGTATTGCCGCTACCGGTTTTCGAAAAGGACTCTTCGTCGGCAAAGTACGTCGCCAAGGGGCACTTCGCTCTGTGCGACAAAGCGCTGTTACATGGTCGAATAAATGTCCGCTGGAACACGGTGATAAACGGTTTAAACAATCTCCCGTGATGCGTAACGTACGTTTTATGAATTTTTTTCTGGGAGAATTTCTTGCGTCGCGATGTTCAGCGCCCGTTACTCTGCGCGCAGCGTAAATGAGATGTGTTTCAGAAAGACGCGAAACAGATAGGTCTTTGAATGTCTAATTAAATGGAGAGTTCAGTCATTCTAGGATCTTTCCCGTACAGAACATATTCTTGGAAAATTTCCGCGACTTTGTAATATTCATATACACAAGTATAAGTACATACAAGACACTAGGAAATAAAAAACGAATACATACAATATGAAAAATAGAACGCAAAAATATTTTAGACGTGGAACTGTGCGATATTTTTCGAAGCGACTTTTCTTTCAGAAAAGTATAAAAATCTGAAGTGTTTTATTTGGCTTGTTGCGTTCGTATGCAACTTTGCATTGGAATGCAAATAGAACTCAATTTTTTTTTAAATAACAAATTTTTCATATATTGTCACAATTGTCTTGTAAAGTTGTAAGTTCGTGATTTCCTAGATCAGCAAGTTTTCGAATATCGGGAGAAAAAATGGTCGCTAAGGGAAATTGGCGTGATGCATAATAAAATCGAGACACTTTCCGTTTATTCCTTGTTCTTTGACTACTGATTTTATCAGCCTTCGAGATTTCGCTGACTGTCTGTTTCATTTTCGAAGGATCTTCTCGCCCTTGAGAGTCCGATCAGCAGAACACCCTCAAGCAATCTTTCTGGTCGCTAACTGAGTCCGACGTTAAAACGGGGTCAGTTGCTCCTGGAAGCTGTCTCTCCAGGGTTATCGGATCATAATCTGTCCGTCACATCGACTTTCCTTCTCGACGATCGCCAAAGCGTTTAAAGAAGGAGGACAATTTTATTGAACGAGACCGCTCGGAAATGCGAACGGCGCGCAGATGCGATGCAGACGGAGTCGGGGATCCCGCTCGCGACAGTTGTCGTTTAATCGCCGCCGGGTATAAGGGATACTCGAACACTGGTGTCACCACCCCCCGGTGTTTAACGACGACGCAGAAAAAGGGTTCTGCGGATTTTTGCGAATTGTCAATAAGTGCTATATTTGTTTACTGTCTGACCCTAATCCCATCCGAAATCAACAGCTTTATTCTCGAGAGGGATGGGGTGCGCGCAAATCCGTTAATGATTTTAGGACTTCGCGATTACTGAGAACCCCTGGGCCAGATGGCCGTCTGTCACGCGATGCCCGAAGGCTGATTCCGAGATGATAGATGAACGAGTAAGACGTCCGTTAATTACATTGATACTGTAGTGAACACATATGTCGCACAGGAAACGTGAATATTTATTTCAATGAAGTGCATGCTTGTGCACGCAAAATGGTAAAAAATCGCATATGTATGCCAGAAAAATAATCAAAACGTTTATTTCGAAAATGGTTTCATTGCAGTTTTTAAATACATGTATAAGAATACATGTTTTTGAAAAATGGTTGTGTATCAATATACATTAAATGTGTAATTTACATTTAGTGATGCATATTGATGTATCTTGCTTGTATAAATTATTTACTAGATTATTTGTTACACATGATTTTGCGTTATTCAAATTTTATATTCGCACCTGACGAGCAGGGCAGGATTCTCAAATTGCATAAGCTTACGTAGATTCCAAACAGACACACTATAAAAAAATTCTTGGTAAACTTGTGAGATGCATTTAGTAATACTTTTTTTGAAGTATTTGATTATTATTACCGATTATAATAATAATAACAAAATATTTTGTAATAATTATAAGAGTAAATTTTGTTTAGTTGAGCCAACTAAATTATGTAACATTTATTATACGTTTAGTTGCTATTCTTTCACCAAGCCGGCTTATTTAGTTGGCTCAACTAAACAAAATTTACTCTTTTATAATTATTACAAATGTTTTGTTATTATTATAATAATCGGTAATAATAATCAAATACTTCAACAAAAGTATTACTAAATGCATCTCACAAGTTTACCAAGATTTTTTTTTCCGTGCACACACAAAGACTTTACAGAGAACTTCATTACTTCAGCATTAACGTCGATCCGCGACAAAAAATCATCGTCTCCGAAGTTTAAATCGCCCCGTCGAGAAGCCGAAAGTCTGCGCGCTGTTTTCCAGCGTCTACCATCCGCACGCGAAGCCGCGGTGCAGATCCGGCCCGACGTCCAAAAACATCCCCGACAGCTCGACGATCTCCGGAGCGTCGATTCCGCCCGACGTTTTGACGCTACAAACAGCCACTCCGACACGCCTCGTTGCCGATAGCTCTCGCACAAAGAAGACGCGAAGTGAATCGGGCAAAAGTGCGCGCCCCGTCCGTTCCGATGCGGCGCACCCTCGCGCGCAAGACGAGGGGGTAGATCTCGCGATACGCTACGTTGCCGGCGATCAATCCTCCCCTCGTCTCCTCTCGTCTCGTCTCGCCTCGCCTAGCCTCGCCCGAAAGTTGGCTGGAGTCTCGCCCGAGTTTTATTTTATCGCGACAGACTCCGATATCCCGGCTCTTTGGAGCGCCTTTCGACGACAAGTCTCATCGTAATAGCCAAACACTCTTTGGGAGAGTGAAAGGAAATAGCTTTGCCATTTGCCCTTACAAGAAACGTTCGCGGACAGTCGCGGTTCGGTTTTTGATGGAGTTTGATAGGTTTGTAGAGCGAACGAAAATGATATTGATTCTCTACTTTTGCCAGCTTCGAGTTAAGAAAGTTGGAACCGTCTAATCCGAGAAGTGTACCCGAGAATCATTCTCTTTTTAATTCTGAATCTTTCTTATCCCACATCTAAAATTGTGAGGTCTTTACAGAAGAATTTCTCTTTCTGCCTCTATTAATTTCGCCACTCGACCATCGCTTCGCTTCTTCTTCGAAAAGATGGTTCTTCTATTAAATGAACGAATCGCTTTTATGTCACTCGTTCTCACAGAATTATCCAATCGTCCGAAGAGCGTCATCTCCCGAGAACGAAATAATTCGTACGTGCCAACCGGCCAAAAAGGGCGACAATTTTTTCAGGGAGTGAAGGACAGACATTGTTACATAGAGTCTCTCGGTGTGTTGCGCAACGGCGCCCCTGAAAAGGGTAGAGCAACCTTTCAGCGAAAGATCCCTTGCCCTTTCGCTGTTAAAGTCTGACGCAAGGGGGGAAGGGGGGAAGGGGGAAGGGGGGGGCAAGAGGGTGCCGCGGAGAGAGATTTCCATTCGGAGTAAACGGGACTATAAATCAAGTCGCGCGGCGCGCCTAAACCCTCGCAGCGGATGAGAGGAATTAATCAGCGACGCGAGCCGCGCTAATTGTTTATTATTCCGCGATCGATGGCGATATCATTCTTATCGCCGTGTACCCCGTCGAGCGGACAAACGACCGTGTTATTACGCGATTGTTAATTACCATAAATGTAATCCCGCGATTTAATTAGCTAATGGCTCGCGAACGTATCGTTTAATCTAATTATCTTGTACCAATTTACGGCATTATTTCGCATGTGAATTCGGGCCCCCCCTCACCCCCCCCCTCCGCGCTCTTTGGATTGCAAATGCGCTTTTTCAGATGCATCTCGAATGTACCGCGGGATGCGGTCGTATTGAAATCCTAATCGTCTCCCCGGTGGGTTAGCCTTTTGAAACGGTGCTTTTGTTTAATTACATATCGCTAAATTGCGCGTTCTGCACGTCGCTTTATCGCTAACAGTTTATTTTGTTATCCACCCCGCCCCCCTCTCACTCTTTCTTTTCCCCTCGTTGCCGCGCGCTACATATGCTTCTAGCCGGATTCTCTATACAGTTATACATTGCATTGTTAGCAGAAAACGTTTTAAATAATGTGCAATTGACCTTTCTCTTCTAAAAAGCAGCTGCACAATGGTCGGAATTTTTGCACATTTTACTCTTTTTGACATTTGCATTCTTTAGCTCGCTTGGTATCCCGATTGTTTTTCACGTTTAGATATTTAGATCCTTTTTACATCTCCGTTTTTAGATCCCCGAATACGTCGATGAGACGCGAATGGTCATGATGAAAATGGCTCGTCGAATATGACAAGGGTAACGTAACGTCGTCCGTAGCGCAGGTTTACGTGCGGGCTTCGGTCCCTTGTTTACCGCACCTAAGGATTCCTCCCCCGTTCCGTCGGCTCCGAAGTAAATCAAGTTTCATCCTGTTGAGAGGTTTCAAACCCCCCGTTGTGTTTCCCCACGAGTCTTTCGTGGATTCGCGGCGCGTCGTTAGATACACGACGCAGCGTCCCCGTTTATTTGCCGGGCTTTAAATATAAACGGACCACATCGCGCCCGCGCGTCCGAAACGCGGAGCTCCTAAATCAATTCCCTCGTAAATATGCCGAAAGCTCGAAATGCCGTGCGCTTTTTATCGATCCGCTTTTTATCAATCGTGATTATCAGATATCAAAATGGCACGCGGCGCAAATTGAAACATTTTTCGGTGCCTTGGAATCCAAAGCTTGGAACTGTGCGGAACAAGGGAATAGCATTTTAACTGCGACAAATATTGAAAAAGAAATGAAATCTATTCTATTTTCAAAAAATATTTTATTGAAAAAAATGAAATCTATTCCATTTTCCAAAATTTATTTTATTCCACGTGAGAGATTCGAGGATGCGCTTCCGCGAATATTATTGTTGAAACTTACGAATCGCAATAACACAAAGAACTTAAAATCCGTAAAAAAACTTATTTAATCCATAAAAATTACTCATAGATTTTATTTTGATTCAATGTAGATATACATATAGCTCGTTCTCCAATGCAAAAGAGTATCGGGAGACAGAACAAACGCGGCGAGTGAAAGCGCAACGGAGACGATGGGACAAAGAGCGGAAAACAAAAGCGGGACGAACTCGCGTCGAAACGAAAGAGGGAAAGAGAGAGAGAAAAAGAGAGTAGACCGTTTACGCGCCTCATCGCCGGCCAAAGGAGAAATAGCGGAAAAATAGAGCGCCGGTGCGTAGTACGTCGCGCTATAGCAAACACCGGTGTCGCGGGTAAATGGAAAAACGTTGTACGCGGCGTGGCGGAGCGGAGCGAAACGCCGACGCCGACGCTGACGTCGGCGTCGACGTCGATGGTATCGCTGGACGACACGGGGACCGGCCGGCCGTCCAAAATCAAACGCGTTTCGAAACGCGATCCGGAAAGCGGAATCGATAGCCCGGACCGGTCGCGCGCGCTCTGATAAACGTTTCATAAATATTCAAATGTTTATACGCGCGTGCACCGGGTGGACAGAAGCGCGCGTCCAGCGGACGCGAGGCTGTCGCGTCGCGTCCTGCCCGCGCTGCCGTGACCGAGGACAGATACGACGATAATGAAGATAAACGAGGAGCGAAGTTCCTCGTGGGAATAGCAGATCGCGCCCGATACCGCCCGCGCTCGGCCAGAGTAAATCGGATATGCGACGGCGTGGTGGTACAGCCGCAGCCGTGAAATTACCACCTACTTTGGCCGAAACTAGTTCGCCGGAGATTCCGTCGCAATCTAGGACCCGTTGACTCGAGCATATGGATCTGAGACGTCGATCCGAGAAGCTATCGGCCAGAGATCTATCCTCATCCAGGATATACTGTAGAAGTTTAGGAGACAAGGAAGCTTTCAAGTGTTGGATATCATTAGATTTATATACCTGGTTTATTATTTCTAATAATATACAGGGTGTTCAAAGAAAGCTATTCAATATTTTTATGGTAGATAGTACACACCATACTGAGTAAAATAACCTTAGTAAACATAGGTCGAAAGTTCTACCGTTTCTGAGATATAAACATTTTTGTATTTTAGCATCATGATTGACTTACTGGCTTCTACGTGTCGCATACGACGTGAGAAGAAGATAATCTTTCTAAATCTTTATCTCGATATTTACAGAAGGTGTTCCACATGTCCTCCTTCCATTTTCATACACGCTTGGTATCTTCTTCTTACATACTGAAAAAAAATTCTTGGTAAACTTGTGAGATACATTTAGTATACTTTCTTTTGAAGTATTTGAGTATTATTATTACCGTTTATAATAATAACAAAACATTTTGTAATAATTATAAACATTTGTAATAATTATAAAAGAGCAAATTTTGTTTAGTTGAGCCAACTAAATTATATAATACTTATTATACGTTTAGTTGAAACTATTTCACCAAGGTGCTTGGTAACATTAACCAAGCCTTTCTTTCAAGAGTCGCGAACTTTCACGAAAATTCCAGGTCTCTGTCGAATTATTTGACAAACACGCTGGATTCGGTCACGCGTAATTCTTCTAAATCATTTATTCTAAATTATTTATAATATTTAGACAGATTATCTTCTTCTAGCGTCGCGATTGAGCTTTCGACCTATGTTTACTAAGGTTCTTTTACTCAGTATGGTGTGCATTCTAAATTTCTTGGAGTGAAATCTCACTCCAAAGAGTGAAAATACTGCCACTTTGAAATTTGAGTGGCAGTATTTTCACTCGCTTGGAGTGAATTTTCACTCATTTGGAGTGCAATTTACTAAAAAAAATTTAGAGAGTGTACTATCTACCATATAAATATTGAATGGTTTTTTTTAACACCCTGTATAATGGAGAAGAGAAGTGTAACACACGTGTCATGATCGAATAAAGCGGAAGACGGCGGTTAAACTATTTTCAGAAATTTCGGACTTTCTGGGGAAGCTCGAAAGAAGGAATTGGTGTCGGCGTGCGCGCACCCTCTTTTAACGGAGCCGCAATCAAAGTCGTTCGATAAATCAAACTCGGTGAAGTTTTAATTGATCGCGGCTTGATCGGGAGGCGAGGTGAGGTATAGGCGATGTCCTTCTCTCTCTCTCTCTCTCTATCTTTCTCTCTTTCGCTTCCTAGACACGCGGGAGCCTCCTCTTCTTGCACCGTAGACATCCAAAAAGTAGGCGGGTTATAGACTAACTTTGTAGTAAACTCACTCAATCAAAGTTACCGCGAGAAAGTCTGAGCGAAGAGCGTCGCGGAGGAGCGACGGACGAATGTTTTAATTCGTGATTAAGTTCTTAAATCTTCTGAATCCTCGCGAGTCCATATATCGTGACGCCTGTCTCTTATACACATCTAGATGTGTATAAGAGACAGGTATAGGCGATGTCCTTCTCTCTCTCTCTATCTTTCTCTCTTTCGCTTCCTAGACACGCGGGAGCCTCCTCTTCTTGCACCGTAGACATCCAAAAAGTAGGCGGGTTATAGACTAACTTTGTAGTAAACTCACTCAATCAAAGTTACCGCGAGGAAGTCTGAGCGAAGAGCGTCGCGGAGGAGCGACGGACGAATGTTTTAATTCGTGATTAAGTTCTTAAATCTTCTGAATCCTCGCGAGTCCATATATCGTGACTCCTGGGATCTCTCTCTACATGGACTTTCGATATGTATAAAGATCCCGGGATTCACACGCAATTGGCACCATAGACATATATAATAGACCCAGCATACCCTTGCTTTCGTATGAAATAAGGTGGGTTTGGCAGGACTCAGTGAAAGGCTAAACATTGGGTACGTCTGTCCTTTGCTGTAGCGCAGCAGCTGCGCACGCACTCTTGACAACAACGGCCGACTTGGCTGATCAGCTGAATCATCGACATTTAGTATCAATCGTAGGCGTTGAAGTCTAAAAGTGGAACGTGTAATAATAGTAAAAAAAGTGTATTTAGTTGTTAAACAAACGTTTGCAACGTGTAAAGTTTGAGATAATATGAAGTTGTGTTGTGCATATGGCTGTCAATAAATGATTGCGCATTCGTTTGCGCAGACAAGGAAGGAAAATTTTCCCGATATCTTGCTTCTCTCACCGTCCTGCCAAGACGCGCTTGAGACGCGCATGCTGGGTCTATTATATATGTCTATGATTGGCACACAGCGCAGAAATACAAATGGCGCGTTCGATTGGACCATAGACCTTATAGATATGGACTGGCAATTGCTATAGTTTCTGCATAGGAAACAGTGTCCGGATCTCTCTCTACATGGACTTTCGATATGTATAAAGATCTCGGGATTCACACGCAGTTGGCACGCAGCGCAGAAATACAAATGGCGCGTTCGATTGGACCATAGACCTTATAGATATGGACTGACAATTGCTATAGTTTCTGCATGGGAAACAGTGTCCGGAGGAG
>NJRQ01000074.1:411264-436793 GCA_003063805.1 Aphaenogaster ashmeadi
AAACGTACTTCCGGACTCTTTAGAGAGAGAAGTACGGACGCAATCTTGCTTGTATTACCAGTCCATATCTATAAGGTCTACGGATTGGACGTATCGGAGACGCGCGTCTCCCAGCTCATTGTCAGATCAGTTTCCCGTCCATAAATTAACGTGAAACCGCGAAGAACAACTTCCCGATGGAGTCCTCGCCAAGTCGCGTTCTCGATGCCACCGGATGGGATCGCGCCATTGTTACTTCCCGATTCCAGTTCCCTTCCGCTGTATCGCTTACATTAGCCGAGTACGAATTCGGCGGTGGCGGTCGACCCTATCGATATTCAGTTGCCGGGTCGGTTGCCTTTAATGGTTACGCTGAATATTGATTACCAATTAGCGGCATAATCACCGCGAATTCTAATTGTTAATGAGGTCTGGGACTGCAGCGTGCGAACGCGCGCGACGGGGCGGGGAAAGCGGGGAAGGGGGACGATATAACACTCGACTGGGTAATGTCCGGCTGAATTAACAACCGCTTCCTTGTTTTTAGCTTCCTGCGACGCGCGCGACCGACGTCACGGGATATGCGCGCTAGATTATTTAGCGTCCTGCGTACGCGCTTCCGTTCCGATGCGGCTGTGCTATTAATTACCGTTACCGGATTAACCCCTTAAGGACGTACGTCGCGAAATCCGCTGAAATCCTCTGGAGGTCATCCCCATTCAATTGATCCGACCGAGAGCACATCGTTACTATACGATCGCCGCGAAATATTGATGCTAGTTAATTACGTTCGAATAAATTTTTCGGTAACTTAGTTATCGCGCACAAACAAATGAATCTATAAAGAATTTAATTAATTTCACGGTTATTAAATCACGGTGATTGTTCGATTTGCTGATTGCGTTGCTTTCTTTGGATGACTCAAAAAGATACTAAATATTTTTCGGACCTTTTGGTTTCCGAATTCTAAGGTTTTGGTATTTTCTCTGTCTAAACTGTCGTATACATATGTGCACTCTGAAACTTTAGAATTTTACAATCTTCAATCGTTGCTTCAATAAAATTAAATAAAACTTTAAGAGAATACTTAGAATTATGCATCGTCAGCTGCCCGAAGAAATTTAAATGTTAAATGCTTATTCGAGAACATGCGGTTTGCCAAGTCACGGGGAGATGAATAGATCGTCTTACATCATCGTGCATCAGTCTCCTCCACGGTCCCCGATACGAAAAACGACTCGCGAATACGAGGGATGGATGATCGATCGACGAAGACGGAAAGTCGCAGGAGACGGCGGCGGTCGGATGACTCGACTCGACGACGATGGTAATTCGAGAATTTTCATATCGCTAAGTAACCAGCGCGCCATCCGTTTCGGTGTGTAACATAAATAACATTACCGGCGGAATGGCCCGTGATGAATGTTCATCAGCGCGCCATGAAATATGTATGAATCGATCGGCTCCATTTTTATTCCCATCGACGGCCGTTAGGCTCGATTCCTCGGGATTATTCTTTTGATTAAACACGACAATGTCTGTGCCTTATCAAATTTACTTCCACTTTCTTACTTTATTATGTAATCTGTTAGTCCGATGTCTTTCGGCATCTTTAATGAAGAATAGCCAAGCGAGAGATTACGACTCGACGATACAGATCGAAATGTTAGAGACCGAGTACCAGTAATTCGAGTACCAGCAAACAATCCGGCATTATGGACGCATCCCTACCACGATTTAAGGAAATCGTGAACCTTACGATGGGGTCGGTTTTGAGGGGTCGTTTCGATGGCGCCAGTCGGCGACTTCTCCCTCGTTGCCCGAAATTCATTTCTCCAGGTTATTTATAAGGGGACGATGCCGTGACGATGAGTCAGAGGCACGTGAAATACATTTCCCGGACCGTTCGCGGAAAATTATGATCGAGAAGTACGCGACGATCGCAGAATTACGCGAGCCATATGAAAGTTTAATGGACGGCTTTTAATATTTTAGCGTAATGTCATTTGTGCTCTACCGTGGACCATAAATACCTTTACGTTCTGATAGATTATACTATATTAAAAGAAAACCTCGTAAACCCGATATCATCGATTCGCGTGTTTGGAAGTATCCCGAATTAATACTGTATTTAAATAGCTTGTAGCTTATAATTCCGCCAAAAAGAACAATGTTTTAAGCAGAGCGATATGTAGACCATTGTTCTATTTACAACTGCTTGCTGTCGTTCACGAAATTCGAGAAAACCAACAGCCGTAAATTTAGAACAATTTGGGATTAATTAGATGACTTATGATCTCGTCACTGCACTGCAAATCCAAGCGTGTTATTTTTGTTAAAGCTCTTCTTACACATTTCTTGCCATTTTAAATCATATCATTTAACACGATTGAATATATTAATTTTTAATTTAATACGATTAAACGTGTTAAATGATGTAACCTAAAACGGCAAGAAACATGTAAAAAGAATTTCAGTCAAATGTGTCATTTTTAGATGTTCATGCGTGTAAAAATAACACGCTTGGATTTGCAGTGTGTCCAATACTTTTTCCCGTCTTTACTTTTTACTCATACTTCTCCCAATCTTACGTCGCTACACCTATCGCCCAAACCACCCCCTTGCATCACACGTCACGCTCTCAGGCAACCCCCGGAGGCGAAATATCGGTGGCGCGAGTAAGTGCATCGAGATATTGAGATGTGACCCACGTATTCAATATAAGGGCTTTTACCGGCTCACGCTTCCGGGGCAAAAGCAACCCTCGCCCCCTCTACACCCCTCCTCTCCCCTCCCTACCCCGGTTTTCACGGTATCCTTTTCGCCGCCTGTGGCAAGTCGAGCCCCTTCTTCTGAGCGACCAACGCGCATTTTCGTACCAACGCGCACTCAATTTACAATGGAATTGCTTCAACAGGCCATTCTGTATAATGCGCCCAATAATGCATCTATGCAGCGCTTTCGATATGCATAAGGCATCGCGTATTCTGTATACAGGGCGCCCCGAAACGCGTCGCTTTCGCCTACGGGGGATCATTTTCGTCTGCCACCTTCGAATCAACTTATCCTTCGATTTCTATCTTCTTGCTCGCTGTCTGTCAATTTTTAACATATTGAACATCTTAGCGAGTATACATCTTGGTAGATCTCAAGTTAATATTTTATCAAACTCGATGCCGCGAGTAGGTGCAATTTCTCTTTCGTATTCTCGAATTTCGCGATCCTCCTTTATTATTCTAATTAAAGAATTTAATCGTCGCGTATGGATGAAGACTCGACTAGAGATTGATCGAAGAACTTGTGACCGATAATAATAGCGATAATTTTAGCGTCACCCGATATGTCTCTGGGAATATAAGCGCATACCCACGTGTATAATGCATAGTAACAAAGGCGTTATCGGACGCAAGCCAGGAGCGCTTTACGGCCCCGATATCGAATCGAATCGAATCGAGAAGTAATTTGCACGTAGTAATGGTACAAGATGTATCAAAGGGAAGCTGCAGCATGGCTGCTAAGGTGTTGTTCTTGGCTCCGCGACGTCGCTCCTACGACGGATACATCGGGACGATATTGGTCTCGATTGCTGTTGCTGCATCGAGGCGACGCTCTCTCGACTACTGCGCTAAAATGATATTGCTTTCCATCGACGCTAGTCGTCCCTGAATACATTCGACGCGAGTCTCCTTCGTTGTGCGCGCGTATCGAATGATTTTAGAGTGAATATTTTAAAGGGGAGAAGAGAGACCGGGAATTGCGCGACCATTAATTTGCATACGATCGCGCGGATGCGCGCGATCGAATCCACCGCGGCGTGAATCACGGTTGAATCACTTCGTCACATAACAAATAAATATGGATAAAAGGCACACGTCATCATCGTTAATGAATCAGTCGCGGGGGGTGGACGATTGCGTTAAAATCGATAAATATTTAGCTCTCTGTGTATTCGATTTCACAGCTGACCCTCCCCCTTGATGTCGAAAATAGAAATGTTTTATAAAATTGTTGTATGAATTCTCAGCGGTGCTGGAATGGCTAGAATGGCGTTCCGCAGAATTCACATTGTGCCAAAGATCCAGGTTCAAACCAGAACATATCAAATTTTTAATTGATCACCACCTCTCGGAAGGCAATGGCAAACCATTGAGAGTACCTTTGCCAAGACAGTCACCGTAGAGCATGCATGAGCATGCATCAACATGATGAACCAGGGAAGAATGTTTCTTGGGATCTACGTTCGATATGAAGGATATCCGCAGAATTGTGATGGTTCAATTTTCTTTTTATTCCGCGTCGCGCCGATTTCCGCTCGTGTAAAATATAATTCCAAGTGTTACAACTCGGTGAACTTACGCAAGGCACTAAAGCGCGCTCGTACGGACGAGCTGACATAATAATATGCAGATTAATCGCCGCTCTTCGACGCGTGAGTGTAATTCGTGATGCTCCCGCCTGAGTGACGATATCGTTGACTCATAAACGGCTAAGGCGCATCTCGTCCCGGCGCCGAATGAAAGTTCAGTCATTCGCATAAATGTTCGTATTCGTCGAGGGCGCGCTGAGCAGATAATAAAAGGGAGAGAAGCGGCGATAAACAACCCGCGCGATCAGAGATGCGAAAAGTTGGAGGACGTCCCCCAATGTACGATATATCTTATTAATGTAATGGACTTAAAGGTGATGCACGAGCCTCGTTCATCAAGTGCATTTGATTAACGACTTATGTAATATTTTTTAGATTTTTCGGCAATTTTCACTCCTCGTCGCTCGCGCGTTTCGCGATGCCCTTTTGCCGGGATAGCCTTCACGAACGAAACGGGAGATAAGAGCACGCGCGAATCGAATGTCTCCTTATTACCGCAACCGTAAAGAATTTAAGCCGCCGTTTCCGCGGGGAGACTTTCGACGTATGCTCACGTTAATTAAATTTCGCTCCTCCCATCTTACGGCGGGTGCAACTCGATCCCCGGCCGTCTCGTGTTAACAGCTCGGCTCTCGTAAAAACGCGAAGCCGCTCGCGTTTCTTCCTCTCTTTTCCCCGCGTTTTCTTTTCCCTACGTTGATTGTAATTAAACATAATTACCGGGGCGCGCGAGCCGTGCTTCGCCTTGTTCGTGACGAAGACGCGATACGAATGTATATTCACAGCTCGAACCACGAGGGAGTGCTTCTAAAACGAGAAACGGGAAACGTAAAAGATGACGAAGCGTGAAAAATGATGCCGGATCGCGAGGGCGAGACTCGTAAAAATATTACGGAGCCCGACAATCACGCGAATAACTCAAATGCCAATTTCAGCAGATCGTATCCGATTGATTATCGGATTGCCGGGTGGTGCTTTTCGTTACGCGTTGTAACACCGGGGTATCAAATATACGAGAGTTAAAGTAATTATTATTCTTTTCGCTACGTTACATCGGCGTGCGCAGTGATAAGCGTAATAACTAAAATACAAGCGAGATACATAAAATATTTTGCCGAGCGGTTCATTAAATATTTTGCCGTAACAAAAAATAGCGAGCACGGTTTAAATGAATATAACCGGTAACATAATGCCGCGCTGATGAATGCCGTGAGATAAAATGCCTCGAAGGTTGAAACGTAGACACGAATTAAGACGTGGAACATAACATTAAGATCCATGTCTCGCTTATTTATCGCACGCGTAATTTTAGCACAGGGGCATAAATCTTCGCAGAAAGCTGGATTTTCGCAGGTCGTCTCTAATTTCGAAAAACGTGTCTGATCCATGTAGATTCTTCGAGATCCGTTCTCGGATATCGCGCTAAACGTAAAGCCTCGGAAAATAGAACACGGAGAACAATATCGCGTTTGTTACGGGACGGCAAATGTCGCTGCAAATTTATCTTCTGATCGCGCGCGATATTTCGAAAGCACGTAATGCGATAAAATGGCGCCAGGGTGGTGGCGGAGGGGAGGGTGAGAGAAAATAGAAAGTATATATCTTGGCGTGGGATTTAATTTAATTTCCATGGTCGAGTCGTCGCGATGCTCTGGGTTCCCGACCCGGCGCGGCTGCGCTTCATAGAATCCATTTATCCCCTGTTTAACCCATCGACGCGATGCGACGCCGCGCGATTGTTTTTATTCGCCAAGCAGAAAATGCGAAAGCGGAACATTTACAAATGCGAATATTTGCCCCCATTAATAATACATAATATCCCGCGCGCTCGGCGCACTCGTTAAACGCCGCTTTTGCGAACCGAGAGTCTCGTTAGCAAAATTGATAGATACACTCGAGCGCGGATCCACATGCAAATTTTTCAAACAGTTTATTTATTTTGACCAGAGTTCATCAAAGATGAAAGCCTTTTTCCGTTCAGAAATCAAGGAATTTATTCGAGCGTCTAAAAAAGCTGGAATAAAGACAAAACATGTTTTAGTGGTTCTCTAATTTCTATAAAGACGTCTTTTAAGGCTAATCTACAATGTGCTCTTTGCTTCCTGTTTCTTGCTCTTTGCATTTAGCCTCTTTGCTTTTCCACGCATTGTTTTACCGACATTTAATCGTGTTTCTTGTCACGTGTTTCTTGTTTCTTCCGAAGTTCGTCAACTTTTATCTTGGATGATAGAACGAACAAACATCGCATTACGCGACATAACCAAAAATTGACAAAAGGCAAAAAGCAAGAAACAGGAAGCAAAGAGCACATTGTAGATTATCCTTTGGTCCTTTGTGACGATTGCGACAGGTTTTAAGAAGCTAAGTATCAAAATTAGCGACTTTAATAAACACACTGAGAAAAAAAACTGTTGCTTCAATTAAAGTGTTATCACGGGGCGCCAAAAACATAAGTAGTTCATTCAATTGTATTATTAATAGACCCAATATTTGGATTATTAAAAGAATGATTGAATTATTGGTTTAAAAATGCAGACATTGGGTCTAATAATAATACAATTGAATGAACTACTTTATGTTATTGGCACCCCGTGATAACACTTTAATTGAAGCAACAGCTTTTTTTTCTCAGTGCACAAGTTTTACGCGACTCGAGTTCCAGAATCATTAGAATGGCTGGTATTATATTTGATTCGATAAAACTTCTGTCTCTACCAAGACAATCGACACGCGAAACACGACGTCTCGATTACCGTGCTGGAAACCTTTTTCTATCCACAGGGCTGTTTTCGCCCTGTCCCTTTCTCCTTTTGTCTGCTATTTCCCGACCAATCCCGTCGCTCTACCGGGCTCGCCTCGACGAACCAACTCGCATTAATTGCCGGGAGTCACGACATGTCTCCATTACTCAAGAGCTTCGTTAAAGGGAGGCAAAGGGGATAAGAGAGCGCCGCGAGGATAAGGGGCGAGGGAGATAAAGAAGGTCGCAACCATGTTTCACCATTATTTTTCACAAATTGGGCTCGCGTCGCCGTTATCCTTAACGAGAATTGAACTGGCCCCCATCGTCCGTGGAATGAGAAAGGGTTTCTTGTTTATCGTCTTCGCGAATTTCATCCGTTTATTGGATCCTCCTGTTGTTTTTCATTTTTGAATCTTAATTTATATATTGCGCGCGGGACGCGACGTCGATCATCATAGAAGCTAAATGGACCGCACCCTCGCGTACAGCTTCCACTAATTAATCAGAAATTTCCTGCCGGCACTGTCGACCGACCGATGCAACTAATAGACCCTGCTCCGAATCTCCCTACCAATTATCCCACCGTGTACTAATTAGCATATATGACCGTGGTAACAAAGTTTCCCGCCTCCGACAATGCCGTCCACGGCCTTGCGGAAACTTACGGCTTCAATAAATTCGTAAATCTACCAGCCGGTTGGTTCACGACCGACATATAACTTGGCGTTTCGAGGTCTTGCTTGATTTACAGACGAAAGCGTTAAATAAAAAAAAAAGTCAATACGGGCACTAGTATTTTTGTTTTCAAGTTGGAAAAAGGATCTTGATTTAATATTAAATAAAACGAGTGCATTTTGTGCCAAATGTAAGAAATAAAAGTACGATCTTGCTGAAGTATTTAAAAATTTGACCAGACACAGATCTGAAAATAATTTTGTTGAACCACTAAAATAATTAAGTAAAATGCTCAAGCTGGTTGCTAGAATATCAAAACTTCTTGCAACATTACGCTTGAGAGAAAGAGCGTCCTACATTAATTATTTTGATGATCCAACAAAATTATTTTTAGATCTGCATCTGGCTAAATTTTTGAATCGTTCCTTCGATTTAGAACACGAATGTGGATCAGGAACAGGAAACAGGAAAATATAAAATGCAAAATTACTCTATTAACTCCGGCAAAGTCAAGACAGACTTGAAGGATCGAGCGTATTAAAGCAGGGGTGTACGCGGCGGAAAAATTACCGACAAGCTACCGCCTCCTGCGTACGAAACTTTAGCAGTTTATTATAGCCGAGTGCCGACATAGTTCTACCCGCAGCGCGGGAGTTTCAAGCAATGGGACGAAATAATCGCGTTTTTACGATACTCGCGCCGAGTTTTACGAGAATCGGAAGCCTCGGCGACGCTTTTGTACGGTAAAACTTGTTCGAATGCCACACGCGTCATAAAATCGACAAAGCGGACCGGCAGTGGCGCGGGTTTTATCAGACTATCCGGCATACTTTCTGCGTCTAACGCAAAAGCGAGTTCGTTTCTCCACGTTCCAGAGCGAGTCGCGCGCGTTCGAAATAAATGTCATGCATAAATGCCGCGCGAAATATCGCGAGCGCTGAATTAAATCCTATTAAAATGTTTTTGTTCTCGTTACAACATCTCGTTACAGTGTAATAATCATCGTTAATAAATGTAAATGCAATAATTAAATTAAATCAAGGAGGTTGCTGCGTTATAATTATGCAGCGGTTTATCACAAACTTGGAAAAACGAGACTCTGAAAATACGAAAATATTGCGCAAATATTCAACGTTGTAAACAGCTTTAGTGGCTTTCGGCTTTCCGCGACGTGGTTTTTTTTTTTTTTTCTTTCACCCTCGACTCCCAGGCGACGCGACGCTCGACGGAAAGTGGAGGAGCCGGTACAGCTGGAAAGGGTGACTCATAATACCCGCCAGTAGATCGGACTTTACATCCGGCTAATTAAGCATTGATAACTAACGAGGTTCCTTTGTGCCGCGGCCGCCGCGGGAGATGAAAGTCCTCGGAAAATTTCAACCGACACGTCGGATTAAATGCTTTAGCGCGCGTGCTCGTCGAAGCCGAGCTTGCAACTCGATGTGAACTACGACTTTAATCCCCGTTGACGCGAATTGCTCGGGGCGTGTTCCCGTTGGGTTTGGATTTTTTTCCTTTCCCAGCTACGTGGGGAAGAAAGGATCGCGTAAGAGCCCGACGTCAGAAGAGCGAAATCGATCGCTCGTTCCGGACTCGTTTCCTGCTTTATCATGCGGGGACGATGATTAATTTAACGACCTCCTACAAGCCGGGTCCTTTGAAGCGCGGCGAGCGATTGTTTGATTTTGTCAGGGGTGTGCGATCGAGGGCGTGCACACGGGGTATAATGCCGTGAGCGTTTCCTCTTTTTCGCGTAGACCACTCGCCCGTTAATTGGTGGCATCGATTAGCAAAGAGATGACAAGCTCGAGCAGATCATAAAACCATATTTCGCTTTTCTGTTGCAGTTTTACCAGCTCCTGGAAGCCAGTCAAGTGGCCAACACTACCCTCACGTACCGCCACGTGACCGTGTTTGCGCCCACTAACCGAGCGTTCCAGAAGTACAATGGGAGCACGAAGAACTTGGTTTTGTACCACATGTGTGAGTAGAACGTAACATTTATGTAATCCGACAATTCAAGATGGATTTAAGTATAAAGAGATTTAGATATAAACATCGTTATCTCTCGTTTAAGCGAAGATTTGCAAGAATACAAAGGTGGCGATTTAGTACTAGCAGATTATATATCTAATATTAACAACTGTTTGTAGCGAAACTACAAAACCTGCGATTGAACGAAAAGCTGGATATGTATATCTAGTAGTTTATTTCGTAAACTATCTTTTAGTAATGCGTAAAGACCATTGCACGTGAAAAAGTTTTACTCGTAATTGTATAGGCTGTAAGCAAATCAACCAATCGCAGTTAAGCATTTTCACAATATAGTAAAAATGTTTGACCGTGATTGGTCGATTAGCTTATGACCTTACACAGAAAAAAAATGCTGTTGCTTCAATTAAACGTCTACGTCACGGGCTGCCACAAATATAAATAGTTCATTCAATTGTATTATGATTGGACCAAATATCTAGATTATTCTTTTAATAATGTAAATATTTGGTCCAATCATAATACAATTGAATGAACTATTTATGTTTGTGGCAGCCCGTGACGTAGACGTTTAATTGAAGCAACAGCATTTTTTTTTCAGTGTACGATTACGACAAAAACTTTTTCACGTGCAATGGCCTTAACGAAGAAAAGAATTAAGTATCGCGACACGATAATTTAAATCCCCATGCAGAAACTACCATCCTGTACAGTCAAGCAAACAATCGAGAGAATCTCGTTGTCCCCGCTATTACATCACGACAGTGAATTCCCGGGATAGGCCGCGTCGGAGCGACGCGGGAAAATTCCCGACACGGCCGCGGAAACTCAATTTCCACGGTTTGGCGTGGACCCTCGTCCGCCTCCCCCGCATCTGCATTATTTCCTTTCTTCGTCCGGTTTTCGCGCGGCCGGCGGAGTGCATTAGCTCGGCCGAGTCGAGTTTCGGTATTTCGCCCTTTGATCTCTCGGCGAGCGGACGGGCGGCCGGGCGCGCGCATGCATCCGTAATGCATCCGTCGAGCTGCTGCAAAGCCGCGCCGCGCCGCGCCGCGCCGGATCGGAAGGCGCATTCAATGTGCGCCGGACGCTTACGCGCTTTCGTAATTCAGGGCTTCTTCGATGGCCGCGAGTATAACGGGGGAAACGGTAGCCGGCAATCCGTTATCGACGTATCCGCATTTACGACCGTCCGTTGGGCATTCATCGATGTAGATCCCGATAGAAAGGGGGCCACGTGGGACGGGGAGGGAGGGTTGATGGGCGTTGTTGCGATTGAGCGTAGCTGACTAATAATCGCGCGGCGTCAGCGAGCCAACGCGTCAGAGTCCGTTCGCGTTAATGCATCCTGTTGCACTTTATCGTTGCGCCAGTCAGGAAATCGAAGCGAACTCGCGCGCGCAAGGCAGTCGCATTCTCACGGAATTGCTCTCGTCCCCGGGAAAATCGGGGAGATAGATCCCTTTTTAACACGCTTACATTATTCCGTCGACGAGAAGCTGAATACGCGATTCCGTGAATTTCTAGGTTGGTAAAGGGCGACAATTTCTCGCGACGACACCGAGTCGGATAAAGAGTACAAGTTGAAAAAAAAGAAGCTAAAAAAGAATTTATCAATAATCATATTTTCAGCGCCGTTTCGTTCTACTTTGATCAGATTCTTCAGGATGGAGTAGATTTTAACAAGCTTTTTAGTATTATGGTTTTTGCCACGGTGATCATGGCGTAAGAGTTGCGCGTCTGCTTTCTGTGCCAAAGATCCAGGTTCAAATCCACCCATATCATATTTTTAATTGATCACCACCTCTCGCAAGGCAATGGCAAACCACTGAGAGTACCTTTGCCAAGACAGTCACCATGGAACATGGTCGCAAACATCCATATAATGGATATGCATAAGAAGAAGAGGACGGATGGCAACTCTCTAAGCTCCCCGCTTAGAGTTGCCATCCGTCCTTTTTTCTTAGAGCGTCCGGGGACGTCCGGGGGGATTTTTCGAATGTGTCCGGGGTAATTATGAATGTCCGGGGTTTAAGGTTTAAGAAAATTTCTAAATATTTTGCATTTTAGATCTAATTAACCACATCATATTCAATCACTTCAATTTACTGATAAAAACCAATAGTTTTGTGCTGATTTGGTTCTTTAATATTAATTTTACAATTAATACTATTATTGTTATTAATTTTATTGTTGTTATTAATTAATATTGTTATTAATTTTACAATTAAATATAATTTGTTGTTTTATTGATATTTTAAAAATACCAATGGCAATATAGCACGTAGGTACAATAAGGTAGATACATAATAATGAAACTTCTCTTAAATTAAAAACATGTTTAATTTATGCATTTTACTCTAATAAGTACTACCGAAAACGAGATGTAAAATAATTATTCATTTATTGTTTATTATATTTGTATTTTTGCATGCGTCCGGGGTTGCAAGCGAAATGTCCGGGGGTTTTTGGCTTATGAGTCCTAGTTTTGAATACTTTATTATGGCAACCCTATCCCCGCTTCAAGCTAAAAAAAACAGGCAGAGCCCGGTGATTGACGCACGTATATCTTTATCTCGTCCGGTCGCGTCGTGGAGAAGCGTATCGCGAGGTCGTCTTTAATCAATGGGGACGCGGCAAACAACCTGCTCAATCAAAATCCTTATTATCCTTAGCGGGTTATGGTAAACGCGACGACGGGCCTCGTTAGGCGCACCCTCGTTCGTCTCGTCTCGCCTCACCCCGCCTTGCCTCGCCTCGCGTCATCGTCTTCGCGTCGTCCGCGTCCGTGTTTGCGATGTCGCGCGGTGTGTAATTTCGACGTGCAATGTTTGCGCTGCCGCACGGCGGGATGGCACGGCGGCACGGCGCGGCGCTTACACGGATAGTCGCATCGGCGCCGCGTCGTGGCACGGCGCCATCGATCTCGACGAAGACCCGAAGGCAAACACATCCCACGTACAGGGCGAACGCGCACCAACCGTGTGCCCCAAGTGCTTACGTTAAACCCGGCGATAAGAAAGGGCCGCGCCTTCGGCCACAACCGGCCACGCCGGGAAATAATTAATCCGATTTGCGCGGCTAAGCCGCGCGCGGGCGAGCCGGGCTCTCGCACCGGAAAACGAGCGTTTCATAGTGCACGACGGGCGGGGTAGCGATATTACGCAAGCTTTGCGGCGAGCCTCGCCGAGTGACGCTAGTTATCGCGCACCCGGTAAAGGATAAGGACATTGTGAGGTTTAAGGGGAAAAGAGGGTTGCTTCTTTTTTATCTGAAATCATTGACTGAAGGCTCACTTTTGTCACGAACAGAATGATTACGTAATATTGTAATATACCTAATGACAATCGCTCTTCTACTTCCATTTCTACTTTTAGAACAGCTGCTTTCTCTGTATGTACATCGCGTCTCATCTTTGACTCATTTTCACGTACAACATGCTTTATCTGTAGTGCGAAATAGCTATCTGCTCGTCTGTCAATTATTCTTTTTATTATCTCTTTCTACTAATTTGTCTTATTCTGTATTTTGTTTTATTTTATTTAAATTATATTAAAGGTCCAGGCTTATAAACAGCATCATTGCTGATGCCTCGCCTTTTGAGGTGCTGCTCTCAACTACACTGCGATCATGTGTTTATAAATGTATATTTTTCTTCTGCACGTCAATAAAGCTATTATTATTATTATTATTATTATTGTTGTTGTATTGTGAAAATTGTAGAAGTTGTAGCTATGGCCAGTATATCCATAGTCCGATCTTATATTCAAGATTGTCTTAAGGAGGTTCAGGTGCTACAAAAAAATGCAGCCAGCCTCATGAAATTTTGATATATTCTTCTGCAATGCAAAATATAATTATGTGAATTTTTTTGGAATTTTTCATGGTCACGAAAAATTTTACTTTTTAGCATAGGTTCTTATGGGAAATGGTATAGTGCACAACTTCAGAATGAAATAATGCAAGAAAAAATGCAAATGATAAGAAAAGAAAAATATGCACTTTAATTTAATATATTTACAAATAAATGAGTGAAAGAAAGGGGTAGGTTATCGCACATTTTGTAGAGAAATTAATTATAAAACATGAAATTGATTTTTTGATTTTTGATTTTTTTTTCAATTGATTTTTTTGAATCTATTATTTCAGCTATATCCAAAAAAGCTACAGACAATTTTTCGCGGCGAGCAATGCCAACCCAATACTTCGAACGCTAGTGCGCTGTTGCTAAGTTTTCCTTGAAATCCCCGCGTCCCACTACTCCCCCCGATGAAGCACCCGAACCTCCTTAAGTATAATTGATCAGACGTAGATTATATACACGGAAGGAACGATTTTGCTGAACTATCTAAACATTTAGCCAGATATAGATCTGAAAATATAATTATGTTGAACCATCCAAAATAATTATGTAGTTCAAGCATAATGACAATGCTACAAAAAGTTTTGACATCTTAGCAAATAGCTTTAGCGTCCTACATAATTATTTTGGATGGTCCAACATAATTATTTTGTGATCTGTACTATTTTATGATCTTGACTAAATTTTTAGATACTTCAGCAAAACCGTTCTTTCCGTAATCATTCTGTACGGTCATTTCATTGACTGGATGGAATCTTAAGAGCGACCCTGACCAGACTTAAGACAATCTTGAATATAAGATCGGACTATAAAAATACCGCCCTATATTTTATTTCGTGCATAAAGTATACATGCGGCAAAACTTTCTTCAGACGTTGCATCCGGAAAAAAGAGAGATCTTGTTATCCGCTTGGTTAATCTTGGAGAAATTTCTTCTTCTGGGAGAGCCACGGCCTCGCCGCGATAAAAATATAATAACGTGCTCTTCCACGGCTGTCAACGATTCCTGCGTGCTTATTCTTTAAATTCGCCGTCCTACGGGGGACACCGTCGCGAGTTACCCCGACGAATTACCCCGGGGACCACCATGGGATCCGTTCGAACTAAATAATCAAAGGTCGTAAGGTCGTCGACTTCGTTGACACGAGCCGCCACTGGATCAATGTTATTCGGCCCGAGGCGTTTTTTCCGCGGAGCTGCCGCGACGACGGCGACGACGGCGACGACGACGATGACGACGACGAGAACGAAGGAAGAGAAGCGTGCCCGATGACGGGCCGCTACTTTTATTCCTCGTCGACTGTTCGTCGAATCGCTGCGCCTTATCCTTCCCTTTTATTTTTTGTCTACGCCGGAGCGACGTATTGGAGAGCAAACAGCTCGAACGAGATTACCGCGTGCAAAAGACTTTTTACGGGACGCGTCTTGAAAGAGATTGTCAAGAATTACATTACCCTCCCCCTCGCTCCACTATTCGCCCCCCTCCCCCCCCCTCCTCCACCCCGCCCCTCTTGCTCTTCCGCTGCCGTCGCTGATGCGCGGTAAATAAAGGACGTCGGCTGCGATGTCCTCGAGAGAGCGACGGCGAATAGTTATGCTCGCGTGACGCTGCAGGCTGCATCGATTTGCAACTCGAAATCATTTACTGGAGATAACGAGTGGAAGATAAATAACTTTGCAACGTCTCCTTCGCTCCTAAAAACAGTGTTTTTATTCTGCACTGTTATAACCGCGTCATACGCTGCTCGTTACAAATCTTGCTTTAGACACAAGACAGTCAATCCTGGGTAAATTTTCGTGACTAAAGAGACCCCGGGGGCCCGGAAATATAATTGAAAACTATCGACATTACCGATTATTGATATAAATTTTTGATTATCGTCATAAATATCTGAGTAACGAACTAGATAATACAATATTAAATTTATTATTTATTATTATACAAATGTTTTATTATCCTAAATGAGCACGCATATTTATAATGCATACATTGCAAAATTACATTTTTTTTCTACCGAATTATCACTTGATAATCAAACGCGGATGATAACGATAAAAATGTGCAGTTTTAAATAAAATTGAATATTCTTTTGTAAATATATATACATATCTAAGATACATCATAATAATGATAAATCATAAAATGAATATTATATATTATGAATTAATTATCTAAATTTTAACGATCACGCAAACTTCTATAAGATCGTCGATCTTTAATAGTATCTCGTCAGTACTTTAGATTACAAAGAGTTCCGCGCTCTAGGATATTTGCACCGACAACTTCTTAGACGTTTAAGTTTCTGACGTTTTAAATCCCCGTTTTAATTCCTGCACGTTTAGACACTCTTTATGCACTCTTTCGCCAGCTTGCGGTAATAAACTCAAGTCAAATCACGGCGAATTGACTCGGGCGCAATTTACTCGGCGGTAACTTCGGACAAACGCGCGAAATTCAGACGAATGGAGACCTCGAGTGCTCGAAGCCGTCCCCTTTATTTTCTCCCCCTCGAGTGCCCAGGGAAAAGCTCTCTTTATCTCGTCAAGTCGGCGCCCATCTCGTGGCACTTCACCTCGAGCGGCAACGAGAGGACTGACCCCCGCGTCCGTTTCTCGTCGAGTCCCGCGCGAGTCTGCGGCAATTTTGTACA
The DNA here is from genome assembly GCA_003063805.1 of Aphaenogaster ashmeadi. Taxonomy (NCBI): domain Eukaryota; kingdom Metazoa; phylum Arthropoda; class Insecta; order Hymenoptera; family Formicidae; genus Aphaenogaster; species Aphaenogaster ashmeadi. Next base: position 427,533 of record NJRQ01000074.1, read on the forward strand.
TCGCGAAAAGTTTCACAATTAGTCTTGGAACTTTCATAATTCCGCAGCTTAACCCGCCTTGTTTTGCGGCCGAGCGTTACCGCGGTCGGTTTAATTTATCATTTCACTTCTCGCCCCACTATCGTGGCCTCTCCTCGGCTCATCCCGAATGTGCTCCTTCTCGCGTCCACGTGCCTCCTTGTTCGTCCCACGCAATTTCTCATTCCGAGTCGAATCTCGGTAGCGAGGCGTTTTAATGAGATCTTATTCTCCGATTAGGACGGATGGGATGCCTTTTTTCAACGAAACCGCAATCCGCGTCTTCCTTATGCAGATCCTCCGAGCATTTTTTAATTCGCCATTTCTAACGAGACTTTGAGACTTTTACAAACGCCTTGCGCGCGAAAGTGGATTTGAAGTAGAGTTTAAATAGAATATTGGAATAGCTCGATAGAAATTAGTCTGATTCCTAGAGCGGCCCGAATCGCCTTAGTTGGACTTATCGTAAAATCTGGACGGAAGCGGCTTTGCAACGACAAATGCACGCGAGAGAATACGTGATGGACGTAGCGGACGGATATGGGAATACGATTGCAGGAACAACAGCCGAGCAACCGCCAGGCATTATCCTATTAAATACGTGGACGACCAAAGAGGCAAAGAGTCAGGGGGTGCAGGTCAGCCACAGTCGTGCCAGAGTGCGAGCCATTCGCTCGTCGTCGTAAAGTTACATTGTGGCGAGATAATGCCCTGCAAAACGGCGCACTGGTGAAGTCGCGGGAGCTTAACAGAGGACGTTTCCACGTACCGCACGTTCGGCGAAGTGAATTCGTCGAATTTCTCAAGAAATTCTCTTCCTCTCGTAAAAATTGAAATCTGATCGGAATAAAAAAAGAAAGCGAAACAAATTTCGGATTGATTTCCGGTACCTTAGGGGAAGCCCCGCTCTGAGTTCCCGATTGTGCGTCGCAAGCTTGCGTATTGTGTATAGGATTTTTTTTTTTACTGAAATACGAATCCCATTATTCTCGGAGAACATATTTATCGTTTACCATTAGGAGTGTACCGCTCCTATGTAATTGAAAATACCGTAAATTCACGCGACAATTCAACATCCCGACTCCGATAGATATTCGGTACTTTCATCCGGCCCGTGACACGCGATGGTGACAATGGCGGGTATTTCGACTGCCGGTAAATTTAGTCGCGGAAAGTTAAAGACTTCGTCGCCTTGGGGACGGAAGAGTCGCGCCGGGGGGTGGGGGGTGGAGGGGTGAGGAAGACCAGGAGTGAGAGAGGCTTGGCGCCGTCGGAGGGTGGGTAGGTCAGGGGGTGGCATGACAAAGGAGAACGGTGCGAACTCTGGCTTCTAGGTAACTTAACTGCTCCTCCGGTCTTTGTGCGAAACTTAAAGACGCTGTATAGTCCGGGTACGGCGATGGCGGCGGACGTCGGGATCTAAATTGTGTGTGTATGTGTGTTTGCATGTGTATGTGTGTCTGCCGACGACTTTGAGGGAGTCCCGCGCGAGCAGGTGAGGGGGTTGGTTACACTGTGCTCTACGTGCCGGAGAACAAGCCGCTCGGGCGTCTGCGACACATCCCGTAGCCACAGGCCAGGAAGGGGCGGCTTCGTTTGTCTTGTCGGAGACTGCAGAATCCGCGAGTACCGGGGGATGAGAGACCTCGCCGTTTCCTCCCGGTGATCGAGTTTATTATTGACCTGTTATTGAATCACGGTGGAGTGTCGGTTGTGAGAGAGTCGGTTGGGAGGTCCCTCCACGCGCCAAGCGTGCGTTTTGAGGAGAGGGAGATCCGCTCGATTTCCGAATAGACATCCGATAATCACTCTTTGATGATCACGCGATTGGGTTAGATTAATGAAACGTATTTCTCCCCATACCGTATATATCGTCGTAAATCGGAATTCATTTTCAGATTCGTTCCGTTTAAGTATCGCGTTAATCTTGCCATTTTTAATCTCCATCTTTTGATCTGTCTGTTACGAGATGTGTACAATTTGCAGACACATCTGGTATTTCATAATGTATGATAAAAAGCTTCTCGCACATACATAATTGTACATCATTATACTTTTCATAATATTTGTAAGTATATTATACAGCTTTTTCTGCATATTCTCGTTGGAGAAAGAGATTAAAATTGCGACAGATTTCAATGTACACCGGTTCAGCAAAAAAGAAAAGGCCGCTTTGATGTGGCGGTAATCCTACAGATTTTAATCTCGTTTAATTCCGCAACGTTTTATCGCGTGTACGCTTCCGGCATAATCGTGCATGCGCCACCAGAAATTCCAATCTGCTTCTCGTGGCGCGGTGGCCGAGTTTAAACCAATTAAGATAAGGCCGCGGGATGAATCGTCTCGCGTAATAATTTTTCAAATGCGAGGAATGCATCCGCGTTCTCGCGTCAGGATGAAACGAGGACACGTTTTCCCTCCGTCGAGTGAAGCGCGAGGGACTCGTCACGATGACGAGGCGAGGCGTGAAAAAGTCGTCGCGGCGCGGCGGGACGTCGCAGGTCGTGTCGCCGTGTCAGAAAAATCTTAATTATGTCATATAAATGCCAAGACGGTTAAAAACTTGCATTCGAGTCTGGGCGCGATAATGAAACGGGACTTAAATGCAACGGGCCGACCGTTCGTCGCGTTTACAGGTTGTAATTAAAATCTTTCTGGGAGAGAAACGCGCTCCGCGGGACGCCGCGCCGCTCGTAAACTTCTTCCTAATTGCTTTCGCATCTAACGTCGGTTGTTGCAGACGCGGCCACGTACTTTACGTTATAATAAACTAACCGACCGACCGGAGAGAGCGCCGCGCTGCGCCGCGAAGTCCACAGGCCGCGTGGCGAAAAACTCATCGTTGATAATTTAATTCGCCACTCATATAAGCGTAATTATTTTCCGCTGTACTTAATAACTTAATAAGATTTAGACGATAATGCGCTCTGATCTTTCATGGATATAATTTTACAATTAGCCTGGTGGCGCGCCATAAATTCTGTAAAAGCTGTAGCGTACTGTTTTTCTGACTTGCAATTGCAACAAAAGCTCGGTAAAGTTACAGCGAGTTTAAAAAAAGTCGTGCAATCGTCTTAATGAAAGCGAATAATTCAGGTAACGCGTCCGGCGGTATTTTGACGCTGGGAAACAGCTGGTGTCTCGTCGCATCTTCGTTCACGTATCGCGACGACTCGCGCTCGGAACGGCGTAATTATGCTAAAGCTCCTTTTTTCCGAGTGCCCGGGGGGTCGACGATACCATCGCACCCACGTACGGAGGCCGCGTTCGTATCGCGACGACGGGAATAAATTGGCTACATTTTCGCGGCAGAAATCTGCTCGCGCATTTATTATCACCGGCGCTGATACGGCGCGGACGCTCGACGACGCTGATAACTCACGACTGTCGTTTTTTTTAAGCTCGCTAAAGCATCCGCTTTAAGGGGATCCTGGACGGATGGAATTACCGACATTTACAGTTAACGTCATTACTTTGAATTGGCTTTATAGATCGCAAAATCCTTTTACAGAATTAAAGTATACATACTAATGAACAGTGGAAACTATCATTTTGTGTTAAAACTGAAAAAAAAACGTAAAAATAATATTTTAGTCGGTATGGTAGAGCTGTCAGCTCGTGAAACATTTACTTACATGAAAAGTTCTGTATGTTATATGTACAAACTGAACACTTTCCACTGTTCAGAATAAGTGCAGAAACAACAATCAATCGTTGAAATTCAGATTGATAGCCTAGAAAAAAAACCGTTTGACTACCTTTTTGCGAATGTGTGCGTGCAATATTGATGTAGTAGTGTGTAATGATGTATCGATGTGATGTATCGATCGGTAAAGTCGGCTCTCGCGTCGGAGTTCGGCCGCGACTACGGGATCCCCTTAATGCCCTGAAAAGGTAGAAATAGGGTCGCGCCGCACCGAGGAGTTTCATTTCTAGGCTGTTCAATTAATCAGGTAACGAAACGAAGAGCGCGTTGCGCGCGCGAACGACGCTTATCCGTCGGCTCGAGAGTTAGTCTGCGTCTAGGATAACTACAAAATACCCAGGGGCATCGTGCGGGAAGCACAGCCCTGCCCCTGCCACCCCACGTCGCCGGCATTCAAGTTGGATTAGACGCGAAGAAGACCTAATGAAGGCCGCCAACCCCCTTTCCGCGCGTCCCGATGGCGCGCAGCGGCAATAACGGGTCGGCAATATAAATAAAATCTCCGACATACTTCGAATGGAGCAGGGGGATTAAGAGGATAAATAAAACGAGTATCCGGGAGATATAAGGGAGATATAACGTGGAAGCCTATGACTATCGTATAGGAACGACGAGGTTCAGATATAATCGAAGATGCAAAGTTACGAAAATCCAAAAATATTCCGATAAAAATTCTAGATATATAGAGATATTAAAAATTCTCTTCGTCTCTTATCAGAGTGAAATTTTATTTGGCCGTGCCGAGTCAGAGCAATCTTCCCTGTTCTCGCCTAAGGCGACATGCATACGCAAGGGCAGGGAGTTTTCGCATAAAGCGGCGCCGCCCCCCTTAATTCCTTGTTTCCTTCGCGCAAACATTTTCTTCATTGCAATCGCGAGAGCGCCGCGGGCTTTGACGAGAAGGGGTGTCGCAGCCGGATATAGAAACTCGTCTCGGGGGTGTGGGGGGGGGTGACTACGGTTGGATATTCGAGCGTTTATATCCTTAAAGTTCTCGTGCTTGTGCACGCGAAGGCTTTTAAACTCCACGAGGCATCGTAAGAAAAAGTCCCGTATTAGATCCGGACGTCTTAATCTTCCGCCTCTCCGCGCTCGCTCGATCATCGAGTGATCGATGGCCAACAATTAGAGGAGCGATATCCTTCACGGTGGCTGACTGCGATGGTAGTTGAATCGGATGGTTGAATAGGGATGGACCGCATGCGATTAGATCCCTTCTCCACCTACATTCCTCGTCTGCTCGGACCCTCGATTGTTGAAGGAGATGAATATCGTACCTACTCTTCCCATCGCATTCTCTCTCTCTCTCTCTCTCTCTGTCTTTCTCTCTCCTTTTCCATCCACGTGTCTCTCTCGCTTCGTCTTTCGATTTCGATGACTGTCTTCGTCGCGAAATGGTCCTTCGTCGAGCGCGGACAAAGAGGACGGACCGAGTACGGAACGATGGGTGTAAAGCAATCAATTATCCCTAATTGAAATTAGCCGAAAGGGCCCGCGCGCGGAGAATCGAGCCAAGCCAATTGCGAATTACTTGCGCACAGCGGGAGGAATTTAACCCACTCGCTGATTGGAGACAAGATGTGGTCTGTAATTTTGTCGAAAAAGATTATACCTCTTCTACATTATACACGTTCATTATGCGAACATGTGTATGAAAAATTCTTTGTGTGATTTTCACTTTTCTTATTATGTTCTACATATCAGAGATTTCCAAAGTATGGGTCGCGAGGCGATTTTTGGTGAGTCGCGAAAAATGTTAAATAACATTTTGTTACTTCGCGTAGCTGCATGAAATTAAAGTAATAAAGTGTAATAAGTTAAAAAGTAATAAAGTGGTATAAATAAATAATGAATTTATCCTCTCGTCTTTTTTATAACATATCCACTAAAGCTAAATAGAGCCCAGATGTTTGCCGTTAAAAAGTGAGTCGCGGTCCATACAAGTTTGGGAATCTGAGCCTAAATGATCAAATCAACAAAAAATATATGAATATTATTTCATAGTACTGTTAATGGAAAATAGATAAGTGTATGCCGGCAGTATAAGGATTTAAGAATTGAATCTCTAACGATTTAGAAAAACGTTGCGCGAATCTAACTATAATTGCCGTTTCTATCCCGTGGTACGGTTCCATTTCTGACACATAATTATCATTTGCAATTATTACACGCGAATTCAAACGGGCATATTCCACATTATGATATTTTATGCGAGGTCAACAAAACGACTCCGATTGAAAATACCTCGGTGCGCGAATGAATGGCGATAATATCATGCGTTACATATAATATAGTATATAGTAAGGATTATCTCTCTATTTTACATTGGAGCTCGGATACTTCTGTGCATTACCGTTTCGCCGGGAATTATCGTATGACAGAATACATGGAATCTCATCAGCGCGTACACGCGACTATGATAAACGCCCCCCGCCTTGACACGTTCGCAAATCCGTCCGAAATTAAATGGGAAATTATTGGACTCGCGCGATAACGTCGAGCGTCCGCCCGTAATAACACCAAATTATTTCGAAACTGTCGCTATCTGTGTCGCAGACCGAAATTTTGCCGAAGACCCGCCACGTCCCGAGAGTCTCTCACTTTATCCGATAATACGATATGGTAATACTTGCCCGCCCGCGCCCGATCCTTCTCCGACAACCCCGACCGCGCTTTCCTTGCCGACCCCACGCCACAGCCGCATGATTACTCGGCTCTGACTCATAATTACGCGTGACAACGTGCATTAATGTCGTAGTTTCTGACACGCTCGAGGATCGACAACGGGGGTAGTTGGCTGCACTCAATCGCAATAACCGCGCTCGCGGAGGGTCGTCGGGGCTGACGTGGGTGGCGACAAGCGAGAGGGGTCAGGTTCGAAGCACAGGGGCTTCCATCAGGATTTACGTTCGTGAAACGATCCCTCCCCGCCCCCTTCCCCCTTCCCCCTGTCACGAGATAACGTGTAATCGTCGTGACATATGTTTATTCCTCGACGGATTTAACCCTTTCGTGCAAATACGCGTGCCTGTGTCATATAAATTGCGATTATTAAAGAAATATCGCGCTTATCGCGCCGTAAGCTGCGATCTATTCGATCGTATTTCGCAAAAAAAAGAATACATATAGAGGATCTTTCTCTCCGATGTTTCCCCGAGTGCACACACTGAAAGAAAGGCTTGCATGGTTATAAAAATCCAAGCTTGGTTAATTACCAAGCAACTTGGTGAAATAGTTCTAACTAAACGTATAATAAGTATTACATAATTTAGTTGGCTCAACTACACGGAAAGAACGGTTTTGCTGAAGTATCTAAAAATTTGGCCAGATACAGACCTGAAAATAATTTTATTAGACTATCAAAAATAACTATGTGTAGGATGCTCAAGCATGATGACAATGCTGCAAAAAATTTCGATATTCCAGCAACTATTTTGGGCGTTCTACATAATTATTTTGATGGCCCAACAAAATTATTTTCAGATTTGTATCTGGCCAAATTTTTAGATATTTCAGCAAAACCATTCTTTCCGTGTAAACAAAATTTGCTCTTTTATAATTATTACAAATATTTATAATTATTACAAAATGTTTTGTTATTATTATTATAATCGGTAATAATAATACTTCAAATAAAGTATTACTAAATGCATCTCACAAGTTTACCAAGAATTTTTTTTTTCAGTGCAGAATACGAAAGTTTCGCGGATATTTTTTTCACATTTAAATATAAATTGCGAGAATAAGCGAGCGAAAAAACATATGTTGATCTCAAATTACGGCATACATTTCGACGTGTATATTTTTACCAGCATTATTGCCAACAATTTATTCGCGCGTCCGTGAAAATTTAATTGAGCGTCATGAACGAGTCGCGATAAAACACGACACAATTTACGAGCGGTTGACGTTAATTAGCGTAGTTTGTAATGTTACAAATCTATTTCGTGACCCGAGAACTCTGATGTCAGTATCGATTTTAAATTATGACGCTCCATTCACTCGCATATGCATCATGTCGAGATTTATTAATTTTACGGATTAGTAGATCGATTAGCGACTTAATCGAAATAGGACAAATTCATAACTGTCATATTAATATTAATACCGGGCCATTTTTTACGTCGCTGCTTTTCATCTGATTACGCGTGATATGTGAGAATGCGATAAAGCAGGCTATAATACAGAAGTATGAAATGACTAAATACATGTAATTTTTTAAATATGATTTATGAACACGCATGTGCTTCGGCGTATAGCGCGTCCGTTTATTTATACAAGTTAGCAAATTCATGGGTTAAATGTGTGATTTCGTTACCAAATGTCGAGCGTATATCGCAAATGAATTTTGCGGCTGCCTTTGATGGGCTATTCATGATAAATTCTATTATCTGGCAATTGCTCTTGATATGGAATCTCGTGCAAAATGAGCTCCCAATCCTCTTACTACATAACGGTTATGGCGCTCTCTATCAGGCGCTCTCGCATCCAATTTCTTTGATTCCCCCATTTTACGGCGGTAATCGATAATTATCGAGCAAAGACTCAACGGACTAGACCTGATATTTTTCTTACAGCGCCCTAATTTGCATTCGCGTACTTTTTGTGTCCATAGATCTTGAATTCGATCTCTATAAACAAGGATTTCGTATTTTAAATTTGCGAATACTTTCGAATCTCCGAAGAGAATGCTGTAAAATCCCGATTTTGTGAAACAAACGTATTTTTAAGAGGCGTTTTTTTTGCAACGGATTTCCCAGACGATGGAAAATTTGTTCGATGGCAGGTTCATCCAGAAATCAATATATCCACCGCTCGTCCGGACGAGCGGTTCAAGCGGGGACATTGTTCTTCCTTCCCGTCGTTGGGTAGTCTCTCGCGTCTCACGAGGATTTTCAGGCGAACTTCCTCCCAAATGGACGAGCAGCGGAGGACACCCCGACACAGCGACGTGATTGGGTGCTTCAGGTGCGATGGGAGATTGATACGAGAAGCTGTTGAGATTGATTTCCGTGTCGGAAAACGGCTGGCGGCCGAGATCCCATAAGGATCCCGTGGACCCCCCGCGACGTCCTATGATCGCCACAAGTTTCCTTTCATCTTGGACGAAAATAAGTCCGAGAAAGAGGACCGTTTCCCGTGGGAAATGTAGTCATCTGCGCCGAGAAATTTCGAGATACCCGAGGGTAGTTTTCTATGGTATTCGCGGATCTCCAAGGAAACCCGCAATCGTCGTGTGTCGTAGCTTTTCGAGGTAGAAGTGCTGTGCTGTACAGATTGTACCGCAAGATACGTACATTAATCCTTAAATACTTAAAACTTTATTTTACGAAAATAGAATTATATAATAATTATTCGGGAGAATATATACATATATATATATGTAATATAAGAAAATGGTATTAAAAACTAATAAATGCACGGAAAGAACGGTTTTGCTGAAGTATCTAAAAATTTGGCCAGATACAGATCTGAAAATAATTTTGTTAGACCATCAAAAATAACTATGTGCACTGTAAAAAATTTCATGTAAAATT
>NJRQ01000074.1:437235-471747 GCA_003063805.1 Aphaenogaster ashmeadi
TACACGGAAAGAACGGTTTTGCTGAAGTATCTAAAAATTTGGCCAGATACAGATCTGAAAATAATTTTGTTAGACCATCAAAAATAATTATGTGGAACGCTCAAACATGATGATGATGCTGCAAAAGGTTTTGATATTCCAGCAACTATTTTGGGCGTCCTACATAATTATTTTGATAAACAAACAAAATTATTTTCAGATCTGTATTTGGCTAAATTTTTAGATATTTCAGCAAAACCATTCTTTCCGTGTGGCAACAAATAAATTTTGTCTGTTTAACTTGGAAATTTAAGAAGATCGTATGTATTATAATCATTTAGAATATATATATATGTATATAATATTATATATATATTCATGTTAAAAAATCGTATTAAAAGCTAATTTCAATGAATAGATCTTATTTGTTTAACGCTATGTTCACCTTATATAGATATTTTGATTGTAATCAATTTTCATATGTTATTATTATCAATATGTATGTTACCTAAGAATTATTTAACTAACAATCTGCTGATGAAGACTTAGTAGAGTCGAAACGTCCAGTTGAATTTAAGGAATTTAATTATTATCAGTTGATATTATGATCTTTATTTAATTTCATTTATATTTAATAAACATCTTGATCTTTAACTTTTAATTTGCTCGTATCCTTGACCATTTTTATATTGCTTGCTCTTGCATATTTCGAGCTTTTAACCTTTGGTTTTTATTTGTTTAACTTGCAAATTTAAGAAGATCGTGTGTGCTAAAACGTAAAAAATATCCGTATAATAGAATCCGTATATAGAAAGCTTATGTATAAAAGATACAATATCCTATATTTGAGAGTCGCAAATATGTATTAATTCCAATAATACCATAAATTCTTTCAGTAAACATTCTATTTCTCTCTCGATAAAACTCATAAATGTACACGGATATTTTTAACCATTTACACAAATATGGATAATATCCTACATAATGACATCACATCGGCTATTGCAGATATAACGTATAGTAGCAGTTATATTCGCGGAGAGAGATTTACGAAGTTTGATATTTATAGTTTTTACATTTTACGATGGAAACGAGTTAAAAATACGACGTGTCTAACGAGATACGTGTCACGGGCACACGGCAAACGAGCGGACAAGCGAGGACGGAGACAGAACCGACGATTATTGGCGAGCGCGATGGCCAGTTCCCAAACTGTTGATCGATGAACGCGCGTTATTATTAGCGTTTACCAATTAGTCTGTGTGCAATTATAATTGGTAATTGCAGGTACTTGCGAACCACGTCGGTCGCGACACCGCAACCCTCCCTCCGGCACGTTATCGTCTATCCGCGAGATATTACCCCACCGCGAGACACCCCTGTGTATGTCACGTTAATTTTAAACTACGTCATCGACTATATGCCGAAACGAACGTGCGCTCGCATTCGCATACGTTCGCGTACATGCGATTTGTCATCAATTGAAATTTTGCTGGCTATGGGAACTGATAGTATAAACCCTTGTGTCCACGATGCTAGAACTTGATCCAAGTTCTCGGTCCGAGAAATTTGTAGCCAATCAATTTGCAGCTTTTACGGAAAAGCGGCAATTTTATTGGCTACACGTTTTTCGGACCGAGAACTTGGACCAAGTTCTAGCATCGTGGACACAAGGCTTAAGAGAAACTTGAGGATTAAAAGATCAGAGATAAATTTCAAGTCTCCGAAGTTCAACAAAATTGACGTTAAGTAACAAGGAAACTGGTAATATATTTAAAAAGCCGGTTCTTGATTTCAAAGGGAGATAAGCAATTCAATTATACAGACTGTATACATAGTGACTATCCGTCAACTTATTTTAATTCATTTATCTTCACAGAGTGGAGTGATGGAGAGGAAGCTGAGTAATTTTTCAGAGATGATAGAGAAGGGCTGTTCGCCCAGCGAAACAGAACGTCCGACACAAAGTTTCGTTCGTTTCATCCCGCCGGAAGGACTTCGCGTTTCAAATGAGAGAAATAGCTGCGACGTGAAAATATATATACCCCCGAATCGCGCGCGCGCAGCTGCCGGGATAAAGAATAGACTCAGTTTCTCCGTCGACCGTCGCCGGGCAGATCCGATATAACGATAGCGACAAGTTAAAGAGGATGCCGAAAGGATATCGGGGGTCGCGCCGTCGATTGAGCACGAAGGTTACGAGAAAGGTTAGGCAGCCTCGACCCGGAAAACTGATTCCCGCCCCGTATCTGCAGCTCGGTCGAGTTGGAGAAGTGGACCTCTCATAGATTTTTCTTGCAAATAGATTTTTCTTCGGAGCGGCTCTCGCGCGGAAGCGCACGAGGATCGATAGCCGTGAGGAAAGGGATAAGATCAACGCGAGAACATGAAAGAGCAAAAGAGAGAGAGAAGAAACGAACAGATTTGGCGTATTTGACGTTATTGAAACAAAACTTCTTTATCTTTTAGATTTATCTTTTAGAGTCGCCTCTCGTCGCACATAAGCCACGTGGAAAATGTACAGAGACGGCTCAAGTTCAGTTCGATATCCGCTGATAATCTAGCACTTTTATTTCATTGAGATTAATTAAGATTGATTAATTGAGATTAGTTGATTAATTGATTAATTTGAGATTAGTTAAGATTGATTAATGGAGATTAATCTTGAAATGTCGATGTATTGTAGCGAGAAAATTTAGTCTTATCGATCCGGATAAGAGTTCTTTCTATCTTTCTTCCCTCGCTTTAATTTTGTAAAGTCACGAATCTACATAATCTTCGAAATGCGCCTGCCCCGCCATTAACGCCGTCCCGCTGGTCTGTTTGAAGTAAGACAGCCGTCAATCCAAGCGAGGCCTTCGGGAACGCGTCGAAATCGATACCGTCGCCCGACCCCGCTCAACGTGCTCAACGTGAAAGGCAAAGTGGATATGCAAGCGGCTGCGTCGTATCTCCATTCATCTGCATACGAGGCGAAGTCCTCCATGGAGGCCAATAGACCGGAGTCCTCGGAATCCCCCTGGAATCGAGTCGCAGAACTCCCGCTCCTTTGACATCGAAATTATTGTGTCCTGACGCTCTCCGGTATGAACCGTAGAGGATCTCCGAGTTTTATTGCCTTCGTTCTGTAACTTAACGAAATTCCTCTTCTCTCTCTCTCTCTCTCTCTCTCTCTCTCTTTAAAGTATCTCCTTTTTTTTCATTGTATCGCGCATACAGATTCCGCGCCGATCGCCCGAGGATCTTAACGTTCTTCAGATTCTTCATATCCTGCAAATCAAATACACCTGTCCTGCCGCTTTTCGGCACGGATCATAGGATAATGTGTCTCGAATAATCGATTTCTTAACTTCTTGATCCTTCAAACTTTGGAGAGTTATATGTTTAAAATTCCACATAAATAATCAATCCAGGAGACATGTCACTGAAAAAAAATTCTTGGTAAACTTGTGAGATGCATTTAGTAATACTTTTTTTTTTAAGTATTTATTATTACCGATTATAATAATAATAACAAAACATTTTGTAATCATTATAAAAGAGCAAATTTTGTTTAGTTGAGCCAACTAAATTATGTAACACTTATTATACGTTTAGTTGAAACTATTTCACTAAGCCGGCTTGGTGACCAAACGTCAACTAAACGTATAAGTGTTACATAACTTAGTTGGCTCAACTAAACAAAATTTGCTCTTTTATACTTATTACAAAATGTTTTGTTATTATTATTATATAATCGGTAATAATAATCAAATACTTGAAAAAAAGTATTACTAAATGCATCTCACAAGTTTACCAAGAATTTTTTTTTCAGTGTATAGAGCCTCATATTCTGTAAATTTTTCACGTTCTAAAAATCGAATGTCAGTGGAGAAACCGCGTCCACGTGCAAAGATCTCCCAGGAAATCTTGCAATGAGAGGTCACGCGCTTCTCGCTCCTTTGACACCGAAGTTACCCTATATCCTTGAGCTTTACTGTCGGCGCAGCGAAGGATACTATACACGGGCGAGCTTATCCCTTTCCTGTGCCTCCTCCCTCTACGCCTTGTCCTTTCTCGGCAAGGGTCAAAGGTGGACCGAAGGTTAACGTACTCTGTGCACCAAGAGCATCCCTATCAAGGCATAGACGTTAACCTTTGCCGAATCCTCCCCCATGCACGGTCACTCTCCTTTGAATACGGGATTGTTCTACGATTGGCCACGTTGCGGGATCTCCGTTTGGCTTTGTCCAAACATTATCCCACTGGGCCTGCGCTACGGACCGCGCTACGTCATGATACTTCTGACAATAGATTGGAACAGGCGTTTAGAGGAAACGTAACGGTACGTGTAACGAGGTCCGATAATGTCGTCGCACTCGCGAGTGCAATAGAAAATCTTCAATGCGAGTTGAATGGACGGATAAACCAATAGCATTATATAACCGTGGTTATGCAATGCCATCGGTTTATCTGTAACGATTTGTCGTTTAAACCCTTCCTTTGTTCCACGAGTTAATTGCTCCTATACCCAAGTATAACAGAAAGTCATGATGACGTCAAAATGATGCTAAAATGACGCCTTTGACATCATTTTGAAGTCATGATGACGTCAAAATGATGTCAAAGGCGTCATTTTAGCATTATTTTGACGTCATCATGACTTCCGTGTTCTACTTGGGATAGTTGTACGACGGACGGCTGTAATTTTATTTAAAGGATCCATAAGAATTTTCGGGCTGAATTTTTTTCACGCGAATGAATTTCCGCCCATCATAGAGCGAAAGAGTAAAGGTCGTCGCACGGAATGTTAACTTCCATCCGTGTCGCCGGGCGAGAAAAAGGCCGTCGCGGGAATCCAATTAATCGATATTCGTCCACGTTAAAATGCGGAAACGATTGCCGTGCGCGGCTCTCGGCCGAATTTTTTTCACAACCCCGTGGAACGCGCGGCACGCTCAACGCCCTGCCACAAAGACGGCGTAATCGATATTGCGGATTTTCAAAAGCCCGGGATACCAGGGGGGAGAGGAGAGAAATGAGAGGGGAACACTGCATGTCGATCTACCTGGGATTTAAGTATCTCAAGATCGCGCGGCAGCCGGGAACTTGTACAGATACAGGACGTGCATCATCAATATGCGTGCAAGCCGTTAAATTATTCCACCGTGGATTCGGCATATAACAACTTCCGCCTTCCGGATTCCGAGAGACAGCAGTCTAGGCATCAATATGCAGGGCACGTAGCCTTGATCGTTCGGCGATCGCAAGAGAATTTTTAAAAACTAAGAAAATACCGTACAAAATTATCTTTTCACAAAAGAAAAAAATATATATCCCGTCGAATATTTCGAATCTCTGGATGTGCGTTTTTAATTGTCCTAATTCGTAAACTTATAGGTATCGATGCGTTATTGTTAGATATATAGAGCAATTTTTTGCATCCCTTTTTCCATATTTTAATGTTTGGATGATATTCTCGGGGGGGGGGGGGATTTTGGAAACAGATAAATATTTAATCTCTTGACGAATATTAAAAATTGAAATAGCGATTTAACTATTTCTTTAGTTACATTTTATTTTATTTAAATCCGCAACAATTAAACAAATAAAAATGTTAAAAATTAAAAGCATATAAATTGATACTGTGTCGAATATGATTTGCTTTTTTTCTTCGTCAGCAATATCAAAATTTTAAAAAAATTGAACGTACAAATATGTTTCAGTGTTTTAAAAAGGTTAAATTACAGGAGGTACAAACATTTAAACACCCATATTTTAATTTATATTTATTTATTCATTAATATAAATAGTACAAAAACATAGAATAACTGGGAAGTACATGTTTATGCACGACGCAAAATAACAAGCCGTGCGGACAAACCAAGCAAACAATCAAACGCGATATTATTGTTACGTGAGGCGCTTTACATGATCCGTCTTCCTTCGAGAAGTCTTGATGAAGCCGAGGAACTGCAGGGCGGCGACCGCTTGAGTAAACCGAGCTCTGAATCCCCGTTAAGGATAAGTTACTACATGATGAAATGCGAGATAACACGTGCGAATTATTCAAACTAGGGAGGTATCTAGTTCGCGCAAGTTACGTCTACGGGCTACGATCCTCGCGTTAGGAGGCGTGATATGAATTTCAAAGGCACGACGAGGGTAAGACAAATCTCGACGAGTGCCGATCACGTTGAATGCGCGAGGGCTGTCTCGCGCGTTCGCGGAAACTTTCGTAAAGGATACTGCAGTCGCGGATCCACGTCGCGTTGCTCCGCAGACTCTGCTTGCGGATCCACGATCGTCAGGAATGCCTGCAAACAAACATATCAAGTGCGTCCCTTTGGGTTTTTAGGTCCAACGCGTAAAAAAGATTAATGCATCTAGAGTGGGTAGAAAAGAGAGTGTCGCCAACGTATGTTCCTAATGCTGATTGGTTCTGCCATTTTCAGACAAATTACCAATTTTCTGTAAAAAATATGATTGGTTTATACCCTTAGATCCAGGAGGAACCAACGGCAAGAACCAATCATATTAAAGAATCTTACAACAGTTGCAAAGCTGCTTTTTCTGCTGAACGCATTTTTGTCTATAAATAGCGACTTCCGGGTAATTGGCGACACTCTCTTTTTACCCACTCTAAATGCATCTAATGAAAATGTGAGATAATTTAGAAATCCGAGAATATATCGATAAATATCTCAAAGAAAAAAAATCAAGTTTAAAGACCTAAAAACGCAAAAGTATTACATCTCGCATCAGGGAGAATTTTATAAAATTCGCTGTGGTTTAGAAAATTTTAAATTCTTAAGAAAATTAGAAAATGTTAAATCTTCCCATGTTAAGCGTCTAGTAATATTCCGTGATCCCTGATCGATGAACCGCTCGGCGAAGAGCACGTTTTCGCCGGTGCAATTTTCACGAGAAGCGTTTCGCCGGCTTCCTAACAACCGGCCGGCGATAAAGCACTCGGCACCCCTTGTGTGCGCCTTGCTTACAATGACGTGCTCGCGTGAATCACTCGCGGCGGCCGCAGCAGCGGCGGCGGCGATTAAAATCACGAGACGGTCGGCCGGCCGGGTGCGTGACCGTAAGTGTAACAGGGATTAACCTGTAAACATGAGCACGGGCCGGATTGTTACCTGCAGCCAGTCGTACATATTGATCAGCTTCCTGGACTCCAAGTGCAGCTTATAAATTATACTCAGGTCGGGAAGCGTGCGCGGAATGTCGTCGTCGTTCTCCAATTTGCAGCAGTCGCACTGAAACATACGTCTCCAATTAACCGCGCCGCGGTTTCTACCGAAAATCGAATAAGCGCGATTTTTCTGCGGATTTTTCTGAATCGCTCATGTAAGAGAAGATTAAATGTCACGAGAGAGAGAGACGGCGATGGCGCGCAGCAGGATCGATTGTACTCAAAAACGAATCACGATATCAAAATTCCGGTTATATTCAGCATCGAGAGCGTCGAAAGATCTGAGAAGCTGAAGATAGAAAATAGACCGAAGACTGAAGGAAGAATAATTGATTTCATACACACGCATTTAACACACAAATCATAATTTAAGGCGTAAGAATTTTCGACGTCATCTTCTCGCATCGCTCCATGATATTCAACGTCAATCCTAAGACGGCACAACGCCCTGCGCGTGCAAGTGTCCGTTTATATTATTTGAAAGTTCAATTTCCGCAATTCCAAATTAGTCCGCGGTTTTCCGGCCACGTTCCCGCTGTGCGACCAGAGAGCTAGCCAACGAAATCGCGTGCGCGGGCCGTTCGTGCGGAGCTCCTTCACTCACGTCCAGATACATCTGCGGATCGCTCAATCCCGTGTGTATGGCGGCCCGCAAAGAGCCGCGAATATGATGCTTCGCCTGGTTCCCGTCGCTGTAGCAGAATATTTCGTGAGCCGTCACGCGACTTGGATCGATCAAGTGAATGGAGAATACTTTTCGGTCCAGGTAATCGATCAAGTCAAGCTGCGCTTGCTTGTAAGCGGAACGTGACTGCTGCTGACTCATTTTCAGCAATTTCTGAAAAGAGATCACGCGGTAGTTTAACAAGAGCGACTAATCACTGCGTCGTACCATTTTCATCAACAATCTTCATTTCTGAACCAAAAGTTCCGATCGTTCGCATTATATTCAACGACGATTAAACATTAATTGGTTGAATTAAAAAAGTATAGTTTATTCATTTTTTAATAAAAAATTAGTTAATTCAACTAATGTTCAGTTAAACCAACTAATGTTTTAGTTGAACATATCGGACTAAATATTTTAGATTTTCAACAAATTTTTTTTCTCAGTGTAGAGAAAGAAAGGAAGAGAACTTATCTTTTATCGTTTTATGCGGAGTCACCACTGCGGTGACTCCGCATAAAACGATAAAATTCAGTTAATTGTACATAAATTATATTACGAAAAATTTTCGCGAATTATTAGATCTTATCATGACGGATTTGATTTAATATATAAACACTGCTTTAATTTGCAGTATGAAATAGTATAACGTCTCGTAAGATTAGGTTAAAAATATTGTATTTTTCTGGCGCAAAGGGTTAATAAGAAGGACAGTTAAAGTATGATTTTGCACACACCTCTTTTAGTTGCATACGACTAAGTTTCTCCTCTACACTGATGACTTCGGAAGAAGTCGCCGTGGTGCCTAAACTAGCTTCTCGAATCGTCTTGATGTGATTGTCTAGGTCGATCTTGATTTTCTTGATTACCGGATCTTCGGATTCCTCGACAATTTTTACGACAGATTCGAGTTTCGAGAGGAGTTCCTCCTTCGATAAGAATCCCAGTAATTTCAAACATTCTTTGTATTCGGAGGACTCCATGAGATCATTCGTGTAAACCGCTTTGGTATAAACCTCCCGTAACTGAAACGATTGTTGCATTGTTTTACAATATCGATTTTTACCTCGAGCTTTAGCTTTATCGTTTCCTTTTTTATTGCGTAATACAATATCTCATTCTGAGCCAATAAAGCGCTATATTACCTGTTTACCCATTGGCGAACCTGGTAATGAAGCAATCAGGCAGTGCAAACATCTCAAAACAATTAAAAATTGACCCATAAATTTATGAAATTTATTTAATAACTGTTCCAGCAATTCCTACAAAAAGCGGAGTTTAAAAATATGGTTCAGAAATATAGGAGATTATATATACATTACCATTATATTACCAAAAATTATATACATCAGTAACAGTTCCACTCTAGAAGAGAGACAAATTTAAAAGTTACAGAGCTATCTCATAAAAGTTTTATTTCTATTAAAAATGTTTCATCCTATTTTCAGTATTAAATAGCTTCCAGCTTGATAATGGGCTGTTATATTAAAATTTCTCAATGGCGTAAATTGAATTTGCATATTATTTAAAAGATATCCTCCCGTTACTGATAGCTATAATTTTTGCAATCCTTTTTGACTCTCGTAAATATGCGAACCATGAATTCTTTATCGCCGAGCTCTTTATCTCCATTCGCCACTTCATTAGACGCCTTCAAATATTTAGCGATAGACGGTAAACTTTTAATGTCCGCGATATTTTCATCAGTGAGTTCAGATATTCTCTCCTTAATATCTTTCGGTTGACAACAGAGAGAGCTTATATTGTTCTCGTAAAAATGTTGTATCATGCATATCTAAAAATCACCGTAACTTATAACGATCAGACTGTCGACTTGTTTATTAGGTGTCATCGATTGTTCGTTACCTTGTAATTTTGTAAGAAATTATCCACTGAAAAATCGTAGAACAGAAATATATCCGTCAGCAATTGAAACGCGCGGCCGATTAATTTAAATGGAATGTTTGTGGAGAAAACAGTGCTCTCCAATACATCGGATAGTGTTTTGACTTGCGTCTGTGTATAGAATACCTAAACAAATGGACGACGAATCATTTGAAGTCATCACGCAAACATTCGTGCTGGATGTCGAAACGTTTTCGTTTAACTTGCCTGCACTACCAACTTTGATGTAACGTCATACGTCAATGATTTATGCACGATATGCAACGTGGTCGCGACACCGAAAATAAGTACGAACTTCAATGTACCCTTGTACGAACTAAAAATCATTTATCATGTGGTATTCCTTAAGGATCATATAATTTTCTAACGCATTATTCACTGAACTCATTATTGAAACATTGTCAAGAATACCTTAACACCATGATAAAGTCGTGTAAAACATTGGTGGAGAAGCTTTCGAAATCCGGCAGAATTATAACTAAAGGATCCTCCGGATCGTGATATTCCGCAAACAATGTTCTCAAGGTTCGCATGGTGCATTGACTTTTACGCACTTCCGGAATGTCATTCTACGAACGATAATTTATTTAAAGATTGCAATAGACCGCCTGCACATCGCTATTACCGCTAAACTAACCGATTCCGATTTATCAGTTGTATTCCGATGAATAAATTGATATACAGTGTCCTCGATGATGTTTTTCAAGTTGTTACAATTTCGGCTCCAAACCACTGCTAAGTGCGGCGTTATCTTACTAAGCTTGGACACTGTCGTATTGAAAAGTGTCGTGTGATCGGGAACATTTACTCCTATAATTTAAATTCATTTAGCTCGTTAATGTTTATCGGAAACTATTAGAAAAAGATTCCACAATAGGTAAAACCATCAGGGAAAAAGATCTTTAACAGAGAAAAACTATTTCAATACAGTTTGAATCGATTTCATGTTATTCAAATTTCGTGTTGAAAAAAAGTATAGTAATCTTTTACAAAAAAATGCGGCGTTTGTTTTCACCTGTTAACAAAATAGCCGTGGCTATTTCCTGGGACGATACATTCAATGGAGTCGCTTTTATTTTCGACACGAAAGACTCCAAATTGGAAATAACTTGTTGGAACATTTTCGACCTGACATTCTGAAATATTAATGTATTCTGTTAGATATTCTTTTGATTGAGATTTATGGCTAGCGCGAAATACACGGTGGATTTGTACCTCCGCAGCCTGCTCGATGTATCCCCACGTTTCGTTATACGCAATATACCATGATTCGTTAAGATACGCCGGGCATTTAACTTTCTTTTTTTTCTTCCCAATTTTGTAACTTCCTTTGTAGGCAAATACTCCCTAAAAATCACGATCGATATTATATTTTAATTAGCCACGCCGATTCTCTGTCGCATCAATTCTAAACTAGCGATATTATTAGCCTTTGTCGTTTTAGAATTTAGGAGAGAGTAGCCTAATTTGAACCGCCCTATAGGTTTTGGCGTTAGATGCCAGTACTTTACACCCACAAAGGAAATAAATGGGGCGGTCCAAATTAGGAGGCGGTTCAAATTAGGCTACTCCCCCCCTATTAAATTTATTAAATTGCATTAGTATTTATTACAAGAATTATTATGCATCGAATTATATAATTAAAGAAAATCAGAAACTAATTTCTTACGTATTTCATATATCTTTCATTACTATCAATTATCATCAATTTTATCAAGTTTTATGCGATCTTTAAAAAATTAGACGTAAACGCCAACATTTAAGAAAAGTAAGAAATATTTGTGGGGGCCGTGTATGCCCCTATAAAGCGGCAGCCCGACACCACGTTTGTTGCTGCGAGCACGCGAGCGCGCTTTCTCGCGATAGTACTTGGTCGCACGGATAACAACATATAAACAAATTCGGCAAGAACATCTAATGGCCAGACGTCGGGGCCAGACGTTGGCACACATAGTGGAGTCACCATCCTACTCAACACAACCAACCGTGGATGGTATTTTTGGGGAAGACATTCATACTCCACTTTCCACCTTCCACTTTCCATCTCCATCAAATATACCATACCCCCAAATATTTATCAAAAAGAAAAAATTTTAAAAAGAGAATAACGTTAATCACAAAGACAAATTAACGTTGTATACGTTATAACGACTCCTGACGGGCACTCTTCGATTAACTTTTAAGGCGTGCGAAAGCGACGGCCTATGAATCATTGTTCGGCGTTTCGCCGGTTTCGCGCGCTAACTTCGCACTTTGAGGTTAAGCCGGGCGATAGCAACAGGTTGCACGTGTCGTATCGCTTACCTTGGACAGAGAAACGTTCTCCATTCTGCGACCGGCGTCAACACCGTCGAGATGCCGGGTATATCCGTCTTAAGCGCACACCTCTACCGCGCAGATAAGAGAAACGAGAGTTACTCGCAGCACGGTAACACGCGCGCACAACCAGTTGCGTGGCCGAACGCAGCTCAACGCAACCGAACACGGCAAGTGACGGCACTCGGCTGCCTCGGCAGCTGTCAGCTGACACGAAAATATTCTTGTGCCGCTAGCTGGCGCCATGTACCGGCATTCTGCTAGAGCCTCTATAGTCAGAGACTACCGATCTTCGCACGGTCATTTGACATTTCGGCTCGGCAGACCGGAGCTAACAGCTGACTCATACGTCGTGTATGTACATTCATACCCACCCAAAGATAGCAAAGAGAAACCAAAAAGAATTCTTTTGGAATCCCCGAATTATGAGATGAATTCCATTTTCATCCCATTTCTGTTCTAAAAGCAGTCTCTTAAGGGTTCAAAAAGAATTCACTTTTATGTCACCAATTCTGGGCTCTTTTTCAGATACAAAAGGAATTCTTTTTATACTCCATAAGAATACTATTGAAAACAGGGGCACGGCCAAGATTTTATTTCGGGAGGGGATTTTTAAAAAACTAAAATCACAGAACAACTCATAACTTTTTTAATTAAGTAAGATAACAATATTCGCTCGGGACAATTTCTTTAGACCTTAAAGCATTTACCATTTCATTTCTCTCTCGGCTTTCAACCTTTCATTTTCATATTTTCATATTTGGTTCCAAAATTTCGGGGGAGGGGATTTATCCCCCTAATCTCCCCCCCCCCGGCTACGCCACTGATTGAAAAGGAATTCTTTTTGAGTTCATTTCGAACAGATTACGCTAATTTATACACCGAAAAAATTGTATTCTACTCTAAAATAAGCACCAAGAGGATATCTTCTTAGTTTAAGAGGAGAATTTGTTAAACAGTATATTCTTAAGAATATTCTCTATAATATAATATTCTCTATAAGAATATTCTTACATGTTAAGAATATCTTTTTAGAGGATATACTGTTTAACGGATTCTCTTCTTAAACTAAGAAGATCCTCTTGGCGCTTATTTTAGAATAGAATACAATTTATATAGAATTTTAAAAAGTGAATTCTTTTTGAATTCATAACGACCACCTGTGCTATCTGGGCAGGTAGCAAAGACAATTCAAAAAGAATTCTTTTCTCAAATACAATCGTTGTGCCTAAACAGGGACAGGCATCCTAATTCGGGACAATTCTGTTCTAACGCGTAAAATTTTGCGACCGTTTGATGTAAATTAATTCTGATTTCTGCATTACGCGCTCAAATAATTGGATGTCTCAAACTTTTCACTTTCTGCAACCACGGGCGTTTGGATAAAAAATTCTACGTTTTTAATTTTTTAAATAGAAAACGAGGTTATTAGAGCGCGTAATGCAGAAATCAGAATTAATTTACATCACACGGTCGCAAAGTTTTACGCGTTAGAACAGAATTGTTCCGAATTAGGATGCTTGTCCCTATTTAAGCACAACGTATTTCAGAATTTATTTCATAATTTGGGAATTCAAAGGAATTTTTTGAATTCCCGATTTATGGAATGAATTCTTTTTCCATTCCATTTTTCTAAAGACACTCTTGAGAGTTAAAAAAGAATCATTTTATCACCAATTCTGAGCCCTTTTTCAGATACGAAAGGAATTCTTTTTATACTCTATAAGAATACTATTGGAAAGAAATTCTTTTTGAGTTCATTTCGAACAGATTACGCTAATTCATAAAGAATTTAAAAAACTGAATCTTTTTTGAATTCATAATGATCACCTGTGCTATCTCAGTTTATATGTTTTTACTATATGTTTTTTGTGAGCAATAGTATGATAAATATTTGATCTATGCAGATATCTATGCAGATCTCTTACGTTTCTAATTTCGATTATCTTTTACGTTTCATTCTCTACGATCTATCATTATTATTTTATACGTCTGAAACAGTACTTTCCTCCAAAATATGGCAAAATATCTAGCTACCGTTTCGCAGTTTGAATAAACATCCGATCATCCAACAGCAAAGCGCAGTTCGTCCTCATCAGACGGGAGCGACGTGCATGTTCCAAAGTCGGATTTCGGCTACGTCGAAAGGGGCCGAGTAGAGGAGACGAGTAGAGACGTCAGGGTAAAGGCGGAAGGGTTTGGGGGATATAAATCGATGCGCAAGCAGCTTTGCGCGAGTTGTTCTCGTTTTGCGGTCGGCCGTAGCACCTGTGCCCCGCATCGCCCGCCATCGCGGACGGAGGGGTTCGCGGGAGGCAGAAAATAAATGCGAATCGATCGGCAGCTTAATCATTCGGGTAGCCCCCCTCCGCGACCCCCCCTCCCCCCGCTCGTTGAAAGAGCAGCGGAAAGGCTCGACTCTGCTGGGACAAAATGCTCGCGAACCATGAGCCCGAAGCCAGAGATATTGCCCTCTGAAAGGCGTACATACGCCCTCCGCGACTCGATCACGGCCGCATAAAGCACTCCGACGCAACAGGAAAAATGCGCCTAGAGACGTGCTATAAAAATCCAGTCGGCGCGAATAAAGCTCTATTCGTTCGACTCGCGATAATACGATTGCTGCTCCTAACCAGTTTCCGAAACGTACCTCGCATTTCCACGCCGACTTACAGCGGGTTCTCGGCGATCCGCAAAATTCTGCTTTTACGTGAAATTCTGTACATATCCAGGACGATCCAGCAAATGAATTTAGCAATTTTTCGTTGCACACTAAATTATTCGAGATGACAATAAATACACGGAGAAAATTTTATATTAAAAATTACTATGTATGGCAGTAGCCGTGGACTATTGCTGGAATTATAAAAATTTTTATTATGTTTTTCATTGTTTTACATAGTAAAAATTTTTATAATTCCAGCAATAGTCCACGGCTACTGCCATACATAGTAATTTTCAATATAAAATTTTCTCCGTGTACAAAGTGTTTATAATAAACCCCTAATCAGCTAATAGAGAACGATACGTATAAAGAGCCTATAATAGGCTACGGCCCGCGGAGCAGTTTCATCCGGTCCGCGACAATATTTTTGAAAAATAAAAAATTAAAGAAAAAGAACTGTAAAACTATTTTTATTAAAGTTTAAATTTAACATTAAAAACAGTTTGATATTTCTGAGTACGGCTTCTTCTGAGTACGTACAGAGTACCGCGGAAAGTTTGAAAATTTTGAATGTGGCCCGCGAATCGAAAAAGGTTGACAATGCCTGGCCTACAATAACGAAGAACAATCATCTTTCAAAATGTCTTTTCTTAAAGACATTTGTTTTTCTACGGACTTTTCGTGCCAACTTTGAAAATTTTATTTTCTCCTTAAAGAATTGAGACATTCGGAGTAACCGTAGGACAGAACGAGTACTATTTACGTGCAAATTCACACGTGTGGTGTTTCGTAATGTATTGAAGCTACAACGCTTTGTATGTACATACATACATGCGCTTCGCGTATCTCCTTCCGAAGCTCCTCACCTAGCGGAAGAATGATCAAGCATGCAACCATTCGGGGGTGATTGACGAGGCGTCACGGAGATATAAAAGCGTTATATAGCGCGGCACGATACGCCGTTCTAGAGCGGTGAACTTCGCCGATATGTATGCACAGGATAAGCCAGAAGTCGCTTCGCGTTGAAAAAGTGGCATATCGAAAGAAATTTATCTTAATAAGGCGAAGCTCGCAGAAGCCGTCCCAGCATGCGACTCTTCCGATAGCGGGATCATTATACGTAAACCTTATTTTTTTTTAGTATCATTATAGTGTCCAAGGTTGGGAAGTAACGCGTTACTTGTAACACCGTTAAGGCCTCCGCACAATAAAAAATATAAGGAACAAGAAATAGATATTAGCGATTGGGATGAGGAAAAAAGAAGAAAGAAGATTCTTCCTTCTTCCACATCCCAATCGCTAATATCTGTTCCTTGTTCCTTATATTTTTGATTGTGCGGAGGCCTTTACCGTTATCGTTACTTTTTTATAGTAATGATGTAACATTTTTTCATAATAATAACAGTAATACCAGGATTGGGAAAGTCACTTTTGAAAAGTAACTTGTTAGCGTTACTCGTTACTCATTGAAAAAAGTAACTTTACTCATTACTTTACTCGTTACGTAACGAGTAAAAGTAACGCGTGACTATCGCTCGTCATTACCAAATCGTTACTATAAAAAAGTAACGGTAACGGCGTTGCAAGTAACACGTTACTTCCCAATCCTGATTATGGTATATTGTCGAGTCATATATTCCATGAAAAAAAATTCCGTTTCTGACCGATTGGCGGCTTGTCCTGTATATCGCACTCTGTAACCGCATTGTTGTATATCATGGAGAGCGACACGTGCTGTAAAAGCCAACTGGCTTTAACTTTTACACCTCGATTCGCAGCTATCAAATGTTCGCGGCAACGCGATGAGCGACTTCTCCCGATGTCATAATCGTCTGGTTCCAGCAATATACATACATATATATATGCAGGGTGTTTTCTAAGTAAGTAGACAAATTTGAAGGAGATATTCCTTGGCTTATTTTAAGAAAAAAAAGTCCTATAAACATGTGTCCTAAACTGCTTCGTTTTAAAAATACAGGGTGTCAAAGTTATGCAAAATAAAATAAAAATTTCGAAATTCTGGAGAACGTTTAAAGACATTTTATTCAAATTTGGTATGCGTTCCACATATGTGGTATTAAGAACCATCTTCCAGTACCGATGAAACATTTTTAGATTCACCAGAGGCGTGCGTATGGGTAATCATATTAAATTTTTTAATAAAAGAATGGTACGCCACTGTTTTTTCCAAGTTAAATAATTTTTTTTTAATTCCGAACTAAAACTCAACGAAAACTACTTGTGTTTTCCAGAATTTCGAAATTTTCATTTTATTTTGCACAACTTTAACAACCTGTATTTTTAAAACGAAGCAGTTTAGGACACATGTTTATGGAACTTTTTCTTCTTGAAATAAGCCAAGGAAGTTCGTCTACTTACTTAGGAAACACCCTGTATATATATCGCGGCAGATCATAAACTTTACGATTACCGTACTTGCAGCTTTACGCGCGAATCGTCGGATTCCCCGCGTGCGAAATACGTAGTTGCGTACGTTAAAAAGAGTTCTTATACTTTTCCGAACGGTTCCGTCTGCGCGCAAACGACAACCGTTAAAAAATTCGAGGATAAAAGTATGCGACAGGATGCGAGAGGATCCAAGAAAATTAAAAGCGTCTACGTAGCCGCGGATACTCCTGTCCCGATTCGACGGCGGAATGTTTATCGGACATTAGCGCGAAAGACATTTCCGGGCCGCGAATGAAACGTCGCTTTGTCGCGCAAATTCTGTGGGGAAACTCGCGGACGGGGGAAATTATTTTTCGAAAGGACGCCGCCGCCCGAATCGTCGGCGCTGCGCTGTCGGGAAGAGAACGAGCAGGTTTTACGGCGCCAGCCGCTTTCTTGTCTTTGAAACTTTGGCGAGTAAAACGGCCGGTGGTTTACGAAACGGGGACTCAATTCCTAGCGTTCGTAATGAGCGTCATTGTTGGCGGTACTGCCGCCCGGCTCGCTTTCTTCCTCGCGGAGATTGGACTTTCCGAGCTTGCGAGGAACGGTAGGTACCGGCTTGTGTCGTGAGCAGGGCTGTTCTTAGAAACTACAATGCCCGTTGCCGCGATATTCGATAGGTCGCACTCGAGGGAGGCGTGCACATTCTCATGCTAAGATTAGAGCGAGATAGGGCAGAATAATTTCCGTTCGTTCGTACACCGAGGTGCAATTTTGATTTTGTTCAGAAAAATGCGGTAATTTAAAATGGGCGATGATTTATTTGATTGTCACTTACGTAAATAAAATAAAATGCAAATCAAATTCTCTATCTATAGAGATAATGTTTAATATTTTAAATTTTATCTATCTTTCTTGAGACTTTTATTAGGTTCAAAAACACGTAATATATCTCATCTTTCCAGCTTTTTCTCTATCGTTGTTTTTACGAGAAATTAATATTTATTACAAAATATATCCAAAGAAAATTGCTTTCGCGATTCTTGTAAACTAAAAGATTTACAAAATGAATTGCAAATGTGTGAGCAAAAAATGAGAGAAATTCGAAAATGCAAGAATCTAAGGGAAAACATTTTATTTTAGTTAAAAATTCGATTAAGCTTTTGTCATAGCTGTGACTTTCACGTGGCATCAAATAACAATAGCAGGGATGTGTCTCTGTCCCACGTTCCTACTATCCGCCTGCATGAGAGAAAAAAACCTCAAGATTACGAGGACGTTCTCCTGGTAACGGGATAATAAAGCGACGAGCATTGTAGCTTCACCGTGGACTTTTTGAAGTTGCTCTATCTCCAACTCTTCTGTCCCACTCGCCATTTACGTTATTTTCAGCGTTTTTCTTCGCATGTCCTCTCTTTTCTCCCTTTCTCTACCATTTCCCGCTTTGTCTCTTTTTACCGAGAATAAAAATCTTCGGGAGCTAAAAACTTTGCAGTCTCGAAGAACTAAATCGCGATCTTTGTGGTAGCCTGAACTCAAGTAGCTCCTTCGAAGCGCATTCATCTGCGCGGCAACAAAAAAGGAACGTTTCAAACATCCAAAGTATTTCTATGGAGCTACAAAATACTAAAAAGATATCGTCTTTGTCGATTTCAGCGAACCGGCCTTTGACGATCGAGGAGCTGAGGGAGTCGATATCCTCCGAGTTGGAGGGCAACCCACCCCTGTGGATCACCAGGAGACCGGGCAAGTACGGCGTGGATGTGTACATTAACAACGCAATGATCCTCTTGGAGCAGAGCAACTTCCAGTCGAAACTGAAAGTCAACGGCGACACCATGACTCAGGTAAGTATTTTGACATTGTCACATGCTTACATTTTAGCATTTATAAAACGTTAATGAATCTTTAAAAAAATATCCGTCTATTATTTTTTAACACTAGATCTACCGACGATCAATTTCTGCTATTTAAGTTTATATCGAGGGATAAACCGCTGAGGGCATTGCGGTGTACAGATTTGGGGCATTAGTGGGCATTACTAGAGCACATTAGTGGGCATTACATAAAAAATTCATTAGTAATGCCCAAAAATTGTGTACTTTTAGTATACTTTGTGTACTTAGTAATGCCCAATTTTGAAGAGGAAAAGTAAATAGACCTATATAAAAAGTAAATACATTTATATATTGTAAGTATAGGCAGCGGCTTGTTTCGCAACAGACTCGGTAAATCGCGAGTTTATATCTCAGTCGTTTTTATTTCCTTCGGCCTCCACTTTTCTGACCGATTTCCCGACAGTCACGTCCCGGCGTGCCGGTAGCGGCTTTCTAACGAGCTTTTAATGAGCTTTACACGCTCACCTTAGCCGCGAGACCATTAGGCTGATGGATATCGCGGGCCTCGATAATGTCGAACGGCGCTTCCTGGCATTCGCACTCTCTCGCGAGAGTCATCAGCTTGGTTATCGATGGAACGTCCAACGCTCTCATGGCTTCTTGCAAATTAAACCCGGCGTGTTAACGGTCCGATTTATAATAATCGGCGCGCCGAACTGTAAGTTATTTGAGAATTACGGGCGAGTCCGTGCCTCGTTCTTCATCATTTGAACATCGAGCGAGAACTGTAACGATTAATAATAATAAAAATGCGAGTTCATTCAGGAAAGTGTAATTTCCCATCGGAATGAATTTAGAAATTCGAAATTGGCGTGTTATACGATTTAGAGATTCTTTGGAATCTCGCGTAAACCCATTTCTTGAAAGGATAACCGATGCAATTCGACGTGGTTCGGTGTACCGTGTAGCGTTTTGCGCAAATGCAGCTGAGTAAATTCGCTGAAGGTTCACGGGGACTCTATCAAGCTGGAATCTTTTTCAAATACCCGTAAATTCGTCGTCAATAGCGTATCCCCCTTTTCAGCGTATCCCCTGGCTGATTTGGAGGTTTTCGGTCTCGCAGGGACGCCGGATCTCATTTCAGGTTGCCAGACGAATCCTTTAATCTATAGTTAAAGTACCATCACCTGATGAAAATCGCACGGGACTAGCTGGGCTACGACTAATCCCTTCGACGAGCTCGCCTGCAGATCAATCTCTCTCTTGCCTCCCGGTAATATTAGGGAAACTTTTCTCATCCACTTAACCCGCAAGTTCCATTGCCTCGGCTACTTCCTGCTCGTTATTAGCGTATGAAAATATCGGTCTATAAATCGCGTCTTTCCCCCCATTTTTTAATAGATATGAGTTCAAACTAAGACAGAAACTACCGTTCTTTCTCTATCTCCGTAAAAAATCGTGTATGCGTTATAAATTAAAGGAAGAATGCAACGTTTCTGCAATTTATCGTTATTTTCAGAGAACAAGAGAGAACTGCAAAAGTATGACATATAGGTATTGGGTTCAATTTCGAACCAGATAATTATAACGTATCGTCAGATTTAATTTAGATTTAATACAGCTAAAATTACTTTGTTAATGCATTTATTACATGCAAATATCATGACAAGGGTAACTGTGATGAGGAGCTGAATTATTATGTGTCGCGAATTTGACATAAAAACTATAATTTCCATGTTGTACATTCCGTGAGAATTAGTGATAATGATTGATTGTAACATTATCATTAATAATTGCGAGTGCGCCAATTAGCCACCGGATGGCGACGATGCGCTGCAATAACTTACATTAATCATCCGTAATTATTAATTGCACGATGATTCAATAATGCGTGATTGATAGGGAGAACTAGACGAAAGTGAAATAATCACAATCGATAGCTACAGTATATGCGATAATTACAGCATCGAAATTACAATGAATAAATAAGATTTCCAATTATAAAAAGAGAAGAAAGCAGTGAGGGGGAAGAGAAAGAGAGAAAATTGTATGGATTTACTAAAAAGTAATTTTCTGTAAAGAAACGTCGTATTGATTAATAATAAATTTGGCCAGTTGGGTCGTTCAACATAAACACTTGGTTTGATTATTACTGGCGAAGCAAACGATTATTTCATTAATTTCTGTAAAGAATTTTCCTGATCGTCGAAAAACATGTTATTTCCGAAACTGCTATTAATACCTAGTTTCGTAATTTCCTTATACATTTTTCAAAGATTCGATAATTACAAATAATTTTACAGAAAAAGCTCAAATCTGTTACATTCGGACATTGTTATATGTAGCTATTATTAAATGTTTTTCCAAAGCTGTGACTTATATCGATATCTAATTTTATAGAAAAATTATGTATACTTTTATCCTGTAGATCCCGTGTAGATAGAAAAGTGTTCTAAACTCCTTTTCTGCGTATGTGACTATAATAGGAAATGTCTCGACAATAGAACGGGTCAGCGATCCGTTTTCAGTTGGTGCCCGCTCCCACGAGCACGTTGCATATCTATCAACTTGAGAATAGATTTATGCGCATTGTCCCCTTACGTATACCCGATAGACATACGTATTCCATTATCCGTCGTGTCTCAGATCGGAGCGGGGAGTTTCGTTCTCGAGCTTTACAGAGAAATATTCTATCGAAACTTTATCCTTTATCGTGATGCGCTTTTTATCCGAGATTCATCACGACGAATCGTCATAATACTCGATATCGTTATAATGCGTCTCGCCAAATTTCAACTCGACAAATTCGACACCGTCGTCACGGCATTTTCTTTTTTGGAAATTTCGCGCAAACGTTCTCCGCGTCTGTCCGTTGCAGCGATCGCGTTGCAATTCCGAATGGCTCTCCCGTAACTGTCCGTTCCGACATTTTATGATTATGGACACTGTATTTACGATACACCGTATTAAAAATATAGTCCGGGCCGATGCGCATTTTAAGTCCGCCGTAAATAACTTATGGTTAATTCCACCTTATCCCTTATGCATCGGACTTAATGTTTCATTGACGGAAACGTCGCCCACATTCTTCGACCTCGGTCCACCACGCGAGCGATCCATTTCTAAAATGCTCGATTTTTCATCATTGTTCACGATACAATTCGGTGTTCGGGAGATCTAATTTCAGTTCGCAGCGAAGATACTCGTGGAAGTTCGGCGTTGCCTTTTTTCCGCTTTATCGCGCCATTTTTGCGAAGATATGGATTTTACGACGTCTTAAGAAATCCTTTCCCGGGTTTCGATTTCCTGACGGACGCGCAGGAAGTCGAGATAAAGGGGGAGAACGTGAGAAGGAGGAGACGCTTCATCCCCGGAGTTATGACCGGTTTTATTACGTCAGCCTGCTCGTAAGAACGAGAGAAATTCGAGAGGTTCCGATCCAATTTGAGAATATATTCGCAGATTTGTTGTCGTCCCCTCGCTCTGTCCCCGGAAGATACAATATATATTACTTCCTGCCGATCAAATGGTGTTCTATTCAGTTTCTTGTAAGCACAGAAATCAGCCCGCAGTCTCAGCACGAATCTCGTTACCGAACCCTCCCTTCTGGGAGCTAGAAAAATTGTTTCGCCCCGTCGTCTTATTCGTAGACTTGTTTCTATAATCCGCAATCTGATAATAAAATTTGTAGATCGCAACAGCGAACGTCGAATTTGAGCGAAGTTTGTCGTGCTGCGAGGGGAAAAGGGGTGCACCGCATTGCGCGGAGGCCGGAAAAGCGAAAGAGAGGGAGACGGGAGGGAAGAGAGAGGCGGTGTTTTTAATCTCAAAAGACGGTGTGGGTTTTGATCTCATTATACGTCCCTGGAACGCAGCCGCCCCCTCGAGCAAGCCCCTCGCTCCTGTTTTCTAACAATCTAAAGAAATTCCAGTCCGAATAACTACACCGACGCCAGCAGGATCGCCTAAAGAGTTACGGTTAATGGAGGGGAAAAATACCGGGGTGGAATGACGGGAAGAGAAAGAGAAGAGAGAAGGGAGAGAGAGGAGATGCCAGGCGAGGGGAGGGAGGGCCTGAGTGCACCAAGAAGCCGGTGGCGCAAGTAGTTTGTCCGCGGAGAGGAGAATTGAAAATCAGCCACCGCGAGAAGCGGGCGCTCGGCGGAATAGTTGCGAGAAAGGGATGAAGTTTTTCGCGGATGGTGGGACGGGGTGGGGCCGTGTTTCGTATTGGACTTTGCGGGAAATAAAGATGCCAGTCGCTTAGTTGAGAAGTTCATGTTGCCGTCGAGAGAGAAGAAATACTCGTAAACCGACCAATAGCGAGAGCATAAAAGTATGTATATGTATTAAAATAACGGAGGTATAACCTTGAATGCGATAGAACTCGAGTAAGGCATATTTTAGGCGAGAGGTACTACAGCTGTGATAGAGTTTGATGTGAGAGAATTGTTTGCCTGGAATAATGAATGAGAAATGATGAAAATTTAGCAAGATAATTTGGAGCAAGATAATGAATATAATCGTAAAATCAATATCTCTTAAAATTGATGGGAAAATTAGCATATAAAATTAACTAAATTATCCTTAAATATTTTATTGAAGTGAAACAAATTCGGGAATAAGCGCAACCACCTGTATCCACCGTGAATTAAAAATAAAGGTAAGATCAGTAAACTTGTTAAAAATGCATTTGAGGTAGACGCGCAGTCGACGGAACTTCACTGGAAAACAAGGAAGCAAAGTACTGCAAAGACATAGAGAAAAAGGGTGGAAGAAAGGATCATTCATCGTGGAAAGTAAAGAGTAGAGAGAATGAGGAGAGGTGGCAAGAAAATAAAAGTTACCGGAGGAGGGATGTAACACAAAAATCGCGCCACTTCGTACGAGAGCTAACCGTACGTCCATCCCTCTTTCCTTGCCCTCCTCCCCTGCCCGAATTCAATGAATCTCGGAGTGACCTTAAAGGAGATAATCCAATTTCCGTTCGCAATTTCTCCGCTCGATCATCCATTGACTCGTCGTCGTACATTAACGAATCCCGACTAGAGTTCGATAGACAGAGAGAAATCTCATGTTTTAAAGATTAATAATATTCAATTTCGGTCCATAGATCTGCACCCGTCGCGATCTATAAGTGCACATCAACCCCCCTCCCTCCCCTCCCCCGTCTGTACTAATTTCCATTAAGAATAACATTTGCAAGTCGAAAAGCAGTCTCGATTCTTCCCACCCTCCGTCTATACTATACATTTCTTTTTCATAAATTTTGATGATAATTAAACGATGAAAAAGTACAGCAGTTCTTAAGAAATCGAGATGGGGGAGGGGGAGGAGGGGGACAGTGGATGAAAATTAGCGCGATTTCTATACCGGCGATGACTCGCCGTCGCACGGAGCTACATAATTCGGAATTCCCCGCTTTGCATGGAATTACCCTCGCGCTCTCTCCTTGGCTTGAATATTCATGCGGAAAGAATGCATTTGATTACTTAATAGCCGCGACTCGCCGCGCGTATAAAATTATTAACGTACGTCAACTGCAAACTTAAACGCTCCACTGTTCCCGCCGTTCTTCTCGCCTCCCCTCCTGCACCTTTCCTCTCGCACTAATTGAAAAGCAGGAAGGTTTTAACTGGAGACGTGGGGTCCGTTATTTTCTCAATTTACGTAAAATGTTAAGTACTTCATTAAAGGGCTTTTTCCGAAAAACGTGACGAGCGCCAGAATGTTAAATGTAACGATCTGGAAAATCCGGAAAAGTTATTCTTACACGTTTAAACATAATCACGCATAGAAGAATTGTAATAATACACACAGAGAATTTTCTCTTAAAATTTACCCTGAAAATCATGGTAGTCATCGGACAACATGGTATTTCGAAGATTTTTATGCAATTTTTTCTGATTAATATCTACCACAATAAAAAATATTAATATCTATCACAATAAAATATAAAATATATTTGATTAATTTTACTAAAATACACAGTAAAATTTCCATAATTTTAAAATATGTTAAAATCTTATGATTCTTTATTGTTTTAAATTGAATAGATGCCAAGTAGTGTTAAACATGTAAAATATCTTATATAAATTTTACAATACAGCATAATATTTTCAATCTGACTTAGTCGCTCATGATAATTTTACCATGCAGCATGGTAATTTATTGGCTAAGTCCGATGATTCTCGGTTCTTTTCGTGTCGGATGTTACAATCTGCTTGGTAATTTTTATTATGTCGTTTATAAAATGTTTTCTTCCATATTTCAGAAATTCCTTTCGTTACCAATAATATTTGACAGGTTGCCAAGTTGTTACAAGCTTATTACCAAACATAGTAAAATTTGTAGTGAATTTTGCGGCAAAATATAACGAAAAATTCTCTCCGTGTAGAAGGAGAATTAACCCAAGGAGAACAGAAAAGTCAAAATAATGTCAATTTGACGTCATATTGACCAAATTATGTCATTTTTTGATCATGATTGAAATCTCGATCTCAGATGACTTGAAAATGACTTATATTGACCCCTTTTTTTATTATGTCTTTTTGATTTTTAGATCGAGATTTCAATCATGACCAAAAAATGACATAAATTTGGTCAGTATGATGTCAAATTGACATTATTTTGACTTGTCTGTTTTCCTTGGGAAGATACTACTATGATAACGCGTCGATAGCACTTTAATAAATCGCGGCAATAACTTTTCAGTGGAACATAATCGGGATCGAACCGATTTTAATCTCCGCTTCGAA
This sequence comes from Aphaenogaster ashmeadi, assembly GCA_003063805.1. Classification (NCBI taxonomy): domain Eukaryota; kingdom Metazoa; phylum Arthropoda; class Insecta; order Hymenoptera; family Formicidae; genus Aphaenogaster; species Aphaenogaster ashmeadi. The sequence goes on from NJRQ01000074.1 coordinate 462,935, forward strand.
GACCATATCCGCGCGAGTTTATCGTTAAGGTAGCTGCGTACGATAATTCATTGTTAACCGCGTGCAGATCGTGATTATCTCGCGGCGGGGCGCACAGGAGAAATAAACGAGAGCACGGGCTGCTGTATGTATCGAGATGATAACTCGTACCCGCGTGTACCATCCCCGACCGCGAATATGGGTAGCCGGGCTGATTAAGAAGGCGCCCGCTCGGAGAGGTCGCGAATGGCTCGGCGCAACTATCGGTAAAGTTTAATTAGCGTTAACTTTACGATACTCCGCGGTAGGCCGACCCGGTGGTCGCCGCACTTCCTACTCGCGCGAAATTAGACGGTCGTAACAAAGAAGCTCGGGCGAAATTAATATGATCGAACGCAGAGCTCGGCGGAGATCGATACGGTGTCCTGTTGCAACAAATACCGCGGAATGTGATCCTTGACGATCCCTCCGGGTTTCAGTCAAATTTCTCAGGCCCGGTTTTTCATTGTCTGGTTAACTTGCGGTTTATTTAGGATTTTGACCAATCGCATTTGAACAAGTGGCCGAATTGTCAAAATCCTAAACCACAAGTTAACCAGATAATGAAAAACCGGGACTTAGGATCTTACGTGCTCCGTGACTCTCGACTTACCAATGTCTTCCCGACATTCAGTCGTTACGCGAAAAATCGGACGCGCGGAGTGGAGTAACCGCGCGAGAAATTAAGGATTCGTCCTGCGCTGGCGAACGTTCGATCTCTCTTTCTCTCTCTCTCTCTTTCTGCCCCTTCCTCCCGATGACTCGCGACCGCGAGCAAGATAAATGGGCGTCCCGGCTCGGCCCGTCTTATCCCGTAAGGAACACACAAACTTCGCTTTCCTCTCTCATTCTCGGTGAGTAAAACGATTCATTTCTAGCCAACCGCCACACCCCGCCGCCCCCCCCGTCATCCCCGGTCGCTGTCGCTGTCTTTTTCTGCGACTACGCTGGATAAATGGGACACGCTCCTTCGCCGTCTTCCTTTTTCTCCTCTTATCATGCGATCTTCCACGTCGTCCGCGCTCTCTCTCCTCTCGGAGAGCTCATAGGCGCCGCCAACTTTCCGTACGACCGCGCGACCGGCTCTTCTTTTTTTTCCCTCCCCCCATCCCTCCCTTCATCTTTACAGACACCGTGATGGATGTTTCGTATTAAAACTGTCGGCGCGGCCACGATGGATCGCGCGGATATTTAATTATCTACTCCATGAACGGCCGCATCAAATCTATGTATTTCTGGATCTTAAAAAATTTTAGACACGGAACTTTATTCTTTTCTTGATGTTATTCCTTAATCGTAAATAATAATTAATAATAATATACGGAATGACAGAATTTATTCTGTTATAAGGATATCTCGAGAAGTCATTATTGTATCTAAGACTATTTAAAACACGAATAATAACCTATGCTATTTTCTCATTCAACTTCCGAGTCAGAAATGACACTGACTATTCTATTTAAAATATTCCAAAGAAAAATGATAAAGCAATATGTAACAAGACACTTTAGGGAAGACACGTTATAACTCCAAAATGTATTATAATATGTCCGCGATACACCACATATCGAACGGTCGCTATAATAGTTCAACAGTGGCTACGGAAGTAGGAAAACAGTTCCTGATGAAATTATTATGTTAACTCAGTTCTATTATCAACGTCGCTTATTAATACAGTTTCTCAGCGTTTCAATTAGTTTCTTCGCTTCCCTTTCTTCTCTTCCAACCCCTTTCCTTTCTCCCTCTCTCTCTCGAATTTAATTATATTTATTAAAGATGTTGTAGCAGAAGTTAGCGAAAAGATTAAGCTTATGGATATTAAATAAAATCCTGGTAAGGGGACGTTTCTATCGATACAGAGCGGGAAAACTACTTCTTAATATTCTACAGGCGAAATCTCCCGGGACGTTGCAACTTCGACGCTTATGTTTCCCAACGCCCTTGTTTCTCCTCCGTTCCCCCTTTCTTTCCTGACAGAGGAAGCCAAACAGCTATAGGAACGGGATATCCCTCGCGAGATAAGGGAGCTAGAACGCGATCGCGGGGGAGAGCGAATAAATAGCGGCGGCAACGGCCGTTTTAGTCGTGAACTTTTTCCTTTTCGGGATGGTAAATGATGGTGCCTCCCGTGTTCCCGATGGGGATGCGCAAAGGGGGTAACAGTTTCTACATCTTATCACTTTCCAGCGACTCTACTCTTTCGTGAAATAGCATGTACGTAGTAGAAAGAAATAGGGAAGGGTGCGTAAAAGAAGATCTACTCCGTTCTCCTCTTTGGCAGTGTTCCTCGTCGATAGTAACTCTCGCATAATATATTTTCTATATTTAAAGACACATGATATAAACAACACGATCTCTCTTATAGAAACTCCTAACTGTGCGCAATCGAATTGCGTCAACTGAAGAAACGCTATTGCGAGATTTTGTTTTTGAAGAGAAGCCTGTCTTGCCGAAGAGAATTTCGTATTGCATTACCTAGACACACACGTGAATAAATATGTTTTTCTTTCCCTCATGAGTTTACTATTAAAGCGGGCGTCAGTTGTTTCTGACAGACCCGATATAGCCCGCGTTCGTCGCCGCAGGATAAATACTCGCGACGTGCATCTCCCAGCCCCCCCCCTCTCTCTCTATCTTTATCTCTCTCTCTCTCTCTCTCTCTCTCTCTCTCTTTGGCCCCGCGTTTATCCGCTTCCGCTTCCTCCACTTCGGAGGTTTATCTTCGTGTCTCTCTTCGTATCTCCGTTCCTGCCAAGCTCCCGCCACGAGCTTGACGTCGGTTTGTCTCACTTCGTCTTCTCCACCACGGCCGGATTCATGAATCCGTTCGACTTGGCGAGATTAACTTGGTCCTTACGCGCAAGTCAGAATTAGGGACTCTAAACCTTAATCCCGGGGTTGCTTAGTTCAACATCCCTGCACCTGCCAATTATGTAATTTCCGGAAAATCTGTGTTACGTGCAATCGTACGATACCTCGCTTCTCGAAATCCTGCGTTCATTCCTTTTAATACGAACATCTTTAAACTATCGTTATTTCTGCCCGATTTCGATACGGCTATAAATCAATTGTTTTAATATTAATTCTGCAAAGACTCTGTGATAAATTTATCTTTCTCTTTGTCTGATTTCAGGTCCTGCACATCATAAATGAAGTGCTGGAGCCTGTGCGATCCAACTCGGTGGAATCGCCGATCTACAACCCGAACGCCTTTCAATTTCTGAACCAGAGCGAGAATCTCAATTTGGGCGACCATCGCGTACGGTAAGTAGACTGTTCGGTGAATCAGCGCCGGGTTCGAGAGAGACTCGCTATTTACACGGCGATCGTTTTCGATAGTGGGAGTGTCTGGCGCGGCAGATATAAAAGAGTAACGAGGACATTTATTGCGCCCGGAAAAAGAAGAGAAGAAAGGGAGCTTTTCACGCCCTCGAATCTCGGAGCGATAATCCGCCCCTACGCGTATATCGCGTTCTCGAAGCGTCAAGAGCGTTTTAAGAGATATCCTTGGTTGCGTATATATTCTTAGAAATATTTCGAATTCAAGAATTTCAAGAATCCTATATCGCGAATACTCGACTCTGAATCTGATCGATGACAGTACCTGACAGTACATGGCATAAAAGATACGTTGCCGATACGATTTAAATATCTTATATCGATTATCGTCGTTTTCTCAAACAATTCCATGGACCGTTCTAAAGTATTATTACGCCGGCCCATCAATTAACGCAGTCCCCCTAATTTAAATATAAATACAAAAACTTGGCGCATTTAAATAACGTAAATAAATGCACGAACTTTTCTCGTTTGTCTTATTAACGTCGCCGCGTCTCGCACACTACGCCTTCGTAATTAACCCCTTTTTTTCCCTCTCTAGTACCTTCCGACAGCGGATCGTCATCGAGAAGAAGGAATCTATCTTCAAGGCCGAGGGTCGTTTTACCTTCTTCATCCCCGTCGACGAAGGTTTCAAGGTAAGCGGCTTTAGCGACCTTTGCGAATTGATCATCCGAGGGGATGATTTTAATATCTCTCGCCACGACCAATCTTCTTTTAGAAAATTCGAAGACAATCGCGTTCGTGCATCTCTTCTTGCATCTCATTCGAAGTTAGATAAAGCAACCGAGAAGACGCGTGCTTATAAAATCTGCATGCAATGCAGATTTGAACGTCAGGCAGACGTATCAGATAATTCATTTATGAATTGACGTAAAGAGAGAGGTTTAATTCAGAATTTGTTTAATATGATATTAATGCGTTAATGCTCTTAAGGAGGTAAGATCGAAATATCAAAATGCTTCAGTCTGTTTAAAAATTAGATAGAATATTATTGGAGCACCCGCGTGAAGTTAGCCCCCCAACATTTAAAAAAATTAACTTTCTGTTGCTCATCGTTTGCACATGTATGCACATTTCGAATTTTCGTTTGCACACTTCTAATAAAAAAGTTATTAAAAAAACAATTTTGGGGGAGCCAACTTCACATTAGCCCCCCAACTACGAGCAAATTAGATTGAAGTAGCCTTAATCGATAGATTTTCGTTTGCACATTCCTAAACAGATCGATTTTTCGTTTGCACACTCTTAGTTAAAAAGTTATTAACTATTACTTTTTGTAGTATAAAGTTGGCCCCCCAAAATTGTATTTTTAATAACTTTTTTATTAGAAGTGTGCAAACGAAAATTCGAAATGTGCATACATGTGCAAACGATGAGCAATCGAATGAGCTACAGAAAGTTAATTTTTTAAAATGTTGGGGGGCTAACTTCACGCGGGTTATTGAAGCGAAATTAATATCACATTAAAATTTCAGAACAGATTGTGTAGCTTCTAAGAAAATAAAATTTAAAATTAGAGTTTTATGCACGATATCGATATCTTATAGCAGATGCATTAACAAGAGCTCTGTTCTTTTTAGCTGAACTTCTTATACTGTTCATCTTTCCTCTTTTTCTCTCCAACGTGGAGAGCGTCGTTTCGATCCAACGAGAAAAAGAGAAAAAGAGAAAAGATGAATGGTGCAAGAAGTTCAACTAAAAAAAAAGCAGGCCTATTGTTAAGATAGGCTGCAGTCTACTTCGTGCTATAACATATATATATGGGATTGAATATATATGTTGCGTATAACTTTTTTATTCCCATATCTTCATTAAAAACAACTATAGCCAAAAATAGGAATGAATTAATCTTTTAATTCATTATAAATTAAAAATATATGTAAAGTATAAAATATTTATATAATATAAATTTAATAAAATTGTAAATTTTTCTTTAACTTTTCCTTTTTTAGAAACTATATACGGTCTTAATCGGTTTGAAAAATTTTATTTATCATATTAATTTCGCTTGAAATAATATTCTCTATATAATTTCTAATCAGATTGAAACATTTTGATTTTTCGATTACCTCCTTAAACACGGTGTGGATCTTCCGGATTAAAAAGGAATGTTCGAAATGTTGAGAGAAAATGATTATTGCGCGACATGGCGATACCACGGTCCTAGGGACATTGCAGAATTTACGCGCACACATTCGGAATGTCCCGCGCGGTACACCGTGTTGCAGTGGCGTTACACGGCATGACGTTTTACCAGCGGATGTAAATTATTCCGTACGGATACGTACGCGTGGCATTTAGACGTCGCAAAACGTCGGATTACAAACGCGACATCCCGACGTCGCGTTTGCAAATCTATTTTAACGTCGAAGAAACATCGCACTGTGCGCGGTATCCTTTACAGCCGGGCTACGTAAAAATCGACGTGAAATTGTAAAGCCGCGATTAATGTACGCCGCGCAATTATTGTACGTGTTTTGTAGAAGTTCTAAGAATAGCGAGCTATCTGGAGGATTTTTACATACAAACAGAAATTGTCTCGAAATTGGTATGCTTGTCACGTCGAACTTTTTCTTGACAATTCAAGACGGTTTAAAGAAAAAAATTTTTTTTTTATCTACTTATACACGGAAAGAACGGTTTTACTAAAGTATCTAAAAATTTAGTCGGATACAAATCAGAAAATAATTATGTTGGACCATCCAAAATAATTATGTAGGACGCTCAAGCTGTTTGCTAGGATGTCAAAACTTTTGCAGCATTGTCATTATGCTTGAGCGTCCTACATAATTACTTTGGACGGTCCAACATAATTTTTTTCAGATCTGTATCCGGTTAAATTTTTAGATACTTCAGCAAAACCGTTCTTTCCGTGTATAAATATTTATTTCTATTATCTACTTATTTATCTATTATTTATTCGCATCTGTCATATAGTAGGCAACTTCGCGTTGTACGACGGAAAATCTTAAGAATATCGACGCAGAAATAAACGCAAGGACTCACCGTCACTCTAACGTTGCAATCGAAGAGTGATCATCTCTCTCTCCTTCTCTCCCGATTAATCCGTCAATCAAATATTAATTGACACGTTTATTATTATCAGAGTACCATACAAGCTTTTTAACAAAGCTCTTCTAAAGGCGTTGTAGTACAAATTTTGCGTAGTTAAAATTTTTCATTCTCTCTTTTTCAAGAAACATCCGTTAATTCCTGGCGGAAATAAGGACAATTAAAAATTATGAATTTCGTTGTACGAATCCGTGCACTCTCCTCCCCGAACCCCCCGTGTTTCATTATGCTCGCATCGCGGCACTTCGGCGCGGAATTCCGCTTTTTCTCCAATTTTCAACGCCAAGCCCGCGTACACACAATGGATGTTCGCGCGCACGTAATCCAACTTGGAGCGTAAAAACGAGCTGGAGTTAAACGAGCCATCCCGTCAGAAATTACCGAAAGTTCGCGCCTGTACATACGATGGCGAAACGCCGGGCTCGGATACGAAAAAGGAGGAAAAGCGAGGAAGGAGAGAAAGAAAGAAGGGAAAAAAAGAACCGGCGGGAAAGCAAAGAAAATCGAGGCCGCGCGGAAGGGTGCGAAAGGGTGTGTAACGACGGTGTACGACTCGATCTCGAGAAGTTCCTCCCTCCCTCAACGAGGTCGTCGCCTCGCCTCGGGAACTCCACGGCCGGTATCGAGACTCCTTTCGCGCCTTCCTCACCTTTCGCCCCCATCCCCGAAGTCTCGGTCCTTCCGCGAGGATGGGATCTGAAGTTCGTGGTCCCCGCGCTGAAATCGAGTTGCCGTGACAACGCGGTCGGCCGCGCTTTTGTGCGAGAAGCTGAGGCGTCGGATGAAAGGACGCGTATATCCGGACAACAAGAAGGTGCGACGTGAGAGTGTCAGCAGTCCGCAAAATAAAAACGAGCCACGTCACTTCTTCTGCCGGGATATGAGTTTATCATTTCGTACATCGTGAAAATTACATTCTCTAACAATTAGATTGCCTCTGGCGAAAATGTGCGACTTGAAGAAATCGCGCGATTATTAACATAAAGCGATATGAAGCGTTTTTCTTCTCACGTTATACACGATTACGTAATTTATATTCTTTCCGCTCCGATGGAGTTTTCGTGATCTTCGCCTCTCTGTTACAGCCGGAGCCGAGGCCGCAGAAGATTGATCAGCTGGTGATCGACGGGCACGTTATACCCAACGAGGTCCTCTTCACTTCACCGACGCCAGAAAAAGTGTCGTATCCAACCCTCGTATTCTCCGACAATCTGAAAGTCCTCGTCAGTTTTATGAAGTCGCAAAATAAAGGTGATAATCATCGCTTGCGCACCCTACGTCTCGATCCAGGAAACAGATTTTGGGCCGTTGATTCGATTCAAGGGGGCGATAATATAATCCAATCAAGAATATACTATCGTTAGAGATTGATATCTATTGTCTGCTATTGCGCGTTATTACGCTTAATGCGAGAAGGCTTCGTGTTTAACAAAGCGATCGTGTTCGGCTAAAAGGCATATCCGCGCTCCGACAGCGCCGGTGATAGATCCGTGCGTATTGTATTTCGACGACTAATTAATAGTCCATTTTCAGTCTACGTTCAATCGGACACAAAGTTGGGCGACGCCAATCATCAGACCGGAGTGGTGCTGGCGGAAATAGTGAAGGCGAACATCCCGGTGCGCAACGGCGTCGTTCATCTGATACAACGGCCGCTCATGGTCGTCGACAACACCGTGAAGGATTTCCTGGAGGTCAGTGCCCGATCATCCGTCCGCGGTCCGATCCACGAGCATTGCACAAAGTTATCGGTGTTAATACATTCGGCCGCCATGGTCAGTCGTACGGTTTTCCTGAAACGCTCTGGCGGTCGAATTATAAACGCTGAAATTAGTAATTCTTTGGTCAGAGATATTGCATTAATTCTATCAATTTATTTATGGAATCGTTTCGCGATAAAATGAATTCTGCGGCAATTAGTGCGTTAATCGATAATATCGATTTGACGCTCATTATTAGATGTTGAGAATAATGAAAATAATGTTGGTCGGCTTAATAGACAGCAAATATGATGAATTATAATGTGCACGATGCGTCATGATGTCGCGTCATGCTGGGTTCGCGCGGCCTCATCATCGACGTTATTTTGCCCGTATTCATTAAAGTGATTACATTGAAACACGGCTGCATTTCGTTAGGATAAATTGTTAAATATTACAAGGAACCATCCCATAATTTTAACTCGTACGTACACTGAAAGAAAGGCTTGGTTATAAAAATCCAGGCTTGGTTAATCTTGATAACATAGTTTCAACTAAACGTATAGATAATAAGTATTACATAATTTAGTTGGCTCAACTAAACAAAATTTGCTCTTTTATAATTATTACAAATGTTTATAATTATTACAAAATGTTTTGTTATTATTATTATAATCGGTA
>NJRQ01000074.1:473483-484115 GCA_003063805.1 Aphaenogaster ashmeadi
TTTATAATTATTACAAATGTTTATAATTATTACAAAATGTTTTGTTATCATTATTATAATCGGTAATAATAATCAAATACTTAAAAAAAAAAGTATTACTAAATGCATCTTATAAGTTTACCAAGAATTTTTTTCAGTGTGAGAACTCTCACAGTCGGCGAGTTGATTCTCCGTCTCGATTTCGTCGGCGAGGGATGGAGTCCCCTTCCTCCCCGCGCTTTTGAGTCGGATGCGCGCAGAGAAAACATCGCGATAATAATGAGAGACGTAAAGCGTGATGAAACACGAGAAATTTCAAACGCGAACGTCACGCGACGGAGATCTGTTATTTCAGAAATATATCCAAACTCGAAACTCCGCAATGCCAAGTTACACAACGTTCGAACTTCGGAATCCTTGGGAAAACATAAGGCGCACGATTAAATGTTGATACAAGGGAGACGTATCCAATTTTCGACAAGAGATACCGCTCGCCAAACGCGATCTTTACATCTCGCGCGCGCGCAATTCCAAGGCGGGCGAACGGAGAAGAGAGCTATTATTTTTTTCGCTTCGGTGTGCCTGCTTAGACGTCTCTTCGGATATTCCGTGTACAAGCAGCGAAGAGCCGAGATAATAATCCGCGCGCACATCTCTCGGAAAGAGAAACGCGTTACCACGCGAGAATGCAGGTCTCGCAATGCACGCTGCGCGATGTGCACACATTCGCGATAAATCGCGGTGCCGGGGCGAAGGCACACACCCACACGTATACACGCACATACAGCCCACACGTCTGAAATCCGTGGAAATTTCTGCGCGGGTGCTTCATCTCGCCGACGCGACGCGACGCCGACGCGACGCTTGGCGTCTATTACGAATTCAGCCCGCGCGATGCATTAGAGGGACATTAGTATTCGCAGTCTCGATACGTATATCCCGACGTGACGTGTTTCGCGGAATCCGTAACGTCGACCTCAAAGGATCCGCGCCCTCCCCCTCGGCATTGTATGTGGACCGCGGGGATGATAACGCGCGGGGATGATAACGCGCCGCCTCCGTCTGCTCCCCCGTTGTTGCGTAATCGCTTCCGTCGTAACCGCCTGCGTCACGAACACGCGCACGCACACGTACAATTTCGCGTTAAGGCCCCCGCACAATGAAAAATATAAGGAACAACCCAAGTAGAACAGAAAGTCATGATGATATCAAAATGACGTCAATATGATGCTAAAATGATGCCTTTGACATCATTTTGAGGTCATTTTGACGTCATCATGTCTTTATGTTCTTCCTGGGAAGGAACAGATATTAGCGATTGGGATGAGGAAGAAAGAAGAAAGAAGATTTCTTCCTTCTTCCTTCTTCCACATCCCAATCGCTAATATCTGTTCCTTGTTCCTTATATTTTTGATTGTGCGGAGGCCTTTACGCGTTATCCAACGTGAGAGCCGGCCTGAACGAGGCGATTGCGAGCCACCAAGAAAGCGCGTTTTCGCCCCAGGGCGAATCCGCGGCGCCTGCAAAGGGCTGCTGCGACGTACCCTTCGCGCTTGAAGAACGGATGGAATATTTCGATTTGGAGAGACAATCTCTATAATTTATCTTATAATTTTAGCCAGCGGAAGTCTTACGAAATTTCTCGGAACGGAGGTAGAGTCAGATGAATTTTGGTCCCTCCTTAACTTCTTCGCAACGTCGAGCTGGCAAGCGCGCGAGGATATTATTCTTGACAGTTTATAACGGTATTATGACGGTTCTCGGCAAGGGCGTCCGCAGGATTTTTTCCAGGAGGGGGTATGATTTAAAATATTACTTCCAGAATTAGAATACTTATAATTTGAAACTTATAAACCTTTTGAAATTATAATCCTATGGATTAGGGCAGAGATCGGCATGGCTAGCACAACTTTGTCTTTCCTTTATTCAAAGGGAGAGCAAATGCTTGAATTTTTGCTGATTCCAGGGGGGAAGGCAAATGCCCCCTCTTGCCCCCCTCCCCCTGCGGACGCCCATGGTTCTCGGGGATATTCCCTGGAGGACGTTGGCGGGCGATCGCAGTAGTACTAACCGTTTAAGGACGTGTGGAGAGGCATCCGCAATTTGTGCCGCGGACGAGAGCATCGGCGTCTTCGCACCGAGATAACATGACGGCGTATGTGTACTCGTGAAGCCGGGAATCGGGCGGAAATGAGAAAGAGAACGAGTTTTACGGCGATCGTAAAGATTCTATCCGCCGCCGCCGTGTATCGTAATGATTCTAATCTCGGCGGATTCGCAGCCGTTTTAGCATGCGGAGCCTGCACGTGCGCGCACCCGAAATAGCTCGTGATAATGTAACGCTCCGATTATACGCGCACGTTCGGCAACAGGATAGACCTCGTGCGACGAGCGCGTTGTAATTCGAGTACCTGGACCTCGACACGTCAGGGTTTAAGACGCGAACCAATTTCGAGGACTCTCGGATCATGACGTTCTAGGGAGAGGATTTTAAAGATCCTTGGAGCTCAAAAAGTTTGTCGTAGAAATTAACCCTAGCTTTCCACACTTTTAATTTTTACGGGCTTCCCACACTGGGGTACAGGCTACCCCAGTCGAATATTAGGCTAAATATAAAAGAAAAAATCAACTGATTTCAAGTAATTTTTTTCCATCGATACGCCACACATCAAGGAATATGCCTATGCATAAAAATATATGAAAAAGACAGTAGTTTGTAAAATATTCGCTTGTAAGAGAAGTTACATTTCAAAATCGCAAACTAGAGAATTTTACCTGGGGTTACAAGAACCCCAGTGTGGGAAGCTAGGGTTAAAATTCTGACACTTTGCCTCTGAATATTTTAATAGCTAAAAGGTAAGTTGTTGAAACTGAAAATGAAATTTGCTTATATATATTTTATATTGTTGTACGAAATGCAGCCGAAAGAAAATGCAAGGGTATAAATGAAGCCGATCGCGAGTAATCAAGCCAGAAAGAGGTTTATTCAATTGAATACGTATAATAATGCGTCTTTTGACGAGGCCGCCGTTACGCGACGTACAGGATGTCTCTCGACGGAGAGGTGATCTCTTACATAATATATTCTGCTAATAATTTTTTTTACATTGAACAGCAACACGAGCCGAAAACACCGCCATTTACAGGAAACACACCCGCCTCTGCAACACACGCACAGCAATTATAACTTATACTTGATATACTTAAGCGCAATTACTCTACTTCCGATAACAGCGTCATCGCTCGGCAGGAACCTGTTAATCACAGGTGCAAGAACAACGAGCCAGTTTAGTTCGAGCTACTTTATTTAAGACAATAACAATTTCATTACTCGTGCAGGTGGCACCCGTCAAGCACAACTACTACAACTACAACTAGGTCACAGTATCACTCTTCACAAGAATGCCTCCACTTCAAGACAGTTTATCCGACATTTACTTCATTCACGGCGTCTCGATGTCGGTGTCGCGGCATTGTGGGGCGATGTTAATTAAAAGTTGGCTATCTATATTTATGTTGGCCATTATCGCAACTTTGCGCAATATGCGAATCTTTAAATACATGGATATATCTAAGTTTCTACTTTGAATATTGAACTAGTTTTTCTAGATCCTTATCAATTTACGATTAATAGAGAACATTGAAATTTTTATACAGATGTTTCTAAATAAGCAATTAAAGACTGTGACGTGTTATATAAAAATTTTAGAAATACTGATACGACGATGTTATTATAATGAAATCTAAATTTATTAATGCAGACTTTGCTTGATAATGGTATCTACACGATAGATTTTTAGTCAACATCGTCCCGCGAAGTGCGAAGACGCTCTCGATGTAGCTCCGTCTTTCCCGACGGAAACGCATCGACGCGTTCGCCGGCTCTCCCTCGAGACGCTTTCCATTCACCGTCGGACAGCTGTTCCACTTCTCGGCGGAAATTCGAGAAAAACGTCGCTGAAACATTATTTCACTCCACGATATATACTACGCCACACGTACGCCCACATGAACGATCGGAACTCGCACGAACTCCGTTCTACGTACGACAAGCGCATCTATCCCGCGGCCTCGCCTCTTGCAATACGCGCAACACATTATCTATGTGCGTGTACGCGGGGTGACGCGCGCGAGCGAGGGCTCGTTCACGGTATAATTACGGCTTCGTTGAAACGCGGAGGATAATAGAGATATCGGAGGCCCGAGATAGAGCGTGCGAATCAAAAAGCGCACGCCGCTGAAAATACGCTCTCGCGTCTTCGCGCAGGGCTAGCTTGTTAGATAATTCTAGCGATTCTCTTTTTTATCAATTATTCTTTCCACTCCTGTAGGCATATTCTGTAACTTTTAACGACAGTGTCGTTATCGTTACGTTGTCGTTGCGAAGGTATAATATATGGTAAAAAAGCTGCGCAACGACAACGTAACGATAACGACACTGTCGTTAAAAGTTACAAAATAGGCCTACTGGCGATAACGAAGCCGCAACTGCCTGAAAATAGACGTAGTCGCGCGGACCACCCCGTGTACACCCTCTATGTGTGTATCACATATGTATAATATATATATATATATATAGGAACGTTTTGTACACAGGACAGGAATGGAATGTTCACGTGACAGCTGTTGTCACATGCGATATTGACTGTTTTTCAGCAATGATCCTCGGCACGTCTCGCCTACTGTCTGCACCAGACCCTCTTGGCTCGTAGCTTGGATCAAAGGCGACGGGACTTTTCCCAGCAGGAAACGTCCCGACCGATTACGTCCGATGCATTACTCGGGCTCGCGGCGACCTTTGATCCAAAGAGCCCATGTATGTTGTGTATTTGTGCTCGAAAGACGTCCCGGTCGTCGATGACAGCCGCCATAATCGGAGTACGAAACGATTAAAAGAGATAAAGATAAATAAAACATTTTTAGGTGTCAAGGCACGTAAACGTTAATACGGATAAAGTTAAAATTGGAAATCCGCAACTACGCGACTTCTTAAATTCTAGGAACGTTGAGGGAACGAACGTTAAAATAAATACTCGAGTAATTTCCGAAGCTCCGAGATCCTCGGTTTCTCCGGGGCGTGTAATTATCGGATTCTTGGATTGCAACAGACACCGTACTCGTTAAACCGAGTTAGCACGACGATCGCGGAGTAATCAAAGGACTCGGGCCGTCATCGGCGGTCGGCGTAGTTGCGCGAGGTACTAATCACTTACTTGCAGGTTCACTCGCATTGACACTGAGAACGAGACAGGCAGGAAAACTCGATAAATGAAAGACAGCAAAGACAAAGTGCCGATTGGTGTGTAGGAGAGCACAGAATTCCATGTTCTGCCATCACTGCACCGCGCGCCTCGTGTGTCTCACACTGCAGACCTCTCGCCGCCTCTTCCCGCAGACTCCTCCTGTCTTTGATCTTTGACTGTGCTCTCTTGCCTTTTGATTTACACTTCTCTGCGAAATGGGGGACAACACGTCTCACATCATGCCATAATTAAGCATAATTATACCCGTTACACGCTGTGGGGGACATCGAATCAAAGTCCCGTGCGCGTCTCAGGCGTTTCAGAAAGAAGCTATTCAGCCTTTTCCGTTTTCCGGCCACTGGAAGCGATCCAGAACTGCCGGAATCGCCGGAACCGTCGAGTAGCTTCTCTCTCTCAAACTTTCTTTGACACACATTTCGTCCGCCCGTGAACTCAATCAAACTGAAACTCGTACAATCTTGCGGTTCGATGTCCCGGCCATTACATCATCGGAAGCAGGAAGCGAGGGACGACTCGCGTGACTCTTGAGTCTCTAGAGCGCATATCACGCTAATTGAATATATATATTCAACTAATGAAATTTTAGTGACGTACGAAACGGTCAAACAGTCGTGATTGTTACTTTAAACAAATTTGCGTGACACTATTTACGATCGTTTTGCCGTCAGATACGCTTGATTTACAGGATTTTAATAGATATACGAATAACGTTTGATTCACGCAACATCGGTCGCGACACGAATATACTATTATCTCGTTTATCCATCCACTTCATATTGCGCTCGCGAGACGGGGTCGGTCGTTCGCCCTTCCGTTCCGCGCTTCCGCTCATAGTAATAATGACACACCGATTGTCACATACAACAGTACATCTGTATATAATGGATATATACGAGCATATATATACCCGCCACATCGAGAATTCGAGGTGCTCTACTCCGGCGTTATCTCGCGCTTTGAATCTCGTTGCGACCCCTTCTCTCGCCTGTATCCACACAGCGAACTTGCTCACCTTGCTACTTTGGCAAGCATCTTATGCTCATAGAACCTCTGAGTCTATTCGCTCCTTGTACTTTGCCGAGTTGCGAGTAGCCCTCCTACCCCGCCGCCAACCCTTCTACACCCCCCAACAGCCTCCTTCTTGCATTGTTCACGTCACCCCGGAAGTTACACGCTCTTTCGCGCGTACGTATTTGTACATACACGTACATACATGCAAGGTGATCGAAACGCCGTACCGCGCCGTAACAAAGACTTCAAGCTCTTTTTTCCTCGGAAACATTGATTATTTATATAGCGAATATTATAAATACCCCAGGCCAGTTTATCAATACTTTCTATTGTACCGAACGTCGAGACTTCTTCGAGCGAAACGTCAAAGGAGCTCCGTATACTCGATAGCCTTTAATTATGAACTTATTTTTAGCCGATTCTCACGCGAACTTTTCCTTTCACAGTATCGCCTATAAATAATGGACCTTGTTCATTGATTTTCCCCGAGACACTAAAAAAAGAATTCCAAATTTACAGTCTGCAAACAGTGGAATTACTTATTAATATTGATCAATAATATATTAAACATAATGAAGTATCGATCGCCTTGTACGTACATATCGAATTATTGAGCAATAATAGTCACAGTACCAATCGTAAGGCATTTTTAAGATACAGATTTCACAGATCAGTTAATGCATCCTGTAATGCATTGACAAGTCAAATTGATTAAACAGCATAAGTTACAACTTTTAAGAAAATCGAGACGAATTATAGGTGCGGAAATAACAAGAGATATTTTACTCCGAGAAGTATAATCGCAAAAATTATAAATGTAGCAAAAACAAAAGCGAGACGAAAGATGTTTGTCGAAAAGAAGCGCGAATTTTTGTCTGTCGGACATTTGTAATCCCGGACCAACGATTCTTCGGGAACAAGAACGCAGTCGAAGACACTTCGTCCTCGCGGTGCCGTTTCCGCCGAACGTCTAACTATCGCAATAATACAAACCTCCGGTGATCAAACGAAACGTTTGCGAAAGTAAGAGAGCCGTCGCGACGAGTCGCACTCAATGTTGCTCCGCGAAGTTCTCTTCTGCCGCGTGGAAAAAGGAAAATCAGCGGAAGTCTCGCGGAAAAAAGCGTCGCGGAAAGCGGCACCCGGCGAAGTTGGCCGTTTATGAGCGGGTGCTGCACGGTCGCTTCGGCCGACAACTTTTTCCCCGGCGTTAAATCTTTAAGCTCTCCCCCGCGTTTTCCGAAAAAGGGAGACCGTACTCGGATAGGGGGAGGGGAAAAACGCGCTACGAGGTGTCGGAAAGTTTTACGTTGTCGGACGTGTTCGCGGTCGCCGCGGCTCTCCCCCGAGGACGAGACCAAAAGCTTTCGCTAGGCGAAGATACAACTTTAACCATTCGAGCGCTAAGCAGCTCTCTCTCCTCCTCTCTCTTCCTCTCTTTCTCTCCGGCACACTTATGGAATACGTGGAAAAAATGCGGCACATGGAATGATTACGGAAACTTTTGGATCCTTCGATCCTGCTGGATGCCTGGACTCTCTTTCTCTAAAAAGAAAAATCTTTTTATACTTGTATAAAATGATAAGGTCCTGATTTAAGGTCCTTCCGGATTTTTGGCAAAAAAAAAGTAGCGTCTGAATAATACTATTGTTTTAACAAACTGTCGTGAAAATATCGAACCTTATTAGACTTCGTTAGATCGCAGATTTTTATATTGCGCGTGTCTGTTATTCAACAACGCTGGTGGATTTAAATACTCGCGATAACTGCGTCAGAAAATGACTTCGCTGATGCGAGACGCCTCTGCGAGCTTTCAGCGCGACGCGAAGCGTTCTCCAAGACTCTAAGATCACAGAACTTCGACGTTACGAATAATTTCATTTCTCTTGTCGAGCTAAACAAAGGGAATCGCGTTGTAAACGCTGGCGAAAAGCTCGCTAAACACTTTGAGATTACCGGCGCCGTTCGAGGAGGAGAGCCTTTAAGGATTCGCGCGGAACGGAATTCTCCTTTAAGAGAATGCGAACGACGCCGCGGAAAGCTCGGCAGCGCGGCGCTCGCGATAGAGAGCCGGCGAGAGGCAGTCGGCGAAATTCCACAGAGGGTGGAGAAGCTTAGTAACTGTAATTCCTCGGGACGAGACACTAATCGGAAATTATGCAGAACAATTCGAGTTTCACGGCATCCGGGCATCCGAGCCGCTTCGATTTCCACTTCGATCCATGGCCTCCTTCTTCCTCGAGCCGATCGCCTTTGCACCTCTCCGCTCGTCACCATAATCTTCCAACCGCGTTATCAATCCCCTCCGTGCGGGAAGTGAAATTCATTCGTCGAAAAATTGAAATGAAGTGAGATCGAGTCGGTCTCGTTTCATAAAGTGCCGTGCTCAATGCGTGCACTATGCGTTGGCGACCATTGTGCAAAACATAAGTAGTTCATTCAATTGTATTATTAATAGACCCAATATTTGGATTATTAAAACAATGATTGAATTATTGGTTTAAAAATGCAGACATTGGGTCTAATAATAATACAATTGAATGAACTATTTATGTTTTTGGCACCCCG
The DNA here is from genome assembly GCA_003063805.1 of Aphaenogaster ashmeadi. NCBI lineage: Eukaryota > Metazoa > Arthropoda > Insecta > Hymenoptera > Formicidae > Aphaenogaster > Aphaenogaster ashmeadi. The sequence goes on from NJRQ01000074.1 coordinate 482,306, forward strand.
TGATACCACTTTAATTGAAGCAACAGCTTTTTTTTCTCAGTGTGCCGAGGCCATATCTTTTCCATATATCCAGAATAACCCTGTCTCTTATACACATCTAGATGTGTATAAGAGACAGGTTTAGGATCGCTTCGGAACTATATCAAACATTTTTAAAGATCTGACGGTCGATGAAGGATTCGATCTTTGAGAAACTTTGTAAATATTTAGAAGCTCAAATCGCGAATTATTAAATTTGAAAATCTTATAAAGTATTAACGGTTCGAACTTTGACAAATGATAAATTTTTGAGGCTTGATAAATTTAGCTGTAAAAGGTATCCAAACGTTTTAAAGATATCCAAAACCTGGTTTAGTAACCTGGGGTTTTATTAAAAGTTTTCAGAAGTGTTTTAAAGAGCTTAAATGCGCGAAAAATATTTTTAAAGACGTGTAAAAAATGTCAATATTGATTCACTGCTTCCTTCCTCGTCCACTTCCTCGTGAGGAATTCTCGTAGCTGCCTCGTGTCTCGTCGTAGCGCACGTGCGCATCCGCATGTCACCCTCGCAACGTTAATTCGGCGGTTAAAGATTTCACCGCCGTGGCGGAGTACGTGCGGGCGGTTTCATTATGGCCTTCCGGTACAACGAGCCACTTCAAAACGGCCTACTTGCTCGTTCACGACGGGACTCAGGTACCCGTACTTGCTCATTGAATTATTGCGCTCCCGTGGTTGCGCACACAGTTAGCGCACGGGATCAGTTTAGTTTGCAGCAAGCGAGCGTAACCATCGGGCAAAAGCTACGCGGCGGTAACGTGCTTTAACTTCGTCGGGAGGGGTAGAAAGGGAGTGGGAATTAAGAATGAGGTACACGGAAAGAACGGTTTTGCTGAAGTATCTAAAATTTTGGCCAGATACAGATCTGAAAAATAATTTTGTTGGATCATCAAAATAATTATGTAGGACACTCCAACATAATGATAATGCTACAAAAAGTTTTGATATTCTAGCAACTATTTTAGGCGTTCTACATAATTATTTTGATGGCCCAACAAAATTATTTTCAGATCTGTATCTGGCCAAATTTTTAGATACTTCAGCAAAACCATTCTTTCCGCACTGAAAGAAAGGCTTATAAATGGTTATAAAAATCCAGGCTTGGTTAATGTTACCAAGCACCTTGGTGAAATAGTTTCAAAACCGTATAATAAGTATTACATAATTTAGTTGGCTCAACTAAACAAAAGTTACTCTTTTATAATTATTACAAATGTTTATAATTATTACAAAATGTTTTGTTATTATTATTATAATCGGTAATAATAATCAAATACTTAAAAAAAAAGTATTACTAAATGCATCTCACAAGTTTACCAAGAATTTCTTTTTCAGTGCGTGTAGGAATCGAATTGCGAGGTTCGCGATCGCATGTCGGAAAAAGTTTTTATTGGAAAGAGGGAAAGTTACCTTCACCGCGTAAAATGTGCCGCGGAAAATAATTTTCTTAAAGCTGATGCACCGATTCACAAACGTAATGACAGAAGTCAGGACGCGAGAGGAATCTTATTACTAGAGGTACCTAACGCTCGAACTGGAAATCCGAAAGGGGAAAAATGCAATCCTGACAGATGTAACCGAAGAACCGATGATTTTTGCATATCTAAAAGAATCCGAGATATCGGGGCGGGAGGAAATGCGAACGGTCACGTTTCTCGAACCTACACTGAAAAAAGAATTCTTGGTAAACTTGTGAGATGCATTTAGTATACTTTCTTTTGAAGTATTTGATTATTATTACCAATTATAATAATAATAACAAAATATTTTG
>NJRQ01000074.1:487248-547031 GCA_003063805.1 Aphaenogaster ashmeadi
CGGTCACGGCGGATCTTGGTGCCTAATAATAATTATTTTGTGAATATTCCTGCTCATGCGAACTGCGCGCCGCATACTCGTCGGTCTTGAAACACAGTCTTTACATGAAGCCGGAATAATTAATTCACATATTAAATTGACGAGCAATTTAATTTTTGATGCTCACTAGCATCTATAAGTTATCTATAAGTCACTAGCATCTATAAGTCACAAAATAATTATTATTAGGCACCAAGATCCGCCGTGACCGATAGGGGCTTTCTTTTATATTTATATTTGTAAATTATGTAATACTTATTATACGTTTAGTTGAAACTATTTCACCGAGGTGCTTGGTAACATTAACCAATCCTGGATTTTTATAACCAAGCCTTTCTTTCAGTGTAATAAAATCGCGAAAATTTATTCTTCTCTCGCGAGTGAAATATGATACCGTCGAACTAAGAGCAATAAATGCGGCGTCAATGCGGCGTACGTAATAGATCACATATTTCGTCAATGCGATAAAGGGAAATTAATGCGCCCATAAAATGCATCCTGTGCGCGAGCGTGAGCGTAATAAAAAATCCGGGCAATACATCTCAGCGCGCGGCGCGAGAGATTTTCGCGAATGAAGCGGCGATCGTCGAAATGGACCACAAAGCGTTTATTGACGAGAGGGAAAGTAATGGAAAATTGATCGGGCTTGATGACAGTCAGGTGTGAACATAAACGATTCCCGGCCCGTCGCACCGGTTATTATTTGATTCGACCGTACTCGCGGATTAAAATGCGCGTGCCGTCGCGTACGATTAAGGATGTTCAGGCGGTACAGGTACTTTTTCCCTGCTAAAAGTTCAATTGCTTATGTACAATCAGTTTCAAGAGTTAAATCATTTTTCGCATTTTTGGCAACATTGCATGGCATTCGATAGTGTACGTGTCACTCATAGTCTTCTTATCTGTATTTGAGCGTATGTAAGCGAGTCGAGACAATAAACATAAACATAAATATTAAACATAAACATTATTAAATAAAAAGAACGAGTCTCTTAATTAAGCTAAAAATTGGTATAGACAATTATGTAGTCTCAATCGTTCTGCTTGCAAAATCTCATATTTTTTTCATCATTTTTCTGAGATATAATAATTTTTCCCCCATTTTCCATAAGACTACGTGTAATTTTATTATTTAATTTTCTCAATAACAAGTTTCTTAAACAGCCTCACACTTTGACAGAATTTTTTTTATGATGAAATCTACACTGAATCCAATTGGTTTTTAGCGAGTTTTCATCATTTTAGTCGTAATGCCTGAACATCCTTAAGTGCCGCGTATTTTTTTCAGGCGTCATTTTAGCTCGTCGCCGTTTCCGTTCGTACTTGCACGTCCGACATGCGAGATTGTACCCCGAAATTTATGATTACGTTGCAACTGATGCCTGCGACGTGGCGCAAAAATTCAAATAATCGACGCCGGTGGAGGTTTTATCATGTTACGCTAACTTTTTAGATAACCGTTACAGCGCGCAAACACGTAACAAAAAATCTGTTGACACAAAGTGAACAAAAATCGTGTTATATCGCGAGAACGAAGAAAATATTGATTTCACGTGCGGCGGAGAATGTTTTGCGTTTTTTTTCCTCCCCCTCCACTCCCCCCCCGCCCCCCACCTCCGAAAAAATGGCAAAATATTTGTCCGAAATTTTAGAACGGTATTTTGACGCGGTCAACAAGGGCCATCGATTCTACCTTCGACGTGACCGTCTCCCGATGAGAGATCGGCGAAAAAAAAATAACCATGCAAATCGTCGCGTGCTCGATACAACGCGCGCCGCCGCGCCGCGCCGGTACACGAGGCGATCCTTTAACGTATTATTGTTTAATCCGACCGCGCTCGAAATCGAATTACGCGCGGCCGAATGTAACTCGCGCGTGCCTATGTCCCGCGCCGTTTCACAACGGGAGGACCAAAAGCCGAACGGCGCCGGGCGAGATCGATACGGGGAAGCGAAAATCGACATTTGCGAATTGTCCGCTAATTGACCGCTCATTGGCATAGAAAATAACGTTCCGAATGGAAATGAGGGCGCGTGAAAACGGGAGGCGGGGCAGGCGAAAATTTTATTCGACGAAAATTGTTCTGCCGGAAATGGCGAGTCGCAGAGGTCGACTAAAAATCTCGTCGAAAGACGGCACAGTTTCTTCTTATCGAGGAACAGTAAGGCTAGGTCTACAATAGGGTGTAGTAAGCTTTAAGCCCTAAGAAATTGACAAATCATAGTACACGGAAAAAAAAAATTTGTTAAGTTGACTAAATCTTTATTTAAGTTAAACATTTATTTATTTAACTTAAACATATAATATATTAGTAATAAGTTAAATAAATAAATACTTGAACTAAATAAATTTTATTTAGTTGAAAGATTTAGTCAAGTTAACAAATTTTTTTCTTCCGTGTAGAATTTGAGGAGAATAATCGACTGTGAGTGGTCAGTTTCTTAGAGCTTAAAGCTTACAACACCCATTGTAGACCTAGCCTAAGGGCCATGACACACAAAAAGAAAAACGTACGCAGTAAGACTTAAACTTAAACGTGTCGACCAATCGCAATCGAGACTTAAGAACGCCATCTTAAAACTCAAAACTCATGATTGGTCGATTCGCTTAAGTTTAAGTTTTATTGCGTACGTTTTTTTTTTGGTGTTCCATGGCCCTAAGAAATCCGATGGATCCCCGAATCGTCGGCCATCTCGGATACTTTAATACTCCGAGACCTCGCTCGGTCCTGTCCTGCGCTACTACCTCTATGGATTTAAACACCGTGCGGGGAAATCACCGAGTAGCGACGCATCCGAGAACCTTCTCGCATTTCAAATGGGATAACGCCGCGTCGCCGTGGCGCGTAATTCCCTTGAAAAGTTAAACCCGGGACATATCCTGTGTGTGCATATTATATGCAGTGTACGGTGCATCTGACACGCGAGATGCGCCACCGCCGAGAACGTGTCTGCTACGCGCGGCTATGACAATCGCGGGCGCGGCCGGTCGACCGGTTGACATTTTCGCGTTTTCCGGGTCCTCGTGTCGTAATTAATTATCGGTTCGTCGCGACCAAAATAGACAGCCGCTCACCCGGGCGGAATTTCGCCGTGCCGGCGCGGCGCGACGTGACGGCCCGGCGCGAATTCTGTCTTCGGCAGAAATTAGAAATCGACGTGTAATTCCGCGCCGTCGACGTCAGCCGGCCCGTCGAGGCCGTTCCCCGAAACACGTTTTAAACATTGCGCACATCCGTCGACCGGCGATATCAATAATCGTAAAACACCCGACTAGGAGAAAGCATTCAAGTAAGATTTAGAACCGGGAATTTTTTTCGGAACCGCGATTACTTTTCACTTTCGTCTCTCTCTTCGTTCCGTGCTGAAGTAAAAAAATACATTACCACTCATTTCATTTAACGAATTATAATAATAATAATAATAATAATAATAATAACAATTTTATTGAGATGCAGTGACAATAGCAGTATAAAGGAAATGAAAGAACATAGATTGTGTGCCACATCGCAAAGACGAGGTATCAGTAATAATGCTGTTTAGAAACCTAAACCTAGAACTAAGCCTAAAATAAAATAACAAACACACAAAAATAAAACAATAAATCTATTAAAGTAATAAAGCAATAAGGCAATAATAAAGTGCGAGCTCGCACGCGCAGAAACTGAGCCTAAAATAAAATAACAAACACACAAAAATAAAATAATAAATCTATTAAAGTAATAAAGCAATAAAGCAATGTCTTGCTTTGCGTTCGATGTTAAACTATTATACTGACCTAGGCTGCGTTCCGTTTCACGCATATGCGCGCATTTATCTATAGTTCATGTCACGTAATCTGTAAAAAAATGCGCACATGCGTGAAACGGAACGCAGCCCTAGTTTACACCGTGCGTTTAGGCCGCGGCCTATACCCCAAATTCGACCTAAACGATCGCTGTAAACACTTGGTAGGTGACCTCAGGTCACCTTTTAGATCGAATTTGGGGTATAGGCCGCGGCCTAAACGCACGGTGTATTCGTAGCCACTGTCTTACAATTTGTCACAACTCGCTAGAATTTGTTGAATTTGTTAATTTCCACGTATACAAATTAATCATACAATTAATATACAAATATACAATTAATATACAAATACTTAATATACAAATTATATCACTTAGAGTCCTAAATAATAAGAGAAGCGCAATTAATATACAAATAATTAATATACAAATTATATCACTTAGAGTCCTAAATAATAAGAGAAGCGCAATTAATATACAAATAATTAATATACAAATTATATCACTTAGAGTCCTAAATAATAAGAGAAGCGCAAACTTTACCCCCTCTACGGTTCCATTACCCCCTCCATGGTTCCATTACCCCGTCCGTGGTTCCCATTACCCCCGTCCATGGTTGCCATCTATATGTCTATGACGGTTGCCATTGGGCCCGCAGCTGACCGCTTGTAAACGTAACCTCTGTGACACAATTTGGAGGCGTCATATAACCTTAAACTAGGTTGAAGGCGCATCACATCCACCATCCGGTGGAGAAATATTACTGGTTATTATATGATATAACCGTTATCCACACAAAATGTATATTTACGATGTCCCAAAAATTTCAAGAATGTCTTAAAATTCTTTTGTTAATAATATTACAAATATTAATCTTTCTCACTCACATATAATAAGAGAAGTGCAAACCTTACCTCCTCCATGGGTTCCACGGAATCTTCTTCTTGAAACCCCAATTGGATTCTTAGCTTAATTCCATCCACGGAATCAGCTGCGGGCCCAACACTCTCCCACCACTCTCCCAACACTCTCAGTTTTGATTGGTGGTCGCGATCAGCCAATTAGCAAGCGAGCCACCGGTTTCGCTTCTCTTATTATTTAGGACTCTAATATCACTCAGGTCAGGAATCAAATCAGCATTTAAGCTGTAACCTCGCCTTCTGTCTGTAATTTAATATTTGATTTATATTTTACACGCATATATATTATACCTTTCATGCCTCATTTTTATTATTACTTGCATTCAATAAAGTTATTGTTATTATTATTATTATTACTATTATTACTTGAAGCTTCTCGAGCGATCGCGTGCGCGATCGCCCGTTTCTTCGCCGGTGAAACAAGACCGTCGTTTGCCCTCTGATACTCGATATATAAACCGCATCTGTATTTTACTATCACTGCAGCAGACTGCGCAACCTGCGCGCAATATGATTTTATGAGAGCCGTAAAACATCTGAAGATATGCCTTACGATTGGTACTCAAACATCTGCAGAGATCGCACCTTTACAGTATACTACCATCGATACTGCTCCCCCCTATACTCATATTTCGCATTCCACAGGTTACGCGATTGCGTCCGTCTCTTCGCGATCTCGTGCTAGAATCAATTTTAACCGATTGCGGTTACTTAAAGTTCCTAAAAACGCGCCCGCACATATTTTTGTCCTCCCTTCTTTTTCGCGCCGCGCTTTTGTCGAGCCGGCGCGGCGCGGCGCGGCGGCCGAATACGCAGGAATCTCTCGCGCAGACTGTGGAAATATGCGTACATGGTGTATCGTACCGGCGTAATTAAGCCCGGACAATCGCTAATTAGCGACGGGTTTATCGTGTCCGCGTTCCGGCCGAATCGTATGACATAATCGTTGCCGAGTAATACGGTAACGACAATGTCTGACGACCTAGTCGCGCGCGTTTACCCGAAATTACGCCGGTACTTGCGGCTGTGTAACTGAGAGAAATTGTGTGGTAAATATTTGCACGTCACATATGCGGGAAACGTGCAGTACGCGTTGCGAGTTAATTGGCTACCGGTCCGTTCAATAATAATAAGTTAACATCGCCGCAGTGGTAATAATAAAACTCATCTGTTCGAAGCGACGTGTTAGGTGTCCTAGTTTTCGACGGTTAGTAATCACATTAACGTCGCGATTATTGAAGAAACTTGGAGTAAATTAGCAGTCTGACAAGCTTAAATTCTTCCATCTCGAAATTTCGTATTGATTGTCGTTTTTCGAGCGTTTCAACCGAACCGAATTAGCGCTGAACATTTAAACGCGCCTGTAGCCGAAAGTTTCTCTCGATTATAAAGCCTTTGGTACTTTTGTATATAGAACGACTTACATATCCTTCTAACTTGCAGGATGATCGCGAAAGGTTACATAATTTCATTAAAGCATTAACATCGGCCGCTTTTGGTACGGCATTATTGGATATTAAAGCGTCAGAGCGCGGAATTTGTACCTTTTTCGAGTTGGCTTAATGCATTATGCGACATTCGTGTCATCCTGCAGCATAAGTTCTTCCAGCACCCGGTAGCACACGTTGGATCCATCGATCAACAGAAAGACACGATAAGACTCTATCCACCCTCGCCCCCCTCTCGCTCCAGCTCTCTTCACAATCAGCCCACCCTCTCGGCAGGAAATTACATGCTTACAGTGTCTCTTACAGCGAACGACCTAATTACAAGTTTACCTTTTTTCTGTTTTCTGTTCGCTTCTTATGTTATGGACCGACCCTGGTTTCCGGTTTCTCTGTGCAGTCCTTCAAGGTAATTCGCCACCGCCTTTTTTCTCTAGACTCTCTATTTCCGCCTTTATCTCTCTCTCTCTCTCTCTACCGCTCTGAAACATTCATTCGGATCGCCGTCACATCATTGTGTCACCATAATCGTACAGAATGTCTTTTAAAAAAATCCGCAGATTGAGTTTGTAATAAATCCTCGTGTATCTATTTACGTCAGGGATCTCTTCGAGCAAAAGTCTCACATGAAAAGAACACACTGGCATTTTTTCAGAACGTTCCGTATGTTAATTGAAATGCGAATGACGTGATCGTGGAGAAAGGTGAAATTGAAAAAGATATGAGAATGATATATTTGAAGTCTTTTTATATTCGTTACTTTATGGTGATACATACATACACACATACGCTCCATACATCATCCACACGCTCGCATACAGCTCATTCGTTCTACATTCTCGATCTCTTCCGTTTTTCGCAATACATTCTATTTTTACTTTCTACTTTTCTTCCATCATCCTTTTTGTCGTCTGTCTCTTTCGATATTTCTCTATCTATCCTTCTCTCTCTCTCTCTCTCTGTCTCCATGTCTTTTCAATAGTTTCGTTTTTTCATGTGCCTCTTTTCGCGTGCGCCGCCATATCTTCTCGCTCATCGTCGTTATCTTCACTGCGTGCCGATGTCTGATCTTATTCGCGCGAAACGTTTTCGAGATCGATGTAACGAAGGAGGTATTGACTCGCACAGAACGGAGAACGTTGTTCCCGTCTTTCTCGGGATGCTGCTATCTCGGCTCGCCATACGAAAACCCACGCTCATACCTCGGAGAGGAGGATGACGCCGAACTTTTTGCCTCGCGCGTATCTCGCGGAAAAAGGACCTTCACGTTCCATCGATCCGCGTTTCGCGAGCGACGTCGCCCATGAATGCGGACACCGGCGCGCATTACACGACATCGCCAAGCTATGCAAACTGCGAACCACCGCCACCGTGAGAGCTTAATGCGCGCCTTTTCCGCGTCCGTCGTGCACCGTACGCGCAAGTAGAGCAGCACGAGCGTGTAGAAAGAACGAGGGAGGCGGGCGCGTGCATGTGTACGCGCGTGTGCGTATCGTCAAAGGGCGAGAACGCGAACGCAGAACGTGAAAGGAAGAAACGAGAGGGAGGGGAAAAAAAAGAGAGAAGAGAAGAGACGCACAACGCGCGCGTACCCATGTGCACGCGCGCACTCGCGCGCACTCGCGAGCACTCGCAAGCGTAGAGCGGCCGCTGACTTTGCATTTTGTAGTCGGTGTTTTTTATGCGTCCTATTGCCTCTCTTTTTCAGCACCCTTTCTACCTCCCGCCCCCCCCCCGCCCTCGGCCCACATACACCTCGCCTCCCCCCTCACGCTTGACGTGCACCGGTAAAAAAAAACCGAGTATTTTTTGCCCTCCTTTTTTTTGCACGACACCGCTATATGCCGCCCGGCGCGATTTTTGAGGCCCTTTTCCCCGGGACTGTTTACCCGCCGCTATTTACGATGCAAATCAAAGCGGGGCCCCTTCCCTCTCACATTTTTTTTATGGCGCAACCCCGCGCCATCCGATGAACGATTCAGAAAATCGGGTCGTTGAACCCTCGTCTCCCGTGCGTTCTAACGAGACTCTCAGGAGCCTCTCCGGGAGAATTTACTCGGAGAATATAGATCTTTAGCAGAAATGAGATGTTTGGCAGAAACGTTGAAATATTTGGCAGATTATTTAGCTATCTGTGTGTATGAATATTCAGTTATTAAATTTTTTTAAAGGTTTGCGATCGTTTGAAATCTCCGGCAACAAAGATTTGATTAGAATCAAAATGTTTGAAATAATTTTTCAGAATTCTTTTCTTTTAGTGCATCAATCTGACAAGCAAATCAAATCGTGAGATAATAAAAGGGCAAAAGACTTTTATCACTTTGCCATAATCAGCCCCAAAAATTCATTAGAGATATAATATCAGTTTATAGATAATTGAGTATAGATATTTTATTAGTAGTGGTTTTTTCTGCAGGTTTGTTTCTTTCGGAAGTAAGACTTCAATTTTGTTGATGAGCCAAGAATCGAATTTGGCCGAGTTCGCAATGCGGCAAGTTGAAATTACGCGCGAACAATGTTCAATCGTGACCTTTTTACGTGCAGCTTGGTGGACTAATAGCTTGGGTTAATGCGCGGGTCACTCGTGTACGAGTTTTAGAACGTGAGTAAAATGCGGGAGTGATGCAAGGACGAGCTCGAGAATGACGGCGCAGCGCGGTTTTGATGGACGTTTCTCTTATCATTTATTGTAAAAGATTGCTCTAGCTCTCCGAGAGTCACGAAAATCAAGAAACACCAAAACCCGATCTAATAATAATATCGATTTTCGAGACATTATTAAGATTTGATGACTTAATTACACGGAAAAATGACATTAAATTTTAATCTCTTTGGATAATTGTAATTGGGTTGATAGAAATTTAATCCCGCAGCTTAATTATTAACGTATTCTTAATATTATTTGTTTAATTATTAACGTATCTGATAAAAAATTGAAAGTGAGCAAAATTCGACAAAATTTTCATCATAGAGATATTGATCGCACGTTCGTCAATTTATAATCAGAAAAAACGCGCTACTTATATGACATCCCGTATAGAGAGTGAGTATTATGGACGTTTTTAATAATCTAATATTTTTGTTAATAATACAAAGCACGAACGTCGGATAACGCTCGTGATTATAATGAAACTGTAAATAGTTTATCTCTCGCAGAAGAATTTTTTTATGCGATGCGTACAATTACTGAGATAAAAGCTGACATTATGGGCATCGCGTATTATCGATCGCGATGCTCCCACGGACGATCACCCCGAAACGTACCAGGCCAGCCCTTAACCGATCCTCGACCAAAGATCCAAAAGGGAGAGAATCGCGCCTCACACTCGATCGCACTCTCGCACGCTGCGAGCCTCGCAGAAAGAACGTCCGATACAGCCTCGTCGTAGAAACGCATGCCTGATAGACTGTTATGTGTACGCGTTAACGAGGACATAGTCTGAATGCATAGATAGACGTACACACACACGAACACACACGCGTACGCACACACGTGCGTACGTACACGACAAGCGGAACGTGCATGTCAGTAATTCTCGTCGCGTCGATAGAGTCCCAGTCGTCCATTGGATATATAGTCGCGGAAAGAAGAAAAAAAGAGTCGAGTGGACGTCACGGGGGTGAAATTGTTGATTCTGGGGTTTTGCTCTTGTGGGATTTTGCTCCGAACGCGCCGCCGCACAGATCCGCAGAATCCAAGATTCTCGGATCGCTCAGGGGGTTGCGGGCTACCCCCGGCATTCGCGTTCCCGTGTTTCGAGATTTCTAAAGTTTCCCTCCGCGCGTTTCGGAGCTGAGTGATTGTCTGCCACCCGAAACAGGGATCCTTCTGGATTCATTACTCAGCGCGGTCGTTCGCCATTTACAATCCTAAGGAAAGGAAGCCCGAGTTCCGACGCGCCGCGCGGAAAAGAAAACGGGAAGTCTCGGGGAAATGAAATATGCCGCGACGAAAAAAAAAAAAAAAACGTCCGCGGAAAGCTCTCCCTTTCTATCCGTTTCTCTCTTTCGCGTGAGTTCGCCGCGGAAAGGCGCGGCGAAGACGAGACTCTCGTCTCTCGCTCGCTCGCCAAACAAGCGTCGTAAATTTTCAGCGTCCCGCCTCGAGAGAATCGTACCTCATCGAGAGAGGGAATGCAAGCGCGCTGCCTTCTTGCAGCCGCGTGTCGACAGTGGCTTTATCTCGGAAGAAAGGCGTCCGGTCGAAGAAAGTTCGCGAGGAGTTCCGGGGCGTTTCTCTCTCTCTCTCTCTCTCCTTGCTTCACCGTGACGGAAACGCGGTGATATCTGCCCGGACTTTTTAAATATCGCGGATAATAGTTCGCGGGATTATTCGCGCTTCGATCACGCGACCAAAACGCGAGAAAATTACGCAGCTTGTATTAAAATCGGACGGCTGGATATTTTATTTTTAATCGTTGCTCCGATCCGGTGATCGAGAGAGGGAAGAGCTCGAGATTGTCAGCAGCGATTTCGCCTCCAAAATTGGAATTTATACGAACGGTAGCGCAATTAAATCGGGAAATGCTTGTTAAACAGAATAACGCGTCGCGTTTTGGTGACATAAACGCTCGACAATCGGCCCTGTCATTAATAACTTTATTCGCGATCAATCACACGGCCAATCTAGAGCTCGCGGTCGTTTTTATCGTAAATGCGTGTTTCCCCGTGTCGCCCGGAACAATGTACACCGACACTAATGACGCGTTAATAATCTGGAAAACGCAAGCGCTGACATAAACGTATCCGCGGGCTTTAAAAGGCTATTTTTATCATAGGGAAAGCCGACAAGGCGTGACACATTAGTCACTTCCGATATTAAAACGCCGCATAAATCGCTGAATCCTCGTTTTATCAAACGCCGAGCTATTATCCTTCATTATCTAGCAGCCTTTCGGTAGCTGCTTTAAATATCATTCGCGCATCATAGACCTGAATGTGAGATATCGATAGCAAAATTTATACTCGACTCTAGAATATAGCGGAAATACCATCTCGGAGTCGTATCGTTATCTCGAGAGAGAGAGACAGTAAACGGGTTTATACGAGTTGCGTGACTTTTGATCGTGCTACCCTTCGATCTCAGAGACGCACCTTTACGATAGACCCCAGTCAGAATAGAAATTACCTCAAACTTGCGATAAAACGACCGAAAATTCCGGGGAGAATCGCGACGCGCGCGCAGGACGACGGAACGTCGTAAAACGCATCGCGAAGCCGTCGCCCGGGGACGGACACGACGTCGCGTGATGCAACTCGCGAACATAGCTGGGACTATCAGGCCATAATACAGTCGTTTGGCTGACTAGTAAAGAGTTACGTAACCGACGAAGAGCCACGTGTTCGTGGGTGGCTTTTACGAGACCCTTAAAAGCGAACTTAAACGCTCGTCCGGCGCCTCTCCTGGTGACTCTGAATGCGCTGCGTAAATTTCCGACGTTACGATGTTACGATGTTACGACGTTACGACGTTACTCCGACCGACGGTTTGACAAGAGACGTCGTGAACTGAGCGGGCGGACGATTGGATCCCCGTAAATCGATGTAACCGCCAAACCGGCGCTGACCCCCGAGCGTGTCTAATAATGTACGAAGGCTACCGTGATATATCGAGTACGGATTTCTAACGCGAGATCGAGTGGGATTTAAGGGGGATCTCCTCCGTCCGGCGTTGCGGCGACGATAAAGGATTTACGAGTAGAATTTCGTTCCCCGCGGTTGTAATGGCTTTCCTGATGAAGATTGAATTCGGCCTTGCCGGCGGCGCTTTTCGGACCTCCGAGCGTCGAGCTCTCCCTTTCTCTCTCTTACGATCGATAAGATCGCGAGATTATCGTTTATAGACGCCTCTTATTTATTTGCATGGATAAACGTGAGTGAATTTTTTGTACCGGTATACCGAAGTTAAATGGACGTTAAAGAGGAACGACGGGAATGCGACTGACTCAGAAGCGAGACGAGATGTATATAGTCGCACTCTCATATTCTGACTGATGACTTGGAAACAGCGCTCTCGTACGAATTACTAGAGTGCCACCTGGGGAATGCACCGTCCTTATCTTCCAAGGAAGATTAATATAGCGAGCACGCGAACGCACTCGAGAGCCGATCGCATGCACATGATTATTACTACGCATAGTCATTACACGACTGTATATTACTGTATGAAGCTCTCCACGTGACGTATTCGCGACTAGTCGTGCAATATTCGTTTCGCTGAAAGAGACTGTCATTCTTCAAGCTGCGCTTTGTAAATATAGCCACGACTTTCAGAGTCACAGCGAGATATCGATGCATCCCCGCGAGCTGATCGCATCTCAGCCTCCTCATCATCGAGAGCGCGTCTCGCCGCCTAAGAAGTTAGTGCTTTGGATGCGCCGTAAAAAAATTTCATTTTCAAAGTGTATTATCCGACACTACGCGTGCATCCCTCGTGTGATGCTAAGAGCAGTTTCACAGTTTACGGGCAGCTACGACGCGCGCTTTACGACGGAACGCGCGGGTGGATATCTTCCTTGTAAAGGGATCAGTGTTTAGCGACAGTACGCACTGCACGTTGCACTGCTATTTTGTTAGTCCTGTGCTGATTGTTTAGTCCTATGAATGCCGCATGCCCTCGAGGACGAGAGAGCACCGATTACCGCGACGTATACACACGTCGAGTCGAGTTTCGCATCGTCTTCCAAAGTATCGAAGGATTTATTACCATGAGAACGCGAAAATTCAAGAAGTTACGAATCCGGATAGTCAAGCGAGTGGATAGCCGAGTTTAATCCAAGCGTTTGGCACGAGATTTCCAAAAATGCAGATTCCTAGGCGATCTAAGGCTCCCGCCGAAGATCCGAGGACGCGAGAGTCTCCAAGGAGTTTAAAGGAGCTCAGAGATCCACGGAGATACAAAGCTTCGAGGGGGGGGAGGAAAAAAGGCGGAGGATCCTTCACCGTTATTTATAGACAGATTACTTCGCCTCGCTTACTTCGTCGCATGCGATACTGAAGATTTATAAGCGAAGCGGGGCGAAACTTCCCTCGACGTGTGTGCGCGCGCGTGTGAAGGTATAACTTGGGGAAAGCCGCGTTTCCCATGATTCTCACAGATCATGATACGGCCCTCGCGACATTCACATAACGGCATAGCCACGATCTCACGTGACATATTTTATCAGTGCATTCGATCATAAACGCTGTTATTCGATCATAAACCATTCATCCCCCCCCCTTTTTGAATCATCTCATCACGCCTAATCTATCCGCTGTATCGGTTGTTACAGGATGCCCCGCGAGAGACGCGTACATCGACCGCGGGGAGTTATTATATCCCTCGAGCAACTTTCAGTCCATTTTTCTTTGGCGAACGCATAATCTCGGACTTAATTCCCGAGCTCTTCCCGAGAAAATGAAAATTAAAGAGCGCTCGCGGTAAGCGCTCTTGAATTAAATTCTTGCTAAAGAAAAGTCGACGCTAAATTCCTTGAGCAAACAACTCCCGCCGCTCGTATACGTCTCCCTTAGGGCAACCGCAATTACAATTAATGCATAGTCTAACTAGGGAATTAAATACAGATATCGTGCTCGGGATTTTCGGGGAACCCGGTGCACCAGCGGGACGTTCGGACTCTGCGGTCCTCAGATCCGCGAGTCATCGGATCCGCCTGACAATCCCGCACGATCGACTGGTTTGCGAAAATATTTATCGGATAGTTGCAGCTCTCCCCCCTGTCCCTTTCGTGCATTGGGCTGAAAGAGACATCGCGATGGAAATTCTCGGGGTGGGGGGGAGGGGGCAGGCTCCATAGATCACAATTAGCCCCCGCGAGCCGCGGGCGAAATGAAATTTTCCGCGACGCGAAATGCAAAGCTCGCGGCGTCGCCGTCTTGCCATTACTCACGATGATATCGTGGCGGTGTAGCGATACCGTCGTTTTCATGCGAAATGACGTTTATCGTAATTGCCCGTCCGGGCGCATTGAGCGCACTAAATTTCCGCGGCGCGCGTCCCTCTATTAATTACCTCCTGATAATCTCGACTTGTAATTTACAATACGCCGGAGGACCCTCCATCGAAAAATCGCGCCGTCGCGCTCGCGACGGGGCAATTCGACCGCGGAATGAATCGCCCGATTAATCGCAGTTGCAAATGACTGATCGTTCTGATCAGTGACTAATTAAACCTGCGCGGCTCGCCGTAGCGAAGCTGAAATAGCTCGCTTTCTACGGTCGTTCGATCAATTTACAAGCGATATTAATTCCCGAATATCGACGATAGCGGTAAAAAAAAAAAATAAGAGAAATAACGGTAGCGCGATCAATCTTTTCCTCTGACGGGGAGGGAGAACGTGCACCTCAAACGGTTTCACGTCCTCGGGAGAAACGAGCGAAGGACGGGGGATCGATTTCTCTTCCGGAGAGGAGTCGCGTGAGGAGCGACTCCAAAATGAAAAGGGAGCCTCCCGCGTGATCCCCCTCTCTGTACTCGTACCGTACTCGAGCGCGATCTTTCTTTTTTTATTCCTTTTTTTTCTTGATCAATTGTGTACATGTGTTTACTACCTTTATATTGACTCAATGATGTTATTCTGTGGTGCTTTGCATGTCTCTATTGGACTCTGCATGTCGTATAGGGCATCGTAAGTACTTAACTAAAATGAACTCGTCATGAGACCTACGAATACACACGACACTCTTCAGACGCCAATCTCGTCGCCGGAGGACGGGCGGATTCGCGGATCCATCGATCCTCGGACGCATGGATTCTACGGGGGGCTTCTAATCCACGAATGCCCGCCCGGTGTGCTCCTCGGATCAGTAGATTCGCGGATCGTTCGATCCCTGGATGTTCGGCTGCCCCAAGCCAGAAGATCCCCGAAATTTCGAATCCTCGGATTTCAGGAACGCTTCAGGTCTTCCAATCCTTGGATTCGGACGGTCGGGATCGAGAATCCTTGGGTTCTGACCATTCAGGAATAACCTGTGGATCGTTTGATCTTTGAATACTTAGATCCTTATACACAAGTAGTAGAATCTATGATCGAATCTACGGCATTTATATGAAAATGCGATCGAGGAATCTCGTTCCGCTGATCCGTTCTTAAAAAAAGAAGAAACGTGATACAAGTTCAAGAAATTAATTCGACGAAGCTAAGGATAAATGAAAGAGAATAAAATGATAAAGAGCGACGAAGCAGGGCATTGTGTCTAATCAAAGTAGAAGCAAGAATAATTTAAAAGATAATCGGTAAATGTAAATTCTAATATTCTCTGGATCTTAATCCTTAATTTATTGAATCCGCGAAGCCAATGAGCGTCCAAAAGCCTCGAAATAATTAAGGATCCACAATCTCAGGATCACCGACAATCTCGGCTACGTGCTACTCGAGACGGTACTGTTCCGAGATGTATTTTTGCTCCAGAACGGAAAGTTCGCCGACACGTATACAACTTCACGGTTCGATGCTCTGAATACAAAAGAACGGAGTCGGCGAGAGGAGAAAAAAATAGAGGAACGAGCATTCGCCGATCGATACGATTTCAAGTTGCGGAAAAGAAATTCTCGTCTGCCACACGGGCGAGCCTTGTCGCGCACTCTCGCCCCCTACATTTTTATTAATTTGTCCCGGCATAGGAAACCTTAGCAGTAGCCATGTATCGTTATTAAACTCGCCTTTCTCTCGTTCGAATAGATAACCCGGCTAACGACCGCCGATCAACTTCTATTACGATTTTGCCTCTTTCCCGTATACCTCTCTATCTCTCATCTGTCGGTTTGTTTCATTTCTCTTTTCTAGTTCTTTGTCAATATTTTTCTCCCTCAACGCCTTCGGATGCCTAGTTAATCCCCCTTTTCGTTACTTCCCGACTTTCCCATCGGCCTCAAGCCCCGAACCTGCAAAAGAGAGATTAACGAGGGACGAGCAAAAAGAACGAAAGGAAGAGTGGAATGGGAGAAGGGGGTGAAATAAATAAGCAAAGGGGCAGGAGAGACGGGAAAGAGAGAGATTCGTGCCACGAGGGAAATGCCGACGGCGTTTGGCGGACATAGGAAAGGAAAGAAATGACTTCCGCGGATTTTTCCCGCTCGAAAGCCGATGTTGTTCTAACCCGGGGGTGCATAAACTCCATCCTTTTAGTAATATTACCCGACCGACACGAGAATCGTGTAATTTTGCACTCGCGTACGTGCCGCGAGAGAGGAAATGATCGAAGCCAAGAGAATTTCTCGGAGGCAAACATACATTTTCAAATATTTTCCTTTGACTTTACTTCGCTTCTTGATTTCGGTATAATATAATGAACATTCGCTCTTCCATATCAACAAAGTAGTTGTATGCACTCCTGTTCTTCAGGTGCGGAAAAATCCGCGGAAATTATTTCTCTCTCGCGTCGTCCGCGTAAATCAGGAACGCCCGAAAGTGATTTTCCGGCACGATGATCAGATTTCCTGTATCCTCTCTATTGTTTTCTCGATTTCCCCCCTCATCCCGCTATTCATTTCACGCCGAAAATCCTCCCCTTTCCCTTCTCTTTTCCGGTCATTCCCTCTCATTAAGCTCGTCTATGGACACCGAGAACCACGTCGAAGCTGCGGGCTCGTGAATAGTTAACTGCCGCCTCGTTAATTACCTTTTCGGGTTTTTTTTCTACCCACGGTGTAATCCGATCCGACAGGAGTTGTACGAGGATACGGAGGTGTCCGTTTTAACTTTTGTGTTACTCTCCCACCAGTCCTCTCGAAATTTTTAACATCCAGCAGTTTCTTTACGATATCTCATAAAGCGTGCCTTTCACGAGGAAGACTCGTAAGACCCTTCGTGCTTTCCTCACCGAGATCTTTAAGGAGAAAAATCTATCTCTTAACCATTCCCTGTCGAGTTACATGCCTGAATTTTTCATTTCTTCCAAAATGTCTCGTGTAAGTCACGTATTTCATCAGAAAATGCGCGATCTCCAGTCGAGATTTATCAAAAGGCCAATGCATATATTCTGAAACAAGTGCTTGTCGAGTTATGATCCATTTACTACTTACTTCTATTTCTCCAAAACGTTTCTAAAATTGGTCTTAAATTTACGGTCTTATCATTATGTTGTGCAAAAGAGGAGAGGCAAATTGACAGATTCCAACAACGGTATCCCTTATTGAATATAACACTGACATTTCTAAAAAAAAGGGAAGATTTTTTTTATTGACACGTCAATAAAAATAAGAAAATCTGAAATGTGACATTTCACATCGAGATATTTTCAACTTCTTATGTGGTATTATCGGGAAATCGTGTGACACGAATTAACATTGAATATCCAATAAGTTTTCTTTGCTTATCCGATAGGATATCAAATCTCAGATCAAAATTTATATTCCGTTATTCTCCATTGAGTCTGGATTCTGCAACCAAATCGGAATTTTTTTTCTATCTCCGTGAGTTACTAAAATTTAATTTCCAAAATTCGATGGTGCCGCATGATCTTTTTTCGTGCAGGAAGCGCGATCGGCACTTCGGGCGATTCGGGCGAAGAATTATGTGCGTCACGTAATGTTGCCGCTTCCGTGAACCACTAACGGTCACGTTCCAGTCACGCTTTCTTTTCTCCTACACCTTGTGTCTTTCCCTATAAGTAATTCATTCCGTCTCTTCCTTGCGGCGCGAGTTGCACGGAGTTTCAAGTTCGTTACGTCGATCTAATTGCGACGGCTTCTGTGTCTCGCGTCCCAACCCTCTGAATTTCAAGTATTTTTCATTTTAAGCGGTCCCTCGGGGGAGGGGATCTCTTAGCGCCCTCTCGGCGCAATCGTTGCCTCCCACAAAGGATTTTATTTTTCCAGTGTGGCCTTCGCGCCTTCGTTTTCTATTAGACACCATTCTTGTCTTTACGTTTCACGAGCGCGTAGAGAGCTCGGTAATTAGTTCCGTAAACCTTCGTAACAGGGTTTCCAGCCTCGACTCAAATACGACTCGCCGCTAATAGCGAACGGTCAAATGTATGAAAATCAATTTTCGTCGGGGATACATAGGGATCGTTCTAGAACGCGATGAAAAGTCAGGAGTTTCGTGAACTCCGCGCCGCACGTTGACCCGTTCCCTCGCCGTCCAACTTCTATCCTCTCAAACCGAGTCCTCTCAAAACTTTTCTTATTTTTCTCGCTTTCCAATGTCACTTTGTGGAGAGTAAACGGCGCCCAGAGATTCGGCGCGGTTCATGTAAAATTCCGTTACGCCTTGATCTGTGAGATGGTGACCCTTCCTCTTTGATTAACACGTAATGGAACGTTGATGACTTTGGACGCCGAAATTGGATGCCGTCGAGCTCTCTCATAAGCAATCTCGATGTTGTCTTTACGTTTCTCCCTTTTTTTCTGTTTCTCTCTTTTCTTCTCTTGCTTTTCTCATTTGCGTCCGATTTCTTTTTCCCTCGACACGGCTCCTCGTAGAATCGAGGCGCGGCGAGCAATGCATAACCGATCGACAGAAATCTCTTCTCTCCGTGTAGGAAAAGGAGGACGGACCGGTGTACAAGTTTTACGAGACCATCCGCGATTATGGGGACGAGATCATGAGCTCCATCAGTCGCCTGAATGATGTTACCCTCTTCGCGCCCAGCAACGACGCACTGGACGAGCCGGGCGTGAAGCAGATGCTGCAGGATAAGAACCGCATGAAGGAAATCCTCAAGCTCCACTACGTCAAGGAGCGACTAACCATCGAGAAGATCAGGGACAAGAGCGTCAGCCAAGTAAGTTCGTTTATCTCACTTTGCGTGCGAAATTAAATTACGACGAAATTAACATGAAACTGTTTAATAATTAACTGTATAATTAATAAATCGGGCCTCATCTTCGAAGCACTTATCTCTTAGATAAAATATTGTGCTTGTAACATTAACTTTGCCTATCTCCAGTCATATTCACATGAGCTCTCTTAAATACATATTTATTTATTCAAGTATTAAAATGTAAGATCCATCTCATATCGCAATCTTGCTTAAAAATTTTTTTAACATAGATAATAGACGTCGCTTTATTTTAATATTCTTCTCCGAGTATTCTCGCCAGCAGCTTGATACGTGCATCGATATAATCACATGCGTGGAGGTATATTATCACATTGATTAACTCAGCCTTTTTGTTTTTCCAAAGAAATCATTTGGCGGGAAGCCGCACCTCGGGGTAATTACAGATTCATACAGCTTTCAGTGTTCTCTCCTTTTTTTCCCACTTTTTTTTGGCGTGAACTGTTCGCAAACTCTCTATCTGCATCCATTCGCACTGTCCGCTTTCATGCGTTTCTCGATGTTGAACGTATTACGAGCGCGAAACGAATGCGAGCTAACATTTCCAACACTAACACGCCGCGCCGGGGCATTCGGCAATCGATAGCGTCAATAAATCTCGCCCCGCCAATAGCTTTAGTAATCGAACGCCAAAGAGATTTCTATTCTTGCCGCGATACACGGTATACGAGGTGGCCGGAAAGTCACGCTGAAATTTAACGGGCGAGACCTGACGTCGCCGCTTGACAACGCGAATCTTTTTATCTCGCCATTCTCTCAAAAAATCGCATATCTCTCGGTATATCACGAAAGAACGGGCCACAAGGACGTCGCGCGACTCGTATCATCCGACGAGAGGCTGACTTTTCCGCCACCCCGTATACCGGGAAACGCACGACCCGAATGAAATTGCGGAGAGGTTCGACAGTCCGCGGAATGGATTTCTGCCGTTTCGTCGACAATAGGATGTAACGATAATTGCGTATTTTTGCGAGGAGCCGAGTTCCCGCCCTCCGGGGCGACAGTGGGGACGAACGAAAGGGAACTCACCTGGCCGGGAGCGATAAGGAAACTCGGCTTCCTCGGATTAAGTGGATTGGAAGATAAAAAAGTTCCGCGGGGGAGGAAGGGAGACGCCTGACGTCATAACAACGCGCCGGGGCTGTTCCGCTCTTAAACTTTGCACGAAGTCGACTGGCACGCCGGTTCGTTTTCGCACTTTTCGAGGCTCATTATCATCCAATCAGCATGGCGGAACTTTTCGTCGGAATAACAAAAAGCTCTCGGCAATTTTCCGGCTCCTGCATTTCCACTATCCCCCTGCCCCCCCCCTCCTCCTGCATCACCCTCTCGTATTTGCCTTCGCTTATTTTTACAGAGTCGAGAACGTCTTCACCGACGACGAAATTGCGATCGCCGCGAACCTCCTTCATTCTAGGAGCCGTTTATATATTTGACGCGATCGCGCGGCGCGGACAGTGAAGGAATTGCTTCGACGTCTTGGATTTTTCGATCGGTTTATCGGTCGATCGGTCAATTAATTTAGTAATAATTCTTTTCGCACCGACGTGCCAGAGATAGAATCGCAAGTGCAACATCGTTATCCGCATTATCAATCATACGCGTCGCGGAGCGTTTTCCGCGCGGCCCGAAAGCGCCTCGTTAGCGCACGCGAGAACTCAATTACATGCGGGAGAACCGGCAAATACCGGTAATCGCGATGCGCCGGGAAAATCAACAGGGAGACGTGCAATCGCTCACGCGCTCTCCGCCGACGCGCGCGATTTGTTATATTAATTTTATCATTATTAGCGACATCGATTGCCGGCGTTCGCGCGAGATACGTTTACCTGGCGAACGCCAGATAAAGAGACACGAAGGTGGAAAACGTTGTCACGCGCGAATCTACGAGAGAGGGCGAGAGCGTGGGGGACAGTTGGGATAATTCTCGCGCAAAACCGATAAATTCCTTCCTGAAAACGTCCTCGTATGGCTACGGACGAGTTTATTGGCTTTGCAACATTGTTTGCAGATTTGCCCGTTATCTGTACGCACTGCCGAATTTATAGGGTGCCGCCGGTGCGACGCGTCTCGCAAATCCGCGGTGAAAAATCATGCCCGGCTGATTGCGCCTCGCGGGTCCGCGAAAAAAAAAAAAGAACGAAACGAGAGCGCGAGGAAACTCGCGGGCGAATCGCATCACGCAAATGTTCGGTCGGAAAACATGCCGACGTGGTATCGCGATGGAAACTCACGCGCGGTATCGCTTTACAATTTTCAAACAAACGAATGTAGCATCGGGATCGGATATAATAATCCGCGCCGCTGATATTCATACGCGATGCTATAAAAGAGCAAGGCCAATTCTGATTAAAGCGGCTTCTAAATCTCCCCATCAAAATTTTTCCTTTCCAACAATTGTCTCGAAATTAATCGAATCTCTCCAGCTTTGAGATTAATTTAGCAGTAATTAATATATAACATTATGGGATTCTTTACTGAGAAAGTTGCAACTTAATTATTGCTAAATTAATCTCAAAGCTGGAGATATACGGGTGTCCGCGTATAAGTGGCCACCCCTTTTTAACTCGCGAACTAAAGGAGATAGACCTAACAAATATCATATCAAATTAAATGGTTTTAATTGAACTCTATTGTGAGCATAGTGATTGCTTATAAAAATTATCTATGTTAGAGAACGGAGTGGTATGCATAACTTTTCACGGTAATGTGAATATTTCGATATAATAAAAGTTGTAGCATTTTTTCTAAGAAATACAACGATGTATGATATAACATAGATACTTATCTTACAAATATGAGTTTTGTTAAGTCAAAGTTTTGCGGCCGACTACTACCTTTTCAGTTTCGGCCCTGCGGTGTAGCTAACTTCCGACTCTCGGAATAAAATCATGTTTTTCATGTTTATGTTACGTATTTATTACATTAAAATTTTGTTATAATTTAAGATTTGATTAAAAATTTAATTTTATTGTAAATAATCATATTAAAGTCGTCATTTGTAAATCGTTATTTTATATACTTGTTTATTTACTAAATAAATAAATTGTTATTTTATAAGCAGCATGTGCGAGTTATTTATGTTATATCGTAAAATTCTAAATATTTCATGATTTTATTACGTTTCACTATTTTATTTGATTTTTCTATCATTATCATTTACATTTTACGTACACTGACAATGAGTATTGTAATCAGATGACAACGTGTCACACGTCAATCGCTAATGCGAGAGTTGGAAGTTAACTACATCGCAGGGCCGAAACTGAAAAGGTAGTAGTCGGCCGCGAAACTTTTAGCGAATTCGGTTGGACGCACTCAGTGCGCACTGGTGCACATTAAAGTCGTACAGAAATCAACGTAGAGATATATGTTTAATATAAATACGTAAATAGGTTAAATCGTGAAATTCTCAATACATTTTATTATACTGTTTGATAAAATATGTATTTTATCATTCGAGATATTTGCATTTCACATTTACACTTACAATTAGTTTAAATCAGTGTACAACGGCTTTAATATGCACCAGTGCGCACTAGTGCATCCAATCGAATTCGCTATTTGACTTAACAAAACTCGTATAATTTATAAGATAAATATGTTATATCATACATCGTTGTATTCCTTAGAAAAAATGCTACAACTTTTATTATATCGAAATATTCACATTATCGTGAAAAGTTATGCATACCACTCCGTTCTCTAACATAGATCATTTTTATAAGCAATCACTGTGCTCACAATAGAGTTCAATTAAAACCATTTAATTTGATATTATATTTGTTAGGTCTATCTCCTTTAGTTCGCGAGGTAAAAAAGTGTGGCCATTTATACGCGGACACCCTATATATACATATATAACAAATTCCCTTCTGTAGAACGTTATGCGCAAAGGTTCCTCGAATTTTCGTTGTACTTATGCCATTGTTATAAATAAGGAATCAGACCGTAAACCAGAATAATCGATTATTACCTTCTTATTTCACGAAGCGTGCTCCGCGAACGCCTGGAGACAGGGTAGCGTCTAATATCCTGCGGGAAAACTCGTGGAGCGAAAGAAATGTAAAGCAGCATTGCGCCTCCCCCGCGCTTTCCAGCGTTTCCTTTCCGGCGTCGAGTCGGCGGAACGTGTCTCCGCAGTTGTCTGTACGGTATCCGCAGTCGGCTTGCGTTTCCGATATAATATGTATTATTTTCGAGACCCTCGTGTCGCACTCTTCACGGTTAAGTTTCCGAAACTTCCGCATCCAGACGGTCGCGGGGGAATTCGATTTCGATACGCGAACTTTGCGACGGCCGGGAGGATTCCTTTTCGGAAACGTTTCCCGGCCGGTCGCGCTCGGCGAAGGCAATTTAATTCGTTTCCCCGTTGCCGAGCTTCAAATAACAATGAATATTAATGGGTCGCGTTCTCGCGAAACACGAATCAGCGAGACGAAGTTCGCGAGGGCGTCGTCGCGCGGAACCGGGTTTCGCGGGAAAACGTCCGGAAACTCTCCGAATATTTGACGATCTTCCGAAAAGATAGACGGAATAAAGTAAAGCAAGGTCTTCCGCGTTAAAATCGAAGAGGGGAAACGTTGCGGAAGTTTCCTTCCTAAGCAGTGTCGGTTTTAGCAACATTGGCGCCCTGGGCAAGATTATCGTGGCGCCCATTCAAGTTCAAGGGCTCTCGAAATTCTTGAGAAAGAAAAGACAAGGTGGTAATATCGAACGGCGAACCCCATTTTGTTTTTAGATTTTAGGGAATCCCTTTCACTCTCAAAGTAGCAAAGCAGAAGGCAGCAGCGCCCCTACAGATCTGGCGCCCTGGGCGATCGCCCAACCGCGCCCTACCCTAACGCCGGCACTGTTCCCAAGCAGCGCGATACCTCCCGATCGTCGGGATCGAGCTCGCGGATATCGAGATTTCTCCCCGTTGAAACGCGCCGATGAATAGTCTCGCGGAACGAGCGTTTTCAGCGCGGTAACGCGCCCGCATTAATTTTCCAGTTGGATCGGATTCGTGGGAAAGCACCGCGCGGTGACTTACGAGCTCGGCAATGGCCGGGGAGAAAGTGTACATATTGATAGAGAGAGAAGGTGGGGGGCGTGCCGGTACGCGGTAAAATTAATAATTACAACTAGTGGCGACTACAAATCTAGCGCGCTCCAGCTCACCGATATCTCGATCGCGTCACGCCGTAACGCAACGCCGACTCCCCGAGCCACGGACGCAATTACACGAAATCTCCGATACAGCTAATTACAGTTCAATATCCATCGAGCCGCTTCAATCATTCAGCAACGCCAATACGGGATGTTGGCTTTAATTACTCCATCCGCTCGTTAATAAATTAACGTTCGATCAGATATAAATAAACATTCGGGGCGGGGGGGGGGGCGCGGAGCGGCGATGGAGGACACGGCGGTTATAAAACGTAGCGCGCGATCTGTTCGTTCGACTCGGCCTCCGCGACCCCCGAACCACCCCCGTGCTCTGCGGGGGCGGTTGAAAAATCACGCGGCGGACGCGTTTCGCGATCGGACTCTGAAATCTCATCATTGAATCCGCGGGAAAATGAGAAACGGGCCGGACGATGCGATTTAATACCGTTGCGGTACCGACACGGCGCGACAGGGGGTCGAGAGGCGACGTTATTAATTAATGTGCGAATGGATTATCATAAAAGCGCGCGCGCGCGCGCGCGAGCGAACGCGACGAACAGGTGCGCTAATGCCGATTCGCTAATTGCTGGTAGTTATATGGCGCATCGATCGGTAATATCGCCGTTATTTACTGCGCCGCACGCACTGCACGGACGTGCGTACCAATATTGACTCTGCCGAGCCTCATGCACTACGCAACGGTGTATATATTAATCATGGCAAACAAAGGGTAAATCGCCCTTAATCGGAAACAACGCGGCGGTACCTGCGCGGCGTGACATTTTCGCATGGCCGCCGCCGCGTGACCGCCCGTTGATTAGGACGTTTCAAAACCCTTCCCTGCGCCTCCGTTCAATTTCGCCCAGTGAATTCTCCCCGGATTCATCCGAACTCCCCCCCGACTTAAAAGCGATCAAAAATCAACGTGAATCGGTAAAAATCAGAGTTGGGAAGTAACGCGTTACTTGTAACGCCGTTACCGTTACAGCCCAGATAACACGCATGTCTAAAAGATGTTGAAAAGATATCTAAAAGATGTCTTATACAACATCATGTTACGTAAGACATCTTTTAGATATCTTTTCAACATCTTTTAGACATGCGTGTTATCTGGAAGTTACTTTTTTTTTGGTAACGGACGTTACTTTTTTCTTTTTGTAACTGTAACGGTAACGTAGTTACATTTTTTCAGTAACGGTAACGAATTTAACAGTTACTTTTATTGTTACTTTTAATCCTACATAATCCTTGTAGTTTCACATGTTATTCAGATAATCCTATATCCAGATTGAAATTATTCAGATAATGTTATATCCTAGATCCAGATCATCTTTGTAGTTTCATACATATTAAGAACAATTTTAAGTTTAAAATTATCGTATTAAAATTTTTAAACATGAAGTTGAAAGTACAAAAAAAGTATAAATTTGGTTTTATTTATAAATTTAATAAAAATTAAATATTTTAATTATTAAATTAAAATTTTTTAAATTGTATTTTGAGCGTTATAAAATCTTTCTCCTTAATTTTTTTATGGTTTCTGAATTTAAAATAAAAAAATTTATTGCTTTTATTAATATTTTGACAAAAAAATATTACAAAAGTAAATTTTTTATTTAGTCTTGTTTTAGCATAAAAAAAGTAACGAAAAAAGTAACTAATCGTTACTTTTTAAATAACGGTAACGGTAACGAGTTACTTTTGAGAATCAGTAATAACTAGTAACGGTAACTAATTACTTTTTTGACTCGGTAACGAGTAACGGCAACTAGTTATTTTTAAAAAGTAACTTTCCATACCCTGGTAAAAATGCACGCGCTCTCTGACGCCGCACCCCAAGCCTCTGCGCCAAGAAACGAAGGATATAGTTCTTCCCATTCGCGACAAGACCAATTTGCATTAAGACCGCGCCAATCGCGTCGGGGCCGAAAGAGAAAATAATTAATAACTCCCGTCCGAGAGTACGATAAGCAGGCAACCCCCGCGGAAAAATATGCTTTGCATCAACGCACGCAGGCACGCACGCACGCACGCACGCACGCACGACGACGCCTTTCGCGCATTTCTTTCGATGTTGTCTTTTTTTCTTCTCTCTCTCTCTCTCTCGCTTTGTCTTTTTTATCCGGTACGATTTGCATTAAGCACCACACGCACCCGTGTGGCCGCGCACTAATTTATCGTCGAGATATGTTTTACACCGCTTTCATGCCTCGTCCCACCGCGCGCCTCGGAAGAGCCACTCGTAGGTACGCTGATGAAATGATAAAGCACTCCCGCGGCAGAGGAACCGCCGCGAAACGCGTCGCGGGGCGGGTCGCGACGTAAAATTCAATTTTATTCGCGATACCGCCGTGAAAGTACACTTTTCCATGCCTCTCCCCGTCCGCGTGTCTCCCGTTCCACGTCCATATTTTATACATGCGTTATTTAAAGTTCATCAGCTCAAACACATTACCTCTCTCTTTCTCTTCCTCGGTAAGGGGAGGTCTGTAACTTCACCTGAAATACCGGTTTAAGGGCCGTTCATACAGACATTAGAGAGTTTTTGCAATACCGTCTTTTAGATACGGTAAACGCTAAAATCACGTTATTGGGTACTGCGCATGCGCAGTTTTGTCTTTCGACCCAATAACGTGATTTTAGCGTTCATCGTATCTAAAAGACGGTATTGCAAAAACTCTCTCTATTGAACGTGCCAGACGCGTAGCGTGGCAGACACGACAAATATTCTTTAATGTATTACTTATGAACGTATTCATATTTAGCGTTATGGGCCATCTACAATGAGTCGCAGTCGTAAGAGTCGTAAGAAATTGACCAATCACAGTTCATTATTCTTCGATCGCAAGGAGAATAATGGACTGTGATTGGTCAATTTCTTATGACTCTTACGACTGCGACTCATTGTAGATGGCCCTTTACGTAGTCGTACCAGCACGACATTCTCGCAAAGAATATTTTGTCTGTGTCGGTGCAATTCTGAACTTGTCTGTTCCCGTCTGTGCGGGCAATATAAATACTTTTCACAACACCTCCACGGAAAGCCCGACTAAATAAAATCGCAAATTGTCAATCAGATTTAGTGCAAAAATTGAAATTATTTATTTCTTTTTGAAATTTTATCGTCATTCAAATATAACTATCGAAAAACTCATGTCTGTCGCGCTAAGTGTCTGTCAGTGTGAATATTATCAAAAATGTCGTGTTTGCCACGCTACGCATCTGGCACGTTCAATGAATGTCTGTAGATATGAACGGCTCTTTAAACGTTTCGAGGACGTTACTTAAAATATTATCGCAGGAGTCTGACCTCTTTAGATTTTTAAGTTTTCCCGAATATTCCCGAGTAATGAACGTCTGCTTTCTAGAGTTCTTGAATTGCTGATACAGTCGGGTATTTTAATTATATACGCGGATAGTCTGGTTAAATCAGATTCTCTAATAAGTCTGACTTGCAAAGATGACTCCTCCGATTTCCCGATATTTATCAAATATACGTATAAATTTCGCGTGGATTTCAGACCGAGCCCAGAAAGAGGTAGATAAACCAATTTCAATCTCCCTCGTCGCGTCCGCTTTCTTTTTTCGCTTCGGTAGCGCGATTTATTCTGTTACCGCACATTTGTAATTAATTTATTCGACGTCGTTCTCCCCGCGCAAATAAAAGTTCCACTGTAGTTTTACGCGCGGCTAATTGATAACGGCTCGCGTCGAAAGGTCGAACGGCCACGGATAAGAAATTAATTGCGTAGGCGTATCGGAAGTGCTCGAGCGCTTATCAAGGGCGATCGCATGAGTGCTTAAAAGTTCCCTTCTTATACCTCGATAAAATTAAAAGCGTCTCACCTTAAAGCAGAAGGCAGCTTAAAACGCTAAGTCGGTCACGTGCAGCAAAACATTTTGTTTATTCATGGGATATTTCTGTCAAAATCACGAGGTAAATTCATAAATCAAATTTTAATGCATGTTACATTTGCGCAACCAGAATTTTAATCAGGCCAACAGAATTTTTTATTGAGAAATAACATGATCTTTATCGCTCTGACGATATTTTTGTCGACATCTATCCTTGCGAACATCCTGAAAATTCCCAAAGATCGCTTTCAATCTAGAATACAGCAATGATAACGAAATCAGGGATTCAATACCGCGGGACTCGCAGGATTTGAAGACGTTCTTCAGGACTCTCTATTCCCAGACAGTACTCCGAATCCCGGGTTCACCCTGTAATCTTAAAAATGTGCTCCCGGTTATACGTCCTTTGGAGCAGCCCGTACACAGTTCCTCGGCCTCTCAACGGTGGATCTCCGGCGCGGATGAACGTCAGGAAAGTAACCGGAAGTGGCTCTGAGTGCACGCCGGGAAATTCATGAGAGCTGGATCAGCCGGAAAAGGGATCGTTGCCTCTTGGCGCTCTCCATACCGAGCTTTTCCATCCCCGACATCAACCGACTGAGGAGCGAATGAAGAGAGAGAAAGAGACGTGGCAAAGGCCGTGGGGTTGACGGGGACGGGGGGTGGAGGGCAGGTCGGAAGAGAGGGTGTCGATTTGCAATCCGGACGATATTTGCAAGTTAAAGACTCGCACTGCCGGCTGAGGCACGACGTACGTCGCGTCGGCCGGATAATCCGGCGGATCGAAGGGATTCGTTTCGCTCCGCCATCGCCACCCTCGGAATATCCCGCAGCGGCTGTCTTTCAGGATCAAATTTCGTGTCCGCCTAAGAAAGTGGATCGCGCACTCGGAAGTGCTCCGCGATCGCGCGACTTTCATCCGGAGATTGTCGCGCTGATGGTCTCCCTTTGACGTCGTAATCGTGGTGTAATAAACACGTTTACCTTCACTAAACGCGCACCGTGTCATTTTTCACGCGCGCCTCAAAGGCGGAACACCTTTTATCCCGCGACGATTACGGGAAATCATTCCGTCGAACGAAGATAATGAGAAATAATGCGAGAACGCAATTATTTCTGAACGCGGCCTTCCTCGTCGGATTCTTGATCTCTCCATCGATATTTATTAGCGTGTCCATGTTGCGTCCGTGATCGCGTGCACGTAACTCCGTGTGCAGAACTTATACCTCTAATTGCCTTGGCGTCTCAAACTTTGCTTCTCCGTTCCACCTCTATACGCGGAAAATTCCCAAGCAAATGAAAACGCGCATAACTTTTAATTCCCGTCTCCTTTCCGACTGCGAATCTTATTGTAAGTGTGTGTGCGCTGTGCGATGGCTCCTATTTGTGCACGAAATCGACTTGTGTACCGATTCTTTGAAGGCGTTACGGGCGAGATTACGCTTGATTCTATGTTCAAATATCCGCGTTGCGGCTTTCGATTATTACCTCTTCTTTAATTACACAAATTGTTAAGATTAAGTGAATTAAAATCTCTCTGGACCACTCAACGGATTAAAATAGCCCGATTCATGCGCCTTCGAAGAATCGACCCGTTCGCTGTGCAGCACCTAGCATCTTCTCTGTGTGCATCTTCTTTGTGCGCAAAGAGTTACGTCTTTTTACCTGTCCTCTCTCTCCCATTCTTGCTCTTCGGCGCAGTTTCGATGTGCAATGTATAACCCTTAAAGCGCCGTGAGCATTTCTTTCACGGAGCTCCGCTCGGATTCTTGCAGGTGCCGACCGCCGCCGACAAGAAGAAGCTCTACTTCAACGTGGTGCAGGGACCGAGGGAGAACCAGACCGTCACCGTGGAGGGCGGCGGCGTGAACGCCACCATTATCACCCCCAACATTGCCGCCACCAACGGGATTATCCACATAATCGACAGGCTTCTCGGGGTGCCCTACACCACCGTGCTCGACAAACTCAGGACCGATCCGATGCTCAAGTGAGTTCTCCCATCTTCTTCTTCATCTTTATTCATCTTCATGCAAAGCGACTCGGATCATTGACTCTCTTGGTTTTATGAAGGATCTCGAGCGTCGCGTCGCCGTTTGCATTTTAAAAAACATGAAAAGCGGACGGACATCTGCGTAAGAGACATCCATTACGCGTATCCCAATAGAAAAAACTTGTAATTCCATTTAATTTTACGAGTTCGCCCTCTCTTTCATTGTATTTAAATCTTTAATTTTACGTACGTTCCCGAGTAATGTGAACAGAAATTATGCAAATCGTTGCGCGCCGTGGCGCCCGGAATTTCCACTCCATTTCGTATTCCCTGCTCTTCCGTAGGAATAAAACACAGGACTCCGATTTTCTATTCGCGCGAAGAAATGATATATACCGGACTGCCGCGAGAAAAGTATCTCTATCTCGGTAATTACAGGGACGGCTCTCGTGTTCTCGGATGCACGTGGGCACGATCACGCGACCACGTGCGAGCCTCCACCCTCACGTGCAGATACCGCAAGGTGCACCATCACCACCACGCCTTATCCTCTTCTCGAAAGAGAATCTTATCCGCTCGTGACCCCGATGCGAACCTTTCTTCCGCACGACTCGCCCACCCCCGACTCGCTCCCTCCTCACTCCCTCTCGTTCGAATTTAATTAAAATAACGCAACAAATCCCCATTCCAATTACCGCGGACCCCGCCGACCCCGCCGTCGACGTGAAAAAACTATAACCGTGGAGTGTGTCTTACGCCCGGAATTGCATAGTTCCGCAGGGCACCACGTTGTACCTATTAAATTCGTACCCGGGCACACCTCTCCGCGCGCGCCGATATTGCCTCCTTGTCCAATTTAACGGTCGGCACTCGAAGCGCCGCGCAAAAAGCAAATAAACTCACTCGGCGAGATTACTTATCTGGCTGGAACATACCGGGTTCGTCGCACTCCCGACTGCATCTAGACTCGACCCGTTTAACTTCGGGCGTCGCCCTAGAATCCGAAAGATTAGAAGAACCCCGAGATTCGCGGACTTCGAAAAACGATTAGTCCAAGGAGTTAAAGCGCCAAGAATTGGTAGAAGATTGATATGAAAATTCGTAGATCCTAGGAAATCCAAAAAATGCAAGTCTCCTAAAACATTCGTAGACGAATGATCCCAGGAATTCTTCGGATCACACGAATCACAATTAACAAGATCTGTTGACAATTAATAAGATCTATTGACGCAAGGATTTCTGGGATCTGATGATCCGCGCATTTAGACTCTAGGGTCTACAAGGTTCGAGATGCAACAACGGACGGAGACTCTCGAAACGAAGATTGTTTATGTACGCTGATCCAAATAGCCGGTCAACAATCGTGCCCCGTCATACTGTTGGCAGCTTTCCGCGCGAAGAAAAAGCTGTGGATTATCTCCTGATTTAAAATTATAATTGATAACCCGTGGACGGGGGCGTGGAGTTCTCCGCAGGTAGAGACTCGAGATACGACGAACGAGGTCGGCGGCTTTATAATATAAAGAGCGGAGAGATCAACCCCCGCGGTAGAGGGCGGATTAAATCCCGTAAGAGGCGGCGCGAAGGTGAGTGAGCCCCCGGGGGAGGAAGCGAGGATAGAGTAAACATCGCGTTGTTACCACGGTCTACTCTCGCAATCCTTGCCGCTGAAAAATTTCCGCGCGGCGGCTTAATTCGCACGCCCCCGATTCAATTAAAACGACTTGAGCAACACGGACGAGGCATTATGTGGCATTATTTACAGTCTCCTCTTAGAACCGCCCCGCGAAACCGTCGGCCTTTCATCGACGTGAAACTGATCGCCAACGTTTCGCCCCGTCCTTTTCAGCTCGACTTACTTGCTGGGCCAGCGACGCGGATTCAACAATCAGCTGAACGACACGACGAAGCGATTCACGTACTTTGCCCCTTACGACTACGCCTGGAAAGACGCGGCGAATAACTATCCGTCAACCACTAAGAAGCTCTTCATGCCCGAGTACAGTTATCACGTGAGTAAACTTCCCGCAAATGCGTACTGCGGCTATCTTAAACTTTTATATCCGAGATTATTCCCGTCGTCGCGCGTTCCTTAATCTTCTTATCTTGTAGAATCTTTAAATTTTAAAATGGTCGTATCTTTTCACTCTCGAACCCTCGAGTCCGCAGACGATTTGAAATATATATTTCTATTATTTTCAAATAATAGAAACACGCGAGCGCGAGGAGCCAGCTGTACCCAAGAAGATCCCGATGTGCGTTCAAATATAAAAGTATATATAATTCATTTGCAGACGAAGCAGATATTGGAGCGACACCTCGTAATAGCGGACCAGGCGTACACGATGGCGAAGCTGAGGGAGATGAGCAACGACACCCTCTATCTCACTGCGGCCAGGGACATCCTGAAGCTTCGCGTCAAGGAGTACGGCGAAAGTGAGTAGATAAGTTTCAAAGTGTTGGCACACACGTACCGGCGTCTACCGCACAGATATCTTAACGTCATCTCAGGACATCTCACAAAAGTTTATTCGTCTAACACGAAAGACGGCGCGGAGTCTCGTATTCGCGAACGTAATCTGGACGTGCGAATCCGGGTTGCGTTAGAGAAGCATAGGGGCAGTTTACCTCGCTCACATTAGCTATCGAGAGCTATCTCGTCTTGCGACGCGCTCGCGATTGTTTCCACGAGCGGGACGTGGAACCTCGTCCCCGCGCCTGTCACCAACACTCTCAAACCTGGTGCTGTTTGATTACATGTAGGTGAGAGGTACGACGAAAACGCAATCCGTCCAGAAACATCCGGTGAGTGAGCTAAGTGTTTAAGTGTCGCCGACGAGCGACGACACGAGCAGCTTTACACTTTGTACGAGCAGCACAGTTACTTGATTGCGAGTACCGAAGGAGTGCACCCTTCTTACGCACCGCGTTACGCACTCGCGCGTACATGCCGTGTCACGTCTGTGCGCGCGTGGATGGAACTCGTGCGTAACTCCCGCTCCAGCGAAGTTCGCTCCTAATTGCCGGATCCGTGGACTCTGGGATGCATGAATTACGTTTGAATACGCGGGTCTCCGGGATTCATGATGATCTTGGTATTCTCGAATAAATATCCTTGATATTTAAGGCTCCTGATTCACCATTCACCACTACTATCTCAAATTATGACGTCAGAAGCGAGAAAACGCACAATAAAAATTCTTCCAAAAAACATAAAAATTTCCATTTTAACGTATTTTGCAATAAAATAACACTTTTCAAAAAGTTTTCAGTTAAATAACATTTGCAATCGATAGAACAGAACTTGTAAAATATACCGAAAACTCTCCTTTTGTTTCGTCAATCAATAAAAATAACCATATATCTGAATTAAATTGTGCCTAACCAAAAACAAGCTATGTTCACAACTGTGACAACTGTCCAATTAATAATATATAGAAATAAATATGATTTAATTCCTCCCCGAAACAAACAGGAAGTTTTCGGTATATTTTGCGAGTCTATTTACCGATTGCAAATATTGTTTTATTGAAAAATATTTCTGTTTTAACACTAGAACTACAAAAGCAGTCGAACTGACGAGTTTGTAATTTTTTTTTTATTTCTCAAATTCATAACAGTACATTTTCTGAGATTTTCCATGACTTTCATTGCAACATGTAAATGATTAAATAGATCAATTTACTTTTTCCCTTCAACCCTTTTTAAAAGATATATATATATATATATATATATATATATATATATATATATATATACAGGGTGTCCCATTTTAATTGCACCCCGATTAACATCGCAGAAAGTGATCGGATGAAAAAATGTTTTAGACAATTTTTTGACTTCGGGGGGACATAAGATGAGTCAAACGAAATTTTACTAGGTGGAGGCGTTTCGGAGATTTGAAGGTGACCTTTGATTTTTTAAATGCACGGAACGATTTCGCTGAAGTATCTAAAAATTTAGCCAGATACAGATCTGAAAATAATTTTGTTAGACCATCAAAAATAACTATATAGGATGCTCAAGCTAGATGATAATGCTGTAAAAAGTTTTGATATTTTAGCAACTATTTTGGGCGTTCTACATAATTATTTTGCTGGTCCAACAAAATTATTTTCAAATCTGTATGTAGCCAAGTTTTTAGATATTTCAGCAAAAGCATTCTTTCCGTGTGGAATTATATATGATTTTTTTAATATAATATGATGCCTCTAGTTATTCTGCACATAAAAATATTAAAGTAAAGGTTAAAAAATCAATAGTTTGCGAGATATCTTACATTTTATTCTGATATATTTTGACATGAAATATAAAATATCATGTAAACTATTCATTTATTGATAACTATACCTTAATACTTTTATGCGTAGAATAGTAGGATGAATCAATTGGTGTAAAGAAAATACATAGTTGCTTTTAAAAAAATTTTTTTTGAAAGCAACCAAATCAATAAATGAATAGTTTGATGATATTTCATATTTCATGTCAAAATATATCAGAATAAAATGTAAAATATCTCGCAAACTATTGATTTTTTGATAACTTTACCTTAATACTTTTATGTGCAGAATAACTAGAGGCATCATATTATATTTAAAAAATCATATATAATTCCATTTATAAAAAATCAAAGATCACCTTCAAATCTCCGAAACGCCTCCACCTAGAAAAATTTCGTTTCACCCATGTTATGTCCCCCTCGAAGTCAAACATTTTGTCAAACTTTTGTCTAAAACATTTTTTCATCCAATCACTTTCTGCGATGTTAATCGGGGTGCACAATTAAAATGGTACACTCTGTATAGCATACTTAAAGAGTAGAAATTAACTGTCGGTAGATCTTATGATATATATTTTGCAAGAATTTTTATTATGTGTTTTCTCGCTTTTAAGATAGTCACAATCTGAGATAGTAGTGGTGAGTGGTCAAGACTCTTAAGCTTGATAATTTTACATGGATATAGAATCGTGCGAGAGTTTCGATGATATATTCCAAGGCGCCTTGGAGAACATCCGCGCGAAAGAGTACGAGAGAGGAGCATCCCGAGAGCCGTGGATCCCGAAAATGTCGAGCTCGCCGAATTCTGAGTATCTTTAGATCCTTGGGTGCTGCGCCTTCGTGCAACGATTCTGATTTGTTTTTCTGTATGATCGTACGCCGAGCTTGCGCTTATGCTGACGCTTACGCTTACGCGCACGAAGGATCTAAATGGAAAAAGCGATGCCATTCATGACGAAGCGAACTTCGCTCGGCGCGAGAGACTGCGTAGACCTCGTTCGCACCGAGATTAGCGACAGATTAGCCGTCGACGCTTCGTTTCATAATTTTGTATTATTTGAGATATTGCATCGCAGTTGAATTTGTACATTGCATCTGTACACGGGAAAAAAAATTTGTTAACTTGACTAAATCTTTCAACTAAATAAAATTTATTTAGTTCAAGTATTTATTTATTTAACTTAAACATTTATTTATTTAACTTAATTTTCAACTAAATTTTATTTAGTTGAAAGATTTAGTCAAGTTAACAAATGTTTTTTTCCGTATACATACTTCGCGGACGTTCTCAAACTCGTATAATACCGGATCTTTTGTTTGGGTCTCGTACTCCTCGTTACTTCTCTGCAATGCTTGAGAGTCCCTGTCTCACAGCACCACGATCGAACGCGCTGTTAAATAATACAAGAGACGTCGCGCGCACACAATGGACGCCCGACCCGGAAAACCAAGACCGTCCCGATTTTCACGATCAATTAGAACCGGGACTCTCGATCCTGCGGGACGCATTCACGCCGCAATTTTCGTTATAGTCGCAGGTGGGACCCCCCGGGGGGGGGCTTAGCGCGGGGTCAAAAGTCACTGAATCGAGACAAAAAGAAGACGATGGGATATGAAGGCAGAGAGAATGAGCGAGTGGAGAGAGAGAAAGCGACAACGTGGAGAGAGCGAAGCGCGCGGTGCGCGAGAAACAAAAGCGTATTAATTGCGGCGAGGGCAACAATACTCATTGTGAACGGCGGAATTAATTACGACGAGCAGAACGCTCATTGTTGCGCGTAAATTAATTGCGACAACAACGGCAATAGGATATCATTACCTTTGTCGCGGCGAAAACGAGGAGCCACCAGCTCCCTTCGTCCGACCCCCGTGTTTCGCGGTTACTATTTATCGCGAAACAACCCCCGCGGGTGCAAACGTGCTCGCGCGACACGTGGTGTAGGGATGTACCTGACACTACATGATATTAGGATAAGGATTCGAGAAACGGGGGGGGGGGGTTGCCTGAAGGGGACGGTCCGGTAGCGGGAACACGAGTTCTTCTGCGCGATCCGAGAGACGTCAGCTGTTCCATAAAAGAGAAAATGATACGCGAGCGTTTAGGCTACACGGAGATATTAATCCCTTAATATCCGGCCGCGCTCTACACATTAAGCCGTCGAAAGCCAGCTGCCCGCCATCGTATTAACATTAAAGCGACAGTAATTTGTTATGCGGGAATCGATACTAATTACTTTCCCGGTGATTCGATCGCGCGTTGTTTCGACAAATTCGCCCTACGGGAGAAACAAAATGACACTCGCAAATATTAATGAACTCATCGGGTAACCGAAACGATTTTAACGATGTACAAATGTTTATAATATTTCGCTTGAATTAAATTGGAAATTCTATTCAGGTAGCGACTAGCGTTGTAACGGAAAGACCGGTCTCGGCTACTTCAGTGCGTATTTCTTGCAAGTGCGACGCGAATAAACCACCTCGAAAGAACTTGGTTTCCGCGAGACGCGGCGAGGGCAGCTTTCGTCGCGCCGCGCAAAGTCCAGGAATATTCTCGAGAAGGGATGCAGCGCGATCCCCGTAAACAGTCCCTTTCACGCTCCGGCGTTCCTGACGCCGAAGCGTGATGAATATCTGGCCACCGCGTGCATCGGAATTTTCCGCGTTTTATCGAGAACGAGACTTAGCCGGTGGCCTCGCCGTTTCCGCGAAAAATATGTCGCCTCTCGAACGCGGAAGTCGGAAACGAACGCGCGCACCATTATGTGCCGGAACCGCAGGGCGATTTATTATGCACCTTTCGACCACCATTTAAATGCAAATTCCTTGATTACCCCCGGCGCTAATTGCTACGTGCCCGCCCGGTTATTCGCTCTCGCCTATGAGCAAATTTCCGAGGCGTTTCCCAGCGACCGCCGCTTTAACCGCTCTGTTTTACAATCCTGCGGAGATACCAGCAAGAGGAGGATCACGGGCGAGAAAAAGATTGAGTTCGGTAGACCGTTCGTTAAGCGACGCGAAGACGCTTAAACGTGGATAGTGGTGTTGGACGAGCAACAAAAGTATCGCTTCTGCATTCGTTGAGATACAGTGACGATAATGCGCAAAATGAAAACTTTATTTGCGATCTTGAGGCGCAGTCTATGTCTCTCATTGAATATTGTATTTAGCTTCGTCGAACGTTATTAGAAAGTCGATCTTTTAATTTTTCATTTTATTTGTAATCCACCGATTTTTCATTTTAGCATCTCACGACGTTTGTTTTAGGATCTCTACACTGAGAAAAAATTTTTGGTCATACCAACAAAATATATAGTGGAATGCATTCTGGTGAGATCAGACAGAATGTCTAGTTATCATTATTGGACTCGAATTTCATAAAACGTTTGATCCTTAACTGGATCTGATTAGCATTTTTCCGATTGGATCTGTAAAACTTCTAGTTATATTCACATAACACATGTAAAATAAAGGATATGCAATCAGAATTCTAGTTAACGTTGGTAGAAATAACCGCAGTGGATCTATCTACCGTAATGAAGTTACAATCAAAATTCCTATATTTAACAGGAAAGAATTAATCATACTCGTCCGGTGATTTCTGAAACAATTTTGACTTGTTCATTTGGTAACAGACATACTAGTTAAATCTACCAGATCTCCAATTTATGCAACCAGACTTTTTTCCAGTGTAGACCATTCTCCCGTCATCGAATTTTTTGATTCGAGACTCGGCGATCGCCGGGAGAGAGCTTTGCATTCTGCAGTACCGCTTCACTTACGCATCACGCGGTCACCTCACCTCACCGGTCCTCGTTCAAAGATCATCGTCAAGTCTCTCTCTTTCCAGGTTACCAGGTGGAGTGGGAGGGCAAGAGGATCCGCGTCATCCGTCCGGACGTCGAGTGCACCAACGGCATCATCCACGTGATCAACGCCGTGTTCCTCAAGGACAGTGACGTCCGGGTGACGGGCGGCGCGTCGCTGGCCACCCTCGCGCCCCACCTAATCATGATACTGATAGCCAAGTGGCACCTGTAAAAACCCTCATCGCGTCGCATCGTCTCGCATCTGCGGCAGGTGCGTCTATAGGAATTCTCCTTGGGGGCCGTCTCCGATCGTCCTCGAGCGGCGGCGACGACGACGACGCAACGCGGGAAGGCACGGCGGGTAGGCACGGTCGATCGTCCCGTTCGATCGAACCCCTCCGAAAGGACATTTATTGTGAACGGGGAAAAAGAAGGGGCGAGGGAAGGGCAGGGAAAAACGAAGGGAGGGGGTAGGGGAAAATCGCGAGAATCCGAAGATTCGGTGGCGATTGAGAATCCGCGAGATCCGAGAGATTCATGGGACCTAAACGATCCGAGGATAGCGGGATCGCAGAATCGACGGGGATTCGCGGGAGTCCGGAGATCCAAGGATTCGTTCACGCGCGTGGCTCTAACAGGATCGCCGATCTGCAGACGTGAAAAAGGGAGGGGGGAAGAGGGGCAGGAAGAAAGGTGTGCGATCGGATTACACTAGCGATCGTGTGGAGGCACGCAGGGAACTCCCGCCGAGGGAACGACGGGAGGACGACCGAACACTCACGATCGCACGGCCTCAGAACGCCAGGATAGCCTATTATTTATTGCGTAATCGTCCGTGGACGTAGCGGGACAATTTTACGGGTTAGAAGCGTTAATCGTACCAAAAATAAATGGTTAAACTCGTACCAAGTAATCTAAATAAATTTATTGTGAGACGGAGGGGCGTGGAGGAGAGGCAGAGAGAGGTAGAGATTTCGAGGAACCTACTTCGAGTAACAAGGGCAACGACGAATTGCATCCTGCGAGATCATGCGACTGTCAAAGCGACGCGAATATGCAAATAAAATCGCGCTTTAACCGTCGATCGTTCCGTTTCCGTTATTATTTAAGCGTTAAATTGGGGTTGTTCGATCTTGTGTCTTTGCGAATCGTGAGAAAAATTTGCGATCTTAACGTTGTGTGAACCAGATGATCGATCGATCGGTAATTATGCGATTTAATTGCATATCTCACGCGTCGTTCTGTAGAACTAAGAAGGACATAATAACGCATCAAGACGTTCCGCATAACGCTTAGAGCAAGACTTCGCGATTCCCTCGCGGAATCGTACGATTTTATACGACGTATAATCGTAAAGTCCGAAATCCTTTCCCTCCAAAGCGACGACGGTAGTAAAGCCAGGCGCAACGCTACTCACCCTTTTCAATTAACGACAGTAATAAAGCCGAAACGCAATATCGATCATCCATCCGAACAATTAGTGAAGCGAATAAGTAAGCGCTTCCGGAATAGAGAGATCCATCCCGAATCTTTTCATCCCGAAACTCACCGATTTCAGAATCCCGCGTATCTTTTTTTCCGGATCCTTGGATTCTCTCGGAGAGCGGGACAGTCGGATTTCTGTCGGATTTCGGGACGCCTGCGGATCCTTAAATCCCTAGATACGCGGATTTACGGTTTTTCAAACGAGATCCACGGATCCTCGGACTCCTGGTACATCAGAGTCTCCGGCTCCACGGATTCACAATCGATCTAAATCATTACACCGGTTAGCGTCGTCATATCGATTCGCGGCGAAATCAGGTCGAACAACAACACAGATAGACGCGTAAAAACGCATCAATGTCGATATGGCGAACGTATCTCGGGGTGCGAACGGGGCGAACGAACCTCCGCCTCACGTTTAACCCCGACGTTCAGGTAACGTCGTTCCCCTCGAGACACCGTGCCCTCGAGCCCTTCGTCGCCGCGGAAGGGTTAACGGCCGCCGCGGCCGCTCAGGGACGGCCCCGAACGACACCCCTTTATGTATCATATTTACGCTGTCTACTTACCGAGAATACTGCCATGCACGCGGGCTTGCGGACGAGCTTGCGGACGAGTTTTTGTACGATAATTATTAACAGTGGGAGAGCGAAAGATTAGGGGAGGAAAGAGGGGAGAGAGAGCGAGAGCGCTCTATCTCGAAACCGGTGATCCCTGGAAAAAAATAAGCTGTTACACAATCGAATCCAGAGGCGCGAAGAAATAAAGTAACTCCAACCACGGATTGCGCAAGGGGAAGAAAAGAAGACGTTTGGCACTCTTAGCTTCTATTAGTTTTATAAATTTGTAACAGAAAGAGCAATATCTCCCTAATTTTCTCGTGTTATCTAGGGCGCGGTAACCTTTTAAAAGGGGACTGATAGGAATCCATTCTGTGAAGTGAAATATAGGGATGTACAGGAGAAAAGGGGGTTGCTGCACAACGTATCTTAATACTTGTTAAAGAATTAAATTAAGCGGAAAACTAACGGAAGTTCGCCAAATTAATTCCCGACGTTAGAGACGAGGAATTCGTCCTCGGAAGAAGTTCCGATCAATCCCCTTTGATTCGCCTACTTTTTACGGGAATGGAAAGACATTTCGTGACCATATCTACCCTCGGTGCACAGCACGCGCTATCGTTCTATCGTAATAACTATATCCCGATGAACTTTCTTTTCCCTCCACGCTCATCGCATTATTACAGACACACGTACAGGCACACGCATATATATATTATATATATACACACACCTTGCCCGTCGAATAGCGAACTTACTATTAAGATCTTAGCTGTATGCTTGCGAACAATAGCGAGGAACTCATCTCGTAAGGAAAGTTCGAAGGACGCGGCTAAAAGGAAACCGGTATAGGCTTAGAAACGAAAATCAAATGAGTCGAAAGGCGGGAATTAACTCTTTTGCTGGTCAAAATCTTTAACCGAGGCTCTTGTTTCGCCGAAGAAAGGATAAGCGAGCGCTTCTCCGAGCGCTCTTCCGATGGACATGACACATATTGATCTTTGATATATGCAAATACATTGCCCGGAAATATACCGTTTTTACCGTGACGCACATCGCGAGGGTGTTGACTCGTATTGATTATTGAATTTTTAAATGTCCGCATATCTTGGAACGATCTGAGACCCAGAGAGACGCGGAAAGAAGCAGAACTTTATTTGTCAATTAATCGAACGTTCCCTTAGCGAGCATTCTCGCGCAAGCTTATTTACTGAGGAATTGAATGTTAAAGGATACTAAATATTAAAGGACAAACGAAGCTTTCCAATTAGCTGTCTTTGCTAAGGAAAAGTCGATTTCACTCGCGAATGAGGTCCTGCCGTAGACAAGCTACGCTTGCCAGTAACGCGACCGGGTTGAGGAAAAGAAGAGAAACAAATACTCGGAACGGAACGCTCGAAGCTCGAAGGGGGTGATAAAACCTCGAAATTTCGTGTCCTCGTTGAGGACGAGTCGAATGGTAAGTGCGACAAGAGGCGCAGGATAGTTCACGTTCTACTGATAAAACGCCGAAACCTAAATGAAAGACAATTGACTGATCGGATCGTCGTTAAGTTTCGCGACACGGTCCGGTAACTTGTTTGCGTTAGTCACGTATAAAAAGAGAGAGAGAGAGAGAGAGATTGTAATTAGCGAGCGCGTAATCGGAGCAGCCACAACCTTCTCCGCGAGAACTTGATTTAACGAGAAAAAAAACGTCGATGTTATACGTGTTGATATCAGTCTATACATATATATAAAACAAATAAATAAAGATATATATAATAAACAGAGATATATATTAATGAGGAAGAAAGTATTGATCGAGGAAGAACGAGTCGAGGGAAGGGACGGGAAGAGAGATAAAGAAAAGAGAGAAAAAAGGAGAAAGAAAATGCGAGAGAAAAGAAACAAAATATTATCAGATGATAACTTAAACTTGTTGTTGGGATGAATTGATATTACGAATTATTATTATTATTATTACAATTATTACCTATATAAAATATACATAAACTCTAATTAACACTGTTTGCTCGTTAGATGAACCAAGAAAAAGGAAAAAAAATATAGCAAAACTCTATTTCTCCGTGTAGATGTGTCTTAATGTTCAGCTTGTTCGGCAGCCACGCAGCCGACAGTAAGTGAGCTGGGTTCGGGGCTGCCATAAGTCGAAGGGGGATGTTTGGGTCGGTACGCGGGAGACGAGATCAAACGGACTGCCGCGAGACTTAAAAATATTCACGCTCGTAGAGCAAAAAGTACGGGAAAAAGACGCACACACACACGCCGCCGGTGTTGTTACTAACGTTGTGGAAGGGCCGTAAATTATTGAACGGAAAAATCGACTGCCGCCCACGACGCGAGTCGGACAAGTCGCAGTCGTTTTACAGATGAAGATGTTATCGCACTCGCGAATGATAATTCACACTTCGCCGCGTACTACAAAATTCTACATTTACAGATCTCCTATCGATATCCTCGAAGCGAGTAAAATTCGAGTTACTTTTCCCTCGTCTGAATTTCGCGGACGGTGGTCGACTGGTTCCACCGAAAAAAAAAGAAAGAGAAGATTAAAAGAGAAAGTTTATGATTTCCGTTTCCAATTCGCAAGCGAAGCTACGGCGAACAAATACAGCTAAGTTTAGCTATCCTTACGAGTAGTTGTTAATTGTAGGATTACGAGAGTAGGACCGGAGCCGCGTGATCCTCCGTAGAAATGGATAGACAATTGCGTGGAACGTTTGCCGAATATCCGGATACTCGTGGATCCTCGCGAAGGTGATCGATCC
Source organism: Aphaenogaster ashmeadi (assembly GCA_003063805.1). NCBI lineage: Eukaryota > Metazoa > Arthropoda > Insecta > Hymenoptera > Formicidae > Aphaenogaster > Aphaenogaster ashmeadi. The sequence continues at coordinate 530,124 of NJRQ01000074.1, forward strand.
GCGACTCTCGTCTCAAAAGTGATGATCGAAGTGTAGACGTAAAAGATAAATGTCGGCGTCCATGAGTATTCGGGTTTCGGCGGCGCTTATTTAAGATCAAAATCCCCAAGGTACTCACACATTCCAGCCCTATAGAGACGTTCCGTCGAAGGCGCTAATCGTCGAGAAACCATCGACACGCCATCACCGACGAACGTGACGTTAATTGCGGCTCTTACAGTCATCGCGGCATCGATCACAGTCCCCGCTGTCGTTCTTTTTTATCACCTCTATTGTTACTCCTCCATTATTCTGTCCCGCGGGAATACTGGCGAGAACGATCGCGAACGCCCAGCACCGACGTTTCGCGTTTTCCTGTACACACATGTAACACACGTCATACACACACACACACACACACACACACACACACACACACACACACAAGAACATACTCACGCGCGCGCATTTAGGAGTCTCTCACGAAGGCAGACGTTCCCTCTGTCCTCGTCGTCGCACGATCACTTCGGGCCGCATGTTGCAAACATGTCTCGCGCTCGTATCCGGCTAAGGACTCGACGACTCCGGGGTTCCTAGGATCCCGAGGCTTTCGGAAGCGAAGTTCCTGGGCGCCGACGCTTCCGGAGCTCCCGAGAGCTTCCGAGCTCCCGATGGCCCCGCGGGGCCCAAAGTTCCCCTGGAATTCGCGGCTGCCGGCCTGAGGATTCGAGGCACCGGCGGTTTCAAGGATACGCCAAGGATACGCTACTGATTGCATTTACGCGCGTAGCCGAGGGCGGCAGCGCGCTTTTTAGAGCAGGCTCGACGAAACGCGGCCGCGCGCCGCGACGTTAACGTTTCGCGTTAGCCTAAGTACGGGGTTTTTAAGCTTTTTAAAGTTACGGCCGCCGGGGGGGAGCGCGACACCCCCTCCTCTCCCATCCCGGCCGGCGGCAGGTGATACCGGTAAGTGCAACCAGTAACTTAAGCACGCCACACACCATTACGGTAAATCATTAATATGTAAGAGTATAGAGTACGTAAAGTGACATAAGAGAAGATGGGAGGTCGCAGAGGAGAGAGTCGTGGTTTTTAAAATTCCGAATGCGAAGAGCGTATATATATATATAAATATAAATATAAATAAAAATAAATATAAAGTGTAAGCGATTTCGTATTTTAAGCGCCGGATAGGCGGGTTTCACAGAAATTAACTGACGAACTATTAAGGATTATTTATTAGCTATTACAAAAGTATATGATATATAAATATATGTATATTATATATACCTTATACTGTAGTAGGGGAAATCAAATTTTATGTACCACAGAGCTATTTGTATAAAAGGCATTTGTTTCACTACACGAATCATGAATTGTCATCGCTGGACACACATTCGATTGCCCATCATCGTCACCACCGTCGCCAGCCTGACGGTAAACTTTAGGTAACATATATTTTGGATAATTAATCACTGAGAGGATTTCTAGTTTTTATTAGGACCCTTAGGTATATACGTATACATTTGCATTACCTGTATTTCGGAATTAGTTGTTAAGTTTCTAAGTCACGCGCGCGCTTGTCCCCGCGGAGAGACCGGCGCTTTTAGCGAACGATTTTTACGGAAGGACCTTGCGCTGTTCGGGCCAATCAAATTTGCAAAGGATAAAAGTCGAGGAGAGCGTATGATGTACCTTCGAGTTCGCGGGCGAATCGGCGGCGTGTCAACCCCTTTCTGTCCGGGGATGAGAGTCCGGGAAATAAAAAAGATCCCAAGATCGAAAGGTTCCATCGGTTCAGAGATCAAGGAAGACTATGGATCTATGGAAGTGTTCGGATATTTAAACGAACGATTATAAATCAGTATCCTTAAGACTTCAAACATTTGTTCCAACTCGTTAATTACGGTGTAACGATACATGTGTAACGATATTAGAAGGTCCTAAATTTTTTTTTCGCTTCAGAATAACGTCACCCCCCTCGAGACAGAGACAGATCGGGGCGGGGGACGAGAAGGTTCAAAAATCCGACTCGACCGTCGTTCGTCCGGCGAACGTTCACTTCACTTGTATCTTCGCTTCACTACACTGTGTAGATCCGATCGCTTTCGCTGTATGATTTTACAAAGAATAAAGAATACCTACAAGACACAAAGAGATCGGCAGGCGTTTATTGAACAGTCCACGATGTCCCAGGTGGAATAGGAGGTAAATATGTGTCGGTGGAATGTACGACCGACACGCGAGAGGTAAGTCTTGTATTCTGTCGTTCACATCGCATCACGCGATTTTGCATGAAACATAGCGACGTTCTCTTGCGCATCCGTGACTGACAGGGGCCGTCTGTCAATCGAAGCTCGACGCAGAAGGAATACCGGGACCAATCGCCGTTCCAATCGCTCGCGTAAATAAAGGCCGGAAATTACGATTTCGTATCTTACGTGGATTTCGATTTCGTGGACTTCACGGACTCGGGTGTAAGCAAGACACACAGGCGTAATACGTTTTTTCAGTAGTTTATTTTAAACCTCGTGTTACAAGATAAGGCTTAGCAGCAAGGCTTTCATCGTGCGCGTGCATTTGGGTTTTGTGTGTTGTACGTGTGTACGTAGTGTAACGCGTGTGACGGAGTGCATATGCGAACAACACGTTTACAATAAAAGATCGCCGGGAGGCCATGAGCGAGCCGAATTATAATATTCCTTCGTTATCGATATCTTTTTTTCTCCTCCCGCTTGTCACCACCACGATCCACCTACGCTTGCTCAAGAAGAGCCTTGCACGTCGTTTACGGAGAAGCGTAGAATACGGAAGAATCCGCTAGTCGATCGAGGAACTCTGAGATTCTTGGAATCGGTCACTGAAAAAATTGTATTCTCCTCTAAAATAAGCGCCAAGAGGATCTTCTTAGTTTAAGAGGAGAATCTTAACATGTAAGAATATACTTACATGTTAAGAATATGTCTTTAGAGGATATACTGTTTAACGGATTCTCCTCTTAAACTAAGAAGATCTTCTTGGCGCTTATTTTAGAGTAGAATACAATTTTTCCGGTGTTGGAGCTAAAAAGTCGACACGCGTTTCCAAAAGTGCGAGGACAGCGCGGACAATTTACTTAAATTCCAATCGAGTCAATTGCGACGATTCAGATTAATTTCGTTATATCCTCGCAGCGCGAGGGGGTATAAAATCTCTCCCTGCAGTTCTACGATTCTGCTCGACGGCGACAAAGTACTTTTGATCCGCGCATTCTCGTGAACTCGGTTATCCCGAATACATACAGCGCGTATGGGGTGACAATCAGCGTGATCTACATCTCAGTAAGACTTCTCTCCGTATAATTATCTTCACCCACGCATTCCCGCCCCTTTCTCTCCCACTCATTCGCACCTGCATACACACGGAGACAATTATGCAGTTCCCTCTCTCTCGCGCATTTACAACAAATCCATTCTCTCTCTCGTTACAACACGTAGGTCACATCGATCGATTAGAAACGACATTAAAGACAATATGTACAGACTGATTTGTATACATGATATATAATGCTAAAATAATTATTAATTTAAACGACGAGTTAGTACCTTAGCGAATATTACAGTGACATTAAACGCCGAGCGGAACGATCGGGTCGGTGGTATCGTTCTTTATTTGCATCTAATGAAGAATTTGTGTATTCGCAATTAATCAGTCGACTTTAGATATTGTTACGACACATTGCATTCTAGAGCAATATTAATATCATTAACAATTGCCACTTAAGTGACAGATAATAAACGGACAAACAAACAATGTGAAGATGGTCAAAGAGCATAATAACTTTAAAGATAACAAAATCGCATCGATTCGATTATTTTCCGAGAAATTCTGCCTTCTAATCTTTACATTATAAATTTTTCGATACTTACCTGAGTTTCAGCGACGTATTAAAACCACTTGGACATTGCTTATTCTGGTGCATAAGAAACGACGAATCGCTCTATCAAGCAGTAGCGATCAAGGTAAAAAAAGACAGTTTCGACAAAAGAGAAAAGAAAAGAGATGGGGAACACAGAACAGTTTGTACCCGATCGCTCAGTCACGCTCAGTCGAAAGTTTGGTCGAATTAATTAAAGAACTCCTCCCCTCCGTGTATAAATATTTAAATAATCCAGTTAAGTAGTCGTTTAAAGCGAACGGCGCGTATATCATATCAAAAAGTTTATCCTCTCGGCTCCTTCCACGTTTACTTCCCTTATCGTTCCCTCCGCGAGACTTATCGACAACTTAACAATTATTTTGCAACGTGTATATATATTATATATATATATGTATCAATTAACATTATCGATACGTTCATTCGACGGCTTAAATTTATTACATCATTGACGCGTCATTGGAGTATCTTTCGCGCGGTACAGTTCTGTATGTGATGCAGGAATATATATTTATATAAATGTATATATATATATTTATATATTTATTTAAAACAACAAAGACGAGAGACATCCACATATAATTTGTCACGCGAAGCTTCCGACTTTTCCACCGCGTATTCATGTCGAATGACTTCAATTGTCCGTTAATGCGATTCCAGAGCGGATCCGGAGGATCTCGCGTTCCTCGCGAGTACAAAGATTCTACGTTCCCGAGGGATTCGACGTTGCGCTGTGTAATGACGTGTATGCGTGTATGCGTGTGTGCGTGTACGCGTGTGTGGAGGCCGTTTTGCGGCGCGGTGCGCTTGACGCGGCGAGAGAATCGCGCGCACTTATCAGCGTATCATCGTCATCATCGTCGTCGTCGTCGTCGTCGTCTTCGTCGTCGTCGTTGCCATCGTCGTGGCGATCATCATCAGTGCATGGTGGCCCAGCCGATTGTGTAGTTACGAGAAGCTCTTCCCATGCGGCGCAGGCGATCTGCCGAAAGAAACATGCTCGAGGGAGCCATTACGGTGGGAGGTGTTCCAGGGGGCTTGATGATCGACGTGAGGATTTCCCAAGGATCGGCTTGGGAGGCTTCGAGACGGTGGTGCTCGACGAGTTCGCGCGGCCTTGGGATCCTCGCATCCGCAGACGCTTGGATCAACGATTCTCGAAGGCATCGCGACGTAAATTCCGGAGTTTATCGACCAAGCTCTTCGGATTCGCAGATCCTCGAACTGCGCGGATCGTCGAGAGATGATCGGATAGACGAGATTATTTTATTCGACTTCAATTACACTTCGATCGTTTTAAGTCGCTTTAGTTAACACATTCGTAGTACGTCTTTTTATAAACTGTAGCTGGTTGCCGTTAACGTAGTAGTATGTCTTTTTATATATTAAATTCAATGTAATCAAAATGAGTTTTAACAGTTTTATGACATTTTTCATTTTATTTTTATGTAAAAATGTTCAATTAATCTTTTCAAAAATATATGTAATAAATGTTAAAAGTATTTTTAATTTAAAATTCTCCATGTTTCACTATTCTTTATTATATGACATTTTTTCTGTTTGGATTTGCAACAGGTAAATTTTTTCAATTTCAAATAATAAGTAGTTACAAATTTTTTTGTAACGATATTTTAAACCAAATTTTATAATTTTTATTCTTAATTTAATGACAGAACTCTGCGCCAATCAGCTATAGATTTAAGTTTATCGTATTCGGCTTGCAGTTTTAAAAGAGTGAAAAAATTACCGGCTGCGAAAGTGTTAGTAAAGATTATCTTTTTCCTTCGTAACATTAGTACTCGAAAAGCGGAGCTCAATTTCCGACGTAAATGTCAACGATGCAAAAAGGATCTGTCGCGATATTTGACGAATAATGAAAATTGTACAGGATGTCCCAGGACGTAACGTAAATCCCTGTAGACGTGTAGAAGCGTTGTCGCGAAACGTCGTCGTGGCAGGGCCGTTAAAGCTCCCGAAAAGTAAATGTAAAAAGACAGGCAATCTGCATCACGAGGATTCCTCAGACGGGAATAATTCGCAGCACCGCCACTTTTCTCGGATTTCCCTTTTTTCCCCGCCCAGTCTCGCGTCGGTCGTAAAGCAAAAGTAATTAACGCGCGTACTACGCCGAGCCGTTATCGCGGCGATAAAACGCTTTACGCGTCAGAAATTTATATACACACGTGGAGTTCGCGGCATTAATTCGGCACGAAGATGCATAGTGTGTCGCGCCTCGACACGCGTGATCGGTGATCTCGCGGTTATCGCCGTAAAGGCAACGAATTTCTCACCGGCGTTAATTTCAGAACCGCCACGAAAAGACGGAAATTGTATCATTCATCCGCATTACGTGTAATTACTTTTGCGACGCAACGAGAGTGTGATTACACTAATTTATTACAGGTGTTTATTAGCTACTTTGGTTAATAAATTCAATCAATAAATTTCGTTTTCGAATTTTTGAGGCGTTCGCGGCGGTAATCTTTTTTTCATAGCGTTACACGGAAAGCACGGTTTTGCCGAAGTATCTAAAAATTTAGTCAGATTTGAATATAATTATGTTGGACCATCAAAATAATTACGTAGAACACTCTCAAGCGTGATGACAATGCTACAAAAAATTTTGACATTCCAGCAACTAGAATATCCAATATAATTATCTAGATGGACCAACATAATTATTTTCAGATCTGTATCCAGCTAAATTTTTTGATGCTTCACCAAAATCATTCTTTCCATGCAGGATTCAAAGTTTTTGCCTAAAAGGTCACGCGTACAATGGCAATCGGAATAACACGAATTACATTTAACGCGTTCGCTCACTCTCTAAATTTCTTAGAGTGAAATCTCACTCTAAGAGTGAAAACACTTTGAAATTTGAGTGGCAGTATTTTCACTCGGTTGGAGTGAATTTTCATTCAATTCACTCAAAAAATTTAGAGAGCACGTACCAGTAAATATACATGGAAAGAATGGTTTTGTTGAAACATCTAAAAATTAGGCCAAGTACAGATCTGAAAATAATTATGTTGGACCATCAACATAATTATGTAGGACGCTCAAGCGTGATGATAATGCTGCAAAAAATGTTTGACATTCTAGCAACCAGCTCGCGTTGAGATTCCAATATAATTATTATAATGGTCCAATTATTACTTTCACATCTGTATCCAGCTAAATTTTTGGATACTTGAGCAAAATCGTATGCACACTTGCCGGCGGGACTTAACGTGCCCCGTTGTCACTTCGTATTTATAGCGATATTTTTATTCAAGACCGTGCCGATAAAAACAGGCGCGCCGCGCAGTCCCGATAAATCTCAGCGGCTCGCGAACAAAGTCGCGCGCGCGGCAGAACCTACCTTCGATAGAAATCACAGATTTATTGGCGCGGCGTGTTCCGTAATTTTTTGCCGATTAGGAGGGGAAACGGCTGCGTCTGCCATACGGAGATAAACGATTTCGCGCCCAAGGAAAGTTCGGAGATCCGAATTGCGGGGCTGCATACGCGCGCTATATCCACTCGCCGTTTCTTTCGACTCAACGATGGCCATGGGCGCCCATGAGGGGGGGCGGGGGGGCAAGGAGGGGCACACGCCCCCCCTGGATTTTAATTTTTTCGATTTAGAATAATTTTATGATTGACAACCAGATAATTGTTATTTGAAATTTATACACTTAAAAATAAAAATCTGCATAAATATATGTCTTTAAAAAATATTATTTAAAAATTATTAAATAACGTTCGTTTGGCAGAGCCTTACAAAACTGGTACCCCTAAGTGTATTTACACTCTGCCCCCCTTGAAAAAAGTTGTAAGGGCGCCTATGACGATGGGTGGAAGGGAGTTCATCGTTTCGTCGCGTCCGGATGGCTCGTGCTCGGTGTCGGGCCGTGACAAAGCGCGTGCAAGACTCGTGATAGATAACGCGATACGTGAGGCCGCGATAAGGGAGACGTGAGGCCCCGTGCACGTTATTCGTTATCGCAGCGCCGATATAAGGGATCGCCCGCGGATACGTGACTCGCGGCGAGGCACGGTCCACGGCGCCGGCTCCTCGTTAATAATCCAGCATCAGCCCGGCTTTTGCCCGGGCGGCGACGGTGCACGACGTGGTACGCGCGCGTGTTAAGTTACCGTGCAACCGTGCTCCGCGTTTAATGAGGAATTAATTATTATCACGGTGCGCGCGCGCGCGCGAGTATACGGGCCCGGAGCTTGTAACCGAGTTCCGCCGCGCGATGAAAGCACAGGGCGAACATCGTTGTGTAATTCGTTATTACACCGTAGCGTCGTCTCGCCGGGCGCGAATATAGTACCGCGTAAGTGCCCGTAACACGTTGGCGCTAATTGATTCAGCTGTCGGACGATGCTTCCTCTCGAGCCTCGACATCGTCGGACCCGCCGATTTTCCAGCGGTGGTCGGACCTCGCGCGATTTTTTCGCGGCCGCCCCGAGCGCGCGATTAAAAGCGAATACCATAAATACGGTTAATTGCGCCGTTAATCAATCTCGCGATGAAAGCGCGCGGACCGCGAATTCAATGCGCCGAATTTTTCGGGGGAGACACGAATTCGATTTGAAAAAAATCCACCCGCCTCGATACGATTTTCCGAATGGTTGCGCGTGTGATTTATCGGTGGACGATAATGCGGCTACAATTTTGCGAAATTGCGCAAAACGCGTGCGTGCTTTTTCTCCCTCTCTCGGAGAGGAAAGCGACTCACTTTCGGTATCTTTGGAGTAATTGCGACAAATAAATCCCGGCAGTCGCGATCGAACGGAGGATACCATTGCGAGCGGTTAAACTATCGGCGGGGAAAAACAGGCGACCCGACAACGCGATGACAGCTTCTTTATGGGACGCGTAAAAAGGTGGACGAGCGAACTCTCCCTCGCGGAACTCCCGGGAGTTCCCCCCTTTCACGCTCGACTGGCGCGTCCCTAGATTTCATCTTCCCTCCTTGAAGATCCTACTTCCATCATACTTTCTTACTGTTTCTCTTGCCCGTTCCAGCCTTTTCGCGCCCTCCTCTCGGTCGCGAAACATCGCAACCTCCTTAGAAATGTCGCTCTCCCCGATGTTTCCTCCGCCCTCGTCGGCGGTCTGTTTATCTGTTTCAGGATAATTCGGATCGCCCTCTCCCACCCCCGTCGGTATATAAGACGAGCCACTTCGTCAGAATTTAATGTACCGTAAAACGAGGCTTTTCCCCTCCCTCTCGCTCTCTTGTCTTCGTGTCTCCCTGCACTTCCGAAGTCGCGACTGAATCCGCTTTATCATTACCACTGCAGTTGCACGCGCGCGCCCGCGATTTCGGCAAGCTCTCGTTCCCGAAGAAATCCGCTCGTGGGATGTAGCCGAGATAAGTAAAGCCGACGAAAGCCTCGAGCCCGATAGAAGTCGCGTTCCCATCCCGTGATGGGAATTCTACGAACTCGATGCATCATCATGCGATTCCGTCGGTAATTTCTAACCGCCGTTATCGTTACACATGGAAATCTTCGCTAAGAAAAGATTTATTCAGAAAACATTTCAAAAATCTACTTGAATGTAATTGTAATATATTACATATAAATATATTGCATAGCTATAGAGCTAAATAGAGACGTGTAATCGTAATTTGTACACAGAAAAAAAGAACATTCTTATTTCAAAAATATCTTTATTTTTGACATGTAAATCTTAAAATGAGATTGTATAGCGTTAAACACGAAGAAATATTACTTACATCAAAACATTTTATATAATTTAATAAAGAAAATTATAGTCTTATTATTCAAAAATAATTTTTATTAATGGAAAGCAAAAAATATTGGATAGAGAATAACAGTACTTTCAAACCAAGAATATTCATATTATAAAGATAATACAGTTTAATCTTATTATTGTATTCTCTCTTTATGTGACAATTACAATATTCAAATTAATTTATAATAATCTTGAAATACAAGAATATAAAATTCTTCTAAGAAAATATTTTCTTGCTTATATATGAAACAATGATAGTGTTAATCTAAATATATTTATCTTGATTGAAGACTTTTTTTTCTGTGTATATCTGAAATATACACCTATAGATATCAGGCTTGGAAAGTAAGGCGTTACTTGTATAAATTTTCCATTAACGGTAACGATAATGCAGTTACATTCTTTGTCTTAAAAAATGATCTTCAAAACTTGGTGAAAAAATAACGAAAATTGTAACCACGTTTTATTTCTTGAGTAACGATAACGGTAACGAGTTACTTTTTTCAGCGGATAACGGTAACGAGTTTTCAAAAAACTTCCCTGATTAATACATTTGGGACATCCTGTATCACGTTATTGATTTACGCATCCAAATGCGATAAACGAGACTGAAATTTTCAAGCTGGGGGCACTAATTAAACCGCGCGATATACGCACAAATCCTGACGGGGAGAACGAAAAAAATATTTGGTTTCGGTACGTTTATGCGTAGGTGCGAATTCATGCGTTTGGATGAATACATATCGGAAAAACTCGCAATTCGCTCGGCGTGCGTGTATGACGAATCGTGCGCTACTTTGTTTTGTAAAATTGACAGACAGATACTAAAATAACGAAAAAAAAACAAAAGGGGGCGGACGGAAAGAAAGAAAGGGTAAAATGGAAGAATAGCGCCCGGCGATAGAAATTCGAGGCAATCTATTCGGTAATTGAAGCTTCCATTATTTTTCCGACAGAGCTGCGTACAACCAACTCTTTTCGTCGATTCTCTTGTTTCCCGCGTTTCTCTGCGTTTCGTAATGCCGCTATATACATATACATATATTGTTTTGGGGTCAATGTTTTTGAAACTGCGCTCCGGAAAATTCAGTACCTTCGCGAAAGAAAAATGAACGTCCCGCGACAAGGCGATTTAAATTGAAAAATCCTGTAATCCCGCTATGATTTTAATAACAATATTTAAGCCGGGCGTTTCCAATTTTCACGACAAATAATATTTTTATTTCGCGGCGAGAATTTTCAATGTATTTCTAATATATTTTCGCGTATTTCTCGCTACCGCGCTATCCGATCATCAGGGGGTGTTTTTCTTTCATTTAATCACAATAAATTAGTTCATTTGTGCATCAGTAAAAGTACGATTCTTCATGCTTTTACGGTGCATTAACTTGTCAATTACATATTAAAATAGAACCAATGCTATTTGTGTGCTAATCACGTGTATAATACTACTGGTTAACACATATCGCTAATGTATTAGGCACATACAATATTCTATCAATCTAATATACAATATAGATAGCATTCGTGTTAACTATACTTTGCTATAGTACACAGTTTGTGCTACAGTACCTACGTTTTGGGGATGCAAACTTATATAAATTAGATACAGGATCAAATATAAAGAGACACTGGCAAAAGGTTAATTAATAATACATAATGCATTCCTAAATAAAATATGTAAATATATCAAGTGTACGTAGTGTGCAGAATAAAAATGCACGACATACATCATCCGTCGTGGCATCTCAACTTCGCTGTAACGTCGTCTATTAATAATTCTCTTAAGCGCACTGTTAAGATCACTTTTAATACGATGCAAAATTAGCCCTCGCATGTTCGACACCGGGATCGAGCCACGCTTTGGAGGACGGGAGGCAAGATTTCTGGATTGCAGCCTGCGTTTAAGAGCCGCGGCAAGAGCGATTCCGGGTAGCCCGAGCTACAAAACAGCGGCTAATCGGGGTAAGCTTGGAAAAAGTCACGGTGCCTAAGCGTGCCATTATATCAAGTAACATGCGGCCCTCGCGCGCGCGATACAAGCTTGCATGCGCTTAATCACTGCACCGCGATCGCAGCGAGATCGGCACGCACGCCGATAAACGGGGGTGAATTTAGGGGTGGTCTCGCCTCGCGAAAAATATGCATCGGGTGCTTACCACGCTCGGGGGATACTTCGGTCGTCGTTAACGCGGAGCGGAAGGATTAGGGCGCAGATGCAACAAACACGGGACAAGGAATAAAATTATTATGGAATTAGGAATCAGTTTTGATACATAGGAAAAATCATGCTTCAGTTCACGATAAATTTATTCTTTTATTGCGAACCGAAGTGATCGACGTGCTTAATTCGCCTGACGCTTAAGTATAAAAGCTTCAGATGTTAACTTTAATGACGAGCTCTTTTACATCAATTCAGATTTTTCCTTACGGTGGATTAAACTTTAATTATCGAAATATTTAACTCTGAATACTGAGAAGTTGGAGCAGCGTCAACTTGACAAATATTTAACATTAAATGTTAGCAAGGCGAAACAGCGTCATCTTGAATGTCTCCTACAGGAGAGGAAAAGCTCTATTGTCAAAACTAAAGCTGACAACATCTAAAACATCCCGAACAATACGACTCGCCAATTTCAAAAACAAAGACACAACGGGATTTATGCATGCAGGCGTAATAACGTTCGCCAATTATTTATTTCCTCGGCGGTCTGGCATCGGGAGAAATTGGAGGCTTCGTAACAAAGTTCGCGCTACTTCCGCGTACGCGCCATTCGGGACAGCAATTAATTCGGCATCGTCACGCGAGCTACGGCATCGTCGGAATTGTCCCGCCGTCCAATTTCGGGAATCGTGCGTCGCGCGTTGCAATGTAATCGAGCCACCGCGGTGCGCGCATAAGGGAGAGAGATAGAGAAAGATAGAGATAGATAAATAGAGAGAAGAGGGGTGGGAGAGAAAGAGAGATAGAGATACAATGTATATTGCAGAAATATATATGTGCTCTATGAACGACACTCGTGCAACACGGACAGCGAATATGTACAGCGGCGCGAGGGGATGTAAAACGGGCGGCGGGGCGGAGGGACGAGATAACGGCGAGCAAACGAGAAACGGAGAAATGCGATTAAGCAACAGTAGTCGGCGGTACACTGCGCGTTCCGATCTCGACGATTGCCAAGCGCGGCGTACCCCACGTCAACGGCCAATGTTGCCTCTAGGATCGTCGATCCTATGCAAATTTCATTCCCGCAGTCGGCACCGCGCGGTCATCTCGCGAGACGCGCGTTGCTCGATCGCGCCGGAATAACGTCGCAAGTGGAACAATAGTCGAGAACGTTACGCGGCTGTTACCGTCGACTGTTATCGTCGAGCGAGTCAGGGCATTGTATTATGAATTTATACGGAAACGATTCCGTTCGGAATGATAGTCACTTGTCCTATGCTCGCCTTTGTTGTTTTTTTAAGGATAAAGCCTTGTGTCCACGATGCTGGAACTTGGTCCAAGTTCTCGGCCCGAGAAACGTATAACCAATAAAATTGCCGCTTTTCCGTAAAAGCTGCAAATTGATTGGCTACGAATTTCTCGGTCTGAGAACTTGGACCAAATTCTAGCATCGTGGACACAAGGCTTTATCCTCGTCCTTTACTTTTCGGAATGGAATCGTTTCCGAATCTATATATATAAAAATGAATGTATGTATATGTATATTTGTATGTTTCCGCTATGCAAATCTACAGTTTTCAATGTAGAACCACCAAATTTGGTATACTTTCTCATGATACTCTAACTTAGACCGTAGACGGTTTTTGGAAGGGGTCGGAGCCCGGGGTCAAGGGGCCCCCATATAAAGTTTTCAGAAAAAGGTTCATTTTTTCCCCATTTTTTTCCGGGTAAATGTTACTATTCGTGGAAAAAATACCGTCTACGGCATAAAAAATCATCGCGCGAAGCGCGGACTAAAAAGCTGAACTTAAATATAAAGTTTCCGGTCATTACATGTTTCCGGATTTCGAATATAAATCCTGGCTGAGGTAATATTTTTCGCAATAAATTTTCTAACCGTTTAAATATAAAGGATGAGCCCGCGCGAAGCTAGTAGATTCATAATACGTGCCCAGTTGTAATGTTAAAAAGACGGCTTAAAAATTCGAAGGGACAGTCTGATTCTTCTTGACCTCGTCATTTATATATTGCATTCCTTTTTATTTGCATCCGTGAATATTCGCAATACATTTTCCCTAAGGATCGACCAATTTAGCGCACAGCTCCGAGGATCGACGGTCGGAGTCTCCGGAAACTCTCCGAATTTGAAGCTACAAGCGTCGTCATATATTGTCGTATACATACAGCGAATAGGGAGTCAAGTAACATAGGCGTGCAGTTTCTCATCTCGCCATCGCCGTCCCACTTTCGTTCGCATTTCCTCGCACAGAGACACAACAATTTTCTTGGCAGTCGCGCAAACGACAGGATAAGTGGGTTAAGCCTCTAAAGCGATGACATAGCGGCAGTGAGATCGGTCGATGCGCGAAGGAAGTGTACGATATTTATATAACATAGTATATGTGGTGTATTATATATATATATGTACAAATAATACCTAGGCGAACGCCACTTCGCGTTAAGATGTCGCCACCCCGAGCCGGGACTGCCGTACTGCAACAGACACCCGAAACACTGTCATCATATGCGTTTAGCAACTAAGGAAAAAAAAGAAAGAAAAGGTACTCTACCGTTCCGATGCATGCCGGTAAAGAGTACGCAAGAAAACAGACACGAACGTGCCGCTCGACCTGCGGCGGATCCGAAAGGTGCGAAACCCCCATTCTTTTTAACAATTTCCGATTTAATATCCAAGGAAGAAAGAAAACTTGCCGTAGATTGATACAATTGTCCTTTTAAGCTAGGAGGTATCGAAAAATTAAAAATGTTATATCTAATAAAATTTTTTTCGCAACAAATTCTTTACATTAAATTTATTTCATTCACTTTAGAAAGACCAAAACCCATGGTCGAAAAACGTCGCGAATCGCGATATATTAATTTAAATTAAATTGGCCAGTTATGTCGAAACAAATCTCTTCTGTGGTTAAAATATTCTTATATATGTATAAATTTAATAAAACTTCAGCTTCAACTTTTAGTTTCTTAGAAACTAAAGGGTCAATCGGTTTGAAATTGTAATATGATATTAATTTCGCTTCAAATAATATCCTAGAAAATTTTTAAACAGATTGAAGCATTTTTATTTTTCGATCATACCTCCTTAATTTCTTCTTTTTTTATCGAAATTGTCACTTGCGCTAAATTCTTTCGGACATCTCGTGGACTTATCCTGGCGTGTCGTTTTTCCGAGAAGAAGACACGGCGCCCAGCGATCTTCGTAAAACCGATCGCCGATTTTTCAGAGTTAATCCGCGACGAATATATAGCGGCACGATAGCGATGACGCGCGAATCGATCGCTATCGCCGCCGAGCGAAGGGTACATTACTTGATTGAAGGGACGTGCCACCCGAAACGCGCGGTCGTAATCCGCGCCGTAAAACAGTAATCCCGCCGCATGGCAGGAATAACACGGCGGAAACGTGAAACACCCTCGCGGATCACCGGGCGCCGCGCGTCGCTTTTTAATTGTCTCTCGCTCCCGCGCGCCGACCCCGCGCCAAATTGTTTCGGGCGAAACGGCGGATTCCATCGCCGGCACCGCAATTTCCCTTTTTACGCCGCTCGCGATTAAAATGAGCCGTCGGTTTCACTAGTTTTCGCCGTTATCAAATCAGAAACTCGACTCGAGCGTAAGAAAGCTCTTCTTCGAGGCTTTACGTATCGCTCATTTACTACAACGACATAGCTCAAAAATTGTCATTGTTCAGTTGTCTGCAAAAAATTTTTATAATAGGTGAGAATTTAATAGACTGAATGAAGAGAGCTAACGATACTTCTCATTCTTCTACAACCAGTTATAGCAAAATCACTTCAAGGCTCCTGGGTACTCGCCTCGGCCATATTGGATCGTGACGTCAGAAGCGAGAAATGACACGCTGAGAATTCTTGCGTGCCATTTTTTAATGAAAAGATATTTGGATAAAAACACACTTGAGATCGCTTTAGCACACTTCTAAAATTGTCCGAAAACTAACCTTTTCCAGCCATAAAATAAATGTAATACGAAACCTAGTCATGCAGGTTTCGTATTACATTTTATGGCTGTTTATTAACTGTCAAGAGAAAAAGTTAGTTTTCGGACAATTTTAGAAGTGTGCTAAAGCTGTCTCTTATACACATCTAGATGTGTATAAGAGACAGCATCTTGGCAGAATAGCAGAAAACAGAAAAGCAGCAGCCAATGAGAAGAAGCACTCAGTTGCACTGAGTTGCACTAAGTTGCACTAAGTTGCACTGAGCAACTGAGTGCCACTTCTCATTGGCTGCTGCTTTTCTGTTTTCTGCTATTCTGCCAATGTGTGAATTCGCCCTAAGAGTCCTCGTTCGACGTGCGATCGTGTCCCGCGGGGAAAAATCGCATGGCAGAAAATTCCCGCGATTTACTCCTTTGTCCGCCGGATCGTTTTCGCGGCTGGTAATCCGCCAATTCGTAATTATTCTCGCGTGTCTAACAGCATCGGGCGGAAATTTGAAAGCCCCGGGTAATTTATCGACGCCGAGGACGTAAATTGCGCTCTCGTCCCGATTGCGTTCCATTAAATTTTTTGCTCGACGTGCCTTCGCCAGGCGGGACAACAAAGGACCCCGCGTGGCGTCTAAAGATTTAATATGCATTTGCGAACGTAACGGCGACGAACTCACGCGTAAATGCGAAGAGCAGCTCGATAGCGAGTCGTAAATTTTATGACTCTGGTTAGTGGAGGAAAATAAAAAGTCTTTCGTGAAACTGGCAAAGACGTACGCAACGCCGCGCGGGCGCGGCGTTGTTGTTAATCATCGGACAGATGCGAGAATCATTAATCCAATTACACACAATTATTCGCCACAGACTTCATTACCGGAGGAATATTTTTAGTCTACGCGGCGATAGAGAAAAATCGCAGGCGAGCGGAAACTGGCGGCTTGGACGCTGCGAGAAAAGGTCTTTCAGAGAAGCGCTAGAAGTCAAAGCTGTTTCACGCTATCGTAACGTTAAGGCCTCCGCACAATCAAAAATATAAGGAACAAGAAACAGATATTACACTGAAAAAAAAATTCTTGGTAAACTTGTGAGATGCATTTAGTATACTCTCTTTTGAAGTATTCGATT